>JAGFNQ010010559.1:0-205109 GCA_024364735.1 Boesenbergia rotunda | reverse complement strand
TCATACAGCCTTAGCTGTCTTGGTTCTGACTTTGGGTCTCCAAAATGGAGCCCTAGGTCGAACCGACGCCTACTGTTCCCTCGACGGGGAACGCGTCCTCACCTACTCCTCTCGGGAGAATTTACCTGATGTCAACCGCTCCTTTGGTTGGACTTTTGCCTGGCGGTCCTTTTCCAGGGCTTGGATGCCGAGCTGTCCTTCGCCCGGTGCCTAGCATTCCTTCGCCCGGTCTTGTATCCTAGCATTTCTTCGCCAGGTGCCCAGCAGCCCTTCGCCAGGTCTTTGATGACTAGCAGCCCTTCGCTAGTTGCCTAGCAGTCCTTCGCTAGGACTTGACGACTAGCAACCCTTCGCTAGTTGCCTAGCAGTCCTTCGCTAGGACTTGATGACTAGCAGCCCTTCGCTAGTTGCCTAGCAGTCCTTCGCTAGGGCTTTGTATCCTGGCATTCCTTCGCCAGGTGCCTAGCAGCCCTTCGCTAGGATTTTGTTTCTGCACACTCAAGTAACTTTATTAGATCACAAATAAACTTAACTTTGAATCCTTTGTCAATATCAAAACAAGGTTCGACATAGTGCTTTCTGCACCAACAAGCTCCACTTTCATCATGAATTTAGAACTCAAGAAGAGAGCCACCAAAAATTTCCCTTGAAAGGCTAGTGAATTAAATTCATCTCAATGAATCATGAAGGATGAAAAGGCTAAGTTGTTGATTTAAGGACGAGATAATAATCCATAGAGCTTAGATTTTTGAGAATTGACAACTTTAGGTAATTTCTTTTCATTTGCTTCTAATTATGCTTGGAAAGTGTCTAAGGGATACATACTTAGTAGTTTCCCGAGACGCTCAAGCTCAAGTGTGGGGGAGTTGATAGGTATCATTTTGTTGATCATTTTAGTTGCTAAAATCCAAGTTGGACCCATATTTTACTTGCTTAATCTTGCATTTATTTTAGGTTCTAGAAATTATTGCTATTTTGGACTTAATTATAAATCTCGATACATTTGAATTATTTTGCCACTAAATTTTTGATCTATTTTTGTAGGCATGGAAGGATCATGGACCTAGGGCATGCTGGGTCAAACTTGAGTCGGAAGTGGACCCGGATCGAGTGATCAAGCTTCAGACAAACCTGGGTCGTCCGATTCAAAAATGGCTAGATTTGAGCTAGGGTTAAGGCTGATCAAGCACTCAGGTCAAGATCTGAGATTTTCATCCAAATCAGAGATCACTCAACCATTGGATCAAGCTCAGAGGGCTCTAGACTGTCCATTCAAAGATCAGGTTGATCTGGGACATCTATTGCAAATCTAGAATATCCGAGCTACCTCGAGGCAGATCCTGACCCTTGATCAACATCATCAAATTTTGGGTTCGATCAGAGCATTTCCGACCGTTGGATTCATCCAAAGCAATCTCAGCCGTTGGATTCAAAGTATTTAATCAAATTTTCTCCCCATTGCAGCTTGTCGCGTCTTCTTCACCGCAGCTCATCCTTTTGCGTTTTCTTCCACTGTTCTTCATGTTCTTCAGCAATTTTCTTCAGTGGAAGGTGTGACCACGTCAATTCCGATCATAGAGCAGATTCTAGGTCATTAGGGAGATCAATCCATGAAGTTTCCAGCTCCAACTTTGCCCAAGAACAGAGCTGAGTGGGATTTGATCGCAGATTGAGTTTTCCCAGTGATTTGTGGAGCTTACGGGTTCGAGGCTCACCCTTGTGTGACGGTAAGGAGATCTTGAGCTAAGAGAAGGGATTGATGATAGTTTTCTTAGTGAATTTCTGTTAATTAGCTGGGATTTCGATTTCTGCAATTTTTTCAGTCTGAATTTTGTATCAGAATGCTTTAGATTTCTTTTCTGAATCATTTCTGCCGTAATTAGGTTTCAATTCTTCAAGTTAAGTAGTTAGGGAGTTTGTTTAATGAACAATCAGATTTAATTTCAGTTAGTTTTACACTTCATTGCTTGCGTATCAATTCTGCATTTGCGTATCAGCTTTTCTCCTGCATTTTAGGTTGTTTTTCTGCCATTTCTGATTTTTGTATCAAGCTAGCATAGTTTTAATCTTCTGAATTCATCTCGCAGTTTGTTTCATTTACATAGTGATTGAATTCAATTTCTACACTGGTTTTATTAGTTGCGCATCAACTATTTTCTTCCCTGCATATCAAATTTCATCCAGCAAGTTTATTGATTGATTCTAAATTTTGTGTCAAGTAATCATTAGCTCTTCTTAATCTTATCTGAGCCTTAGATTAGTGACTAGAATTCAGCTTGCATTTGTTAGTTCAGCACTCATTTCATTTCTACATTCATGCATTCGATTCATTAAGTCATGCATCTCATTGCTGCATTAGATACATTTCTGCACATCAGTTTGGGAATCTGAATTGTTGCTTTACATTCAATTGTTTCTGAATTTGCATTTGATTAGTTTGCTTCAATTTCATTTGCTTTACATCAGCTTATAGTGTTGCATTTAGCATCATTTTAAGCACATCAGTTTTCCTTGTTTACGTGCCAAGTTTGCTGAATTTCTGCACTTTGTATCAAGACAAGTTTCGGCAGGTGTTGGTGTCAAGTGGAATGCAATCTTTAGTGTGTTGTAGAGTTTGAAATCAGTTTGTTGCGGGTCTAGCTCGTTACTGAATTCAATTCTCATTTTGGCATTACTATCAAGCTTCATTTCTGCAAATTGGTCTAAGTTTCGGCATTAGTATCCACCGGAAATTTCAGCTTTGTTTTAATTCTTTTGCTTAGCATTTGGTTTGCAATTTAAAATCAGATTTGTTTTACAGGATCGGTTAAGTTGCCTTGGTTAATTAGGTTTTCCATTGGGTGAGTTCCTTAGTTGCATTTACTTTGTTTTAGCTCATTTAGTTAAGTTCCTTTATTTTCATTGCGATTTCATTTCAACTTGAAACCAAACCCTAGATTTTATTTGAAACCCAAAAATATCAACGACACATAAACTCGAGCTCGAATCAAGCAACCTCAACTAGCCCTAGGAAAAATACGACCTGTGACCCCTTTACTACGTTTTCATCTTCGCTAGCAAAAAGGGTTTCCAGCTTTTCACATATCTAAATTTTGAGACCCACATTTGTGACACCTAGTTTGGGTCCATCAGCTGCCCAGGAGGAGGTCGAGGCCAAGATACAACAGCAACAGAGTATTCACGTGACTCAACTATCCCGGGCCAAGGCAGAGTCCAAAACAAAGTACCTGGAATCGAAAGAGTATGCCGAGGTGGTAGCCGTGTAAGCAATTAAGCAACTCAAACAGGGCTTCTATGACGCTATCAGCTAGTTGGAAAAGGTGTTGGGTATGGCTTGGCGTGTTTCCTTAGCGAAAACTTGGTCGTCCTTGAGAGACCTCTCCATGTCTACGGATTAAAATTTAATCCGAATGGAGTCCCGTCTCCCAACGACCATCTCATCGTCGTATCGAACGATCCAAATTACAACTTGGCCAATCACAAAGATCGAGCCTTGTAATTTGCTTAACCGTTCGACGACAGAAAAGGTGACGAGTGGATCGCCGATTCTTATGTTTATGGTCGGGGTCCAGTTAGTTAATTATTATCCATGACAAACAATCAAAGTAATTAACAAACATACATGAAATGACGAGACAAAGCAAACAAGGATCAATGAAACATAAGGAGCTTGGGAAGAGATTATACCTTCCCGATTACCTCGCGGCCTTCTACCTTATGTCCCTCCCTTCCTGAACGTCGTGTGGGCGACGATCTATCGAGAACCGACATCACCAAGAAAATCCAATTGAACCCTTCTTCTTGCGCCTAGCCAAAACCCTAGCCTCTAAAGTTTTGATCCGTCGGCTCTCCCCTCCCACTTCCATGCACCGCCGGGCACCATGACCTTGCCAACCTCTTCGGCAGCAAGGGAGATCCAAGGAGGAAGATGAAGAAGAAGAAGATGAGGAGAAACAAACCTCTCCTCTACCCAAAATCGGCCAATCACCTTGCCTCTTCACCCTAGCGCCGCCGCCTTGCACAACCGCCCGCCGACCTCTCTCGCGCGCCACCCACCAACCCTCTTCTCCTTGTCATTCACCACAAAAAGAGAACAAGATCCTCCCTTTCCCTAGTAGTGATCGGCGGCCTAGGAGTAGAAAGGTGGGTTGAGGAAGAAGATGATTTCCTTCCTCTAGCCGGCGCCCTAGGAGAGAGAAAAGAGAGAGAGAGGAAGAGAGAGAGCCTTGGGTGGAATAATTGGATTAACCCTTGATTTCATGATCCTCTGGAGTATTTATAGGGCTAAGGTAGGGACCAAGAGGAGGAGTTGGATCTTGACCCACCAAAGGATCTAAACCCGATCCATTAATTAAGATTCATTCCACTAAAGGATTTTAATTGAACTTCTTCACCAACCCCCATATTTTCATATGGGCTCCACATATTACGAGTCGTCCATCCCCCCATGTTTAAGATATCAAATGCCCATTAATTAATTTAAATTACTGACAATTCAAATTAATTAACTTCTGGATCCTTGATTAGTACCACTCAACCTTATCATCATGTCGGATCAAATCCACCTGCAGAGTTTAACATGATGAACCTTTTGAGCTCATCAAGGGGCATCATCATCCTAACTCACCAGGACACGGATTCCGTCAATAATTAACAACACACCATATTATTAATATTATCTCCCAACTTACGGGCCTATCGATCTAACAAAATAGATCTCGTCCATTGGTAAATCAAAGAAATAATAATTAATAATATCTGCCCGTTATTATATCGAGATTTAGGGATCGTACTTCGTAATAAAATCTGAGGGCCTATCCAATTATAAAGCCAGTACAAATTAGATAACCTCTGGTTTTGGTCCTGCTCAATGCACACAAAGTACACTAGTGTAATTCTATGGTCAAGATTAACCACATCTAATCACACTATAATCATCCCGATGGTTTGTCCAATTCCATCTCGGTTGTGAGCCTATGCTTATACTAGGTATGGAACTGATAACATGATCTTCCGTGTAACACCATACACCATGTTATCTACAATGCGAAGTAAAGGACTTTTATGCATGTACTAATATAAACAAGCACCTAGTGTTGTTGTGATTCTCTTTTTCAAAATAAAGATAATCTTATATATAAAAGAGCAAATCATTTAGTATACACATCTATCAAAAGGATCAGCTGTTGAAGCCAGACGTGGACTTGTGGGCGATAACCATCCAGCGGGTCTGGGACGATCTCCCTGGAAGAGAAAACCTTATAGGATCCTTCTTGACCAGGCATAAACTGCCTCACCATTCTTTGACCCCTGTGTTTTTCTTCTTTTTAAGTTCTCTCATGTAAGACAAGTATGTAATTGTTTCACCATTGAATGTCGGCATCGTTGGACTTCTTATATTTTGATGGATTTCTTGCCCCCCTTAGAATGTTCAGTTTCTGGCAAGGTCTGTGCAGCCCCTAGGCCAGGCTTAACCACCAAGAGGTCGTAGGAATCAGGTAGCCTACACACCGAGGGACTGGAGGGCTCTAGCAGCTCTTGGCGGGGTGTGTATATCTCCGAGGCCAAGCCTACACACCAAGAGGCTATAGGGTTTTAGAAGCCCTTTGTCGGGCATGTATAGCTCCGAGGCCAAGCTTACACACCGAAAGGTTGTAGGGTTTTGGCAGCTCTTGGCTGGACGTGTATACCTCCAAGGCCAAGCCTACTCACCGAGAGGCAGTAAGGTTTTAGAAGCCCTTGGCTGGGCGTGCATAGCTCTGAGGGCAAGCCTACACACCAAGAGGCTATAAGGTTTTAGCAGCTCTTGGCCGGGCGTGTATAGCTCCAAGGCCAAGCCTACACACCGAGAGGCTATAGGGTTTTGCCATCTCTTGGTCGGCATGTATAGCTCCGAGTTCAAGCTACTCACCGAGAGGTAGTAGGGTTTAAGCAGCTCTTGGTCGGGCGTGTACAGCTCCGAGGCAAGCCTACACACCGAGAGACTGTAGGGTTTAGCAACTCTTGTTTGGGCATGTATAGCTCCGAGGCTAAGCCTAGACACCAAGAGGATGTAGGGTTTAAGCAACTCTTGGCCGGCGTGTACAACTTCGAGGCCAAGCCTACACACCGAGAGGCTGTAGGATTTTAGCAGCTCTTGGCCGGGCGTGTACCGCTCCGAGGCCAAGCCTACACACCCAGAGGTTGTAGGGTTTAGCAGCTCTTGGCCAGCATGTACAGCTCCGAGCCAATCCTACACACCGAGAGCTGTAGGGTTTTGCCAGCTCTTGGTCAGGCGTGTACAGCTCCGAGGCCAAGCCTACTCACCGAGAGGCAGTAGGGTTTAAGCAGCTCTTGGTCGGGCGTGTACAGCTCCGAGGCCAAGCCTACACACCGAGAGGCTGTAGTGTTTAGCAGCTCTTGGCCGGGCGTGTACAGCTCCGAGGCCAAGCCTACACACTGAGAGGTTGTAGGGTTTTGCCAGCTCTTGGTCGGGCGTGTATAGCTCCGAGGCCAAGCCTACTCACTGAGAGGCAGTATGGTTTTGCACAGGTGGGGGCATGGCGTTCGTTCGCATAATATTTCACTAGCACTTTTCATTTATTATACTGCAAGGTGGTAGAAAAATAAAGAATACAGTGAGCAAGTACATAATGTCGTACCTCACTGAGTATAGTAAGGGCAGAGATGGTTGGCATGCCAGGTCTTTCCAACCTCTTGCCTTTATTATCTTCCAGGTAATAGCTACCCCTGGTGAGCTTTTTGATGATGACATAGGGGTCGCCCCATTGCGGCTCCAGCTTTCCGGGGTCCCCCACCGGTTTTGTTCTCTTCCAGACTCTGTCACCGACCTCAAAGCTGCGGGCGATCACTCGGCGGTTATAGACTTGTTGCATCCTCCTCTGATATGCCTCCAACCTCACTGCGGCTTTATCCCGCACCTCCGAGATGAGGTCTAGATCAATCAAGCATTCTTGGTCGTTGTCTTCCTAGTGATAATATTGTCGTTGTGTAAATTCTTCCCCCACCTCCACTGGGATGACGACTTCAGCGCCATAGACCAGTTGGAAAGGTCTCTCGCCCGTCCCTTCTTGTGTGGTAGTCTAGTAGGACCACAGGATGCTGGGGAGTTCTTTGACCTAGCTGCCTCCGACGTGGTCTAGCTTTATCTTGAGTCCCCGCAGGATCTCCTAATTGACGGCCTTGGCTTGTCCATTGCTCTGTGGGTATGCGACTGAGATGAAAGCCTGTTGAATGCTTAACCCTTCACACCACTCCCTCAGTTTACGTCCGGAGAATTGTCTTCCGTTGTCCGACACCAGCTTATGGGGGATGCTGTATCGACAAACAATGCCCCTCCATAGGACTTTCATCATAGCCCCCTCCGTGATGTTCACCAGCGATTTTGCCTTTACCCATTTAGAGAAGTAATCCACGAGGACCAGGAGAAATTTCTTCTGCTGGGGCCAACGGGAAAGGGGCCCACGATGTCCATTCCCCATTGATCAAAAGGGCAGGATACCGTGGAGACTCACAAGGGGTCCATCGAGCGGTGAGTCACACGTTGATGTCTCTGACAGGCCTCGCACTAGGCCACGATCCTGAGAGTATCGACTTGCAAGGTAGGCCAAAAGTACCCTGCCAAAAGAATCATCCGGGGCAAGGATTTTCCCCCAATGTGACTCCCGCAGATGCCTTCATGTACCTCCCTCATCACATAGTCAGTCTCCTCCGGCTCGATGCATTTTAGGAGGGGTCGGGCAAAGGCCCTCCTATACAGCTGATCCTCGACCAGTGTGAATCTGATTGCCCGGCAACGAAATAGCCGACCCCCTTGGGACCCCACCTGGGATTGTCCCGACCCACAGGAACGCTATGTAGGGATCCCTCCAGTCGGTCCGGCTGATGCCCCTTCTTCCTCTCCAATTTGTGCGATTGTTTCCTCCGTTGCGCGAGGCTCGTCTAGTTGCCAGGTGGATATGGAGCTGGCCAGTTTGGCCAACTCATCGGCCCGCAGGTTGTCCGACCTGGAGATCTTCTACAAGATGACCTCTGAGAAGGAATCCTTCAGCTGTTCGTAGAGGGCTATATACTTCTGCAGGCGCTCACACCTGACTTCAAAGTCTCCCTTTATCTGTTGCGCTACCAATTGCGAGTCCGAATATATCATGACCCGACAGACCCCAATGTGCTTGGCTGCTTGTAGGCCTACTAGGATCGCCTCGTATTCGGCTTCGTTGTTGGTAGCCTTGAAGCGGAGCCTGATGGACAGATGTAGTGTGTCTCCCCGAGGGGAAATCATCAGCACTCCGACTCGACTATGCTGACTGTTGGAAGATCCGTCTACATAGACTTTCCACATCCCTTCGGCTTCGGCCTCCGGGATGGTCTCCAGCATGAAGTCAGAGAGGGCTTGGGCCTTGATGGCGGCGCGGGGCTGATACTCGATGACGTACTCACTTAATTCCATCGTCCACTTGATTAGTCGGCCCCAAGCCTCGGGATTAGTGAGGACTCGGGCGAGCGGGCTGTTGGTGAGGATCATGATGGGATGTGCTAGGAAATATGGCCTTAACCTTCGCGCCATCAAGACCAAGGCATAAGTCAGTTTCTCCATCGTGGTGTAGCGTATCTCGGCGTCCTTTAGAAGGTGTCTGAAGAAATATACTGGATATTGCACCCGGTCTTGCTCTCGGACGAGCGTCGAGCCTACCGCTTGCTCTGTGGCTGACAGGTAGACAAACAAGGTCCCCCCCCCCACCACAGGTTTGTGGACAATGGGGAGGGCGGGGGAGGGCGGAGAGATAAGCCTTCAAATCTGCAAAAGCCTTCGAGCACTGGTCATCCCACTCAAACTTGGCGGCTTTCCTCAAAATCTTGAAGAAGGGGAGGGTCTTGTTTGCGGATTTGAAGATGAATCTGGATAGTGTCGTGATCCTTCCATTCAACCGTTGCACCTCCTTGAAGATACGCGGGGGTGGCATATCTAGAATGACTTTTACCTTTTCCACGTTAGCTTCAATTCCCCTCTCCGTCACCATGTACCCCAAGAACCTGCCACTTTTTACGCCGAACAGACATTTAGCAGGGTTCAACCTGTTGGCTCTCAGGTGGCGAACATTTCTTCGAGGTCGACTATCATGTCCCCTCCCTTATCAGTCTTTACTAGGATGTTGTCCATGTACACCTCGATGTTCCTACCGATCTGGTGCCTGAAGACTTTGTCCATCATCCGATGGTATGTAGCACCAGCATTGCATAAGCTGAAAGGCATGACGTTGTAGCAATACGTGTCATCGGCCGCCACAAAATTAACTTTCTCCTGGTCCTCGGGAGCGAGGGGGACTTGGTGATAGCATTGGTAATCATCTAGCATTGAGATAAACTCACAACCAGTTGCAGAATCCACCAGTCGATTTATTCGAGGCAGGGGATAGCAGTCCTTTGGGCAAGCTTTGTTCAAGTCGTGAAAGTCGATGCAGACTCACCATTTGCCTCCGGGCTTGGGAACGAGGACCACATTGGCCAACTAGGTCAAAAATTGGATTTCTCAGATGTGCCCGACTTTTAACAGCTTCTGAACCTCGTCCCGAATAGCCTTATCTTGGTCAATGGCAAAGTGTCTCCGTCATTGCTTCACTGGACGGGCTCCGGGTGTAACATGCAGGTGGTGCATGGCCAACACCGGTGGGACCCCTTTAATCTCTTCAGCGACCCAAGCAAAAACGTCTTTGTGGTTTCGCAGACAGTCTATGAGATGATTTCTTAGTTCCGGCGCGAGGTCGAGGGCGATGCGCATATTTCCCCCTCCACGTTGAGGGTGAATCTGCACTTCCTCACTCTCAACCTCCCTCCGTTCCTCCTTGGGCCACACCTCTTCTCGCGGGTTGGCGAGGTCTTCTGGCGAGATCTCGTGCAGATCAAGATCCTCCCCTGTAGGGACAAGGGGTTGTCCCTCCGGTCCTATCATCGGTGCTCCTTCAGGTGTTTTGCTAGTTTCCCACAGACGACGCCAAATTTGTTCTGGAAGGAGTCGATGACGATGTCCAGTCACCGGAGGTCTGCCCACGTGGAAGTCGCTGTGGAGGGGAGGAACTCTGTGCCCTGTGAGATTAACATGAGCATTAGGGGATACGCCGGAAGAGGTCGAGCGGAATCCACTCCGACGCTTAAGTCAGTGTATTGATGGAGAGTAGAGGCAACAAGAAAGGAAAATGTATGTAGGGTTGACAGAGCATAACCCCTTTACTAGCGAGGTTCGATTACCTTTTGTACTAGAGGCCGCAGGGATGATAGTACGTGTCCCCGTGCTTCTCGCCACGTTTCTCTTATCTTCGGTTATGGGATCTCCCCTGTAACGGTCGTAGCCCTCATTGAATATAGTCTGTTGCAAGGATGAGGGCGATAATGACTGTGGATTGCGGGCCCTGATCCTCCCGTCACTGTTGGTGATCCTTATCCAGGGGTCCGCAAAATATGGGGTCCGTGATTTGAGGTTGAAAGTGACTTGGGCTTCGATCCCCCGAGGTGACCTCGGGGATTCCAGGCACGGGGGGCCATAGGCGATCTACCTCCGGGGGTGATTCCGGGTCCTGACCTCCCGAGGTGATCTCGGGGGATTTGTTCCTCCCGGGCACAACTATTGTTCCTCCCAGACCCAGCTATTGTTTCTCCCGGGCACAGCTATCCCGAGGGGGGTCCTGAAGTTCTGGGAGAAGGGTCATCCCGACCAGCCAGGTTCATGTCGTGCAGCTTCTTCATCCTATATGTCTACCCCGAGCTACTTAACCCCATCAATACTGTTACGAACTTGGACTGATTTAAATCAGGCTGTAGGCTTGATTTCTTAAAAATCAGAATTACATTCTTTAAATAATATTTTAACAATTCAAAAAGTCAGAAATAAACAATGAAAGGTATCGTTAGACTCCGTACAATTACAATATATAGTGAATTTAACCGAAATTACATTCTTTGAATAATATTTTAACAATTCAAAAAGGTAGAAATAAATAATGAAAGGTATCGTTAGACTCCGTACAAGAACAATATATAGTGAATTTAATCGAATTTGTTAAGTTCTATAAATAAGTTTCGATCATTGGAAAATAAATCGGTAATTTACCAAAGGGCGTACCCAAGAATACGTATTTACCAAACGGTGTCTTATGGTTTCATTTTCACCAAAGGGCACACTTAATAATAGTGAACTTCCTCTTATACCCCTCCTGTCAATCAAGTACTGCATGCAATTCTCTTTCCCTTTCTCTTGCTCTTTGTCAGTAACGAATTTCGAAATGGACCATAAAAAGATGTTCCTTTATATTTTGATAATAATATTATGGAATCTTTTTCAAAACAAAAAAATATTGAAATTAATTAAAATATTTTAATAAATTAAAACTAAAAAACATTTCAGCCGGCCACGTTGGGCCTGAAATGGTTCCATTTCAGGCCCAACGTGGGCCTGAAATTTTTCCATTTCAGGCCCCAATGACTCCAAAAGGCCACTGATTGACCTAGAGAGCTCCGATTATAAAAATTTCAGTTCCTGTGGATTTCTGAGGTTACAAGGAGTTCAAATTTGCTATCCATTGTTTGTTTGGACTTCTCCGAGGTGTTAAAATGTAATATCAAAGAATCGAGAAAACATCACGTTGGGCCTGAAATGGGCACGTTGGGCCTGAAATGGAACTGAAATCCACAGAAACCTGAGAAGTCCAAATAAACAATGGATAGCAAATTTGAACTCCTTGTAACCTCAGAAATCTACAGGAATTGAAATTTTTACAATCGGAGCTCTCTAGGTCAATCAGTGGCCTTTTGGAGTCATTGGGGCCTGAAATGGAAACATTTCAGGCCCACGTTGGGCCTGAAATGTTTCCATTTCAGGCCCCAATGACTCCAAAAGGCCACTGATTGACCTAGAGAGCTCTGATTGTAAGAATTTCAATTCATGTGGATTTCTGAGGCTACAAAGAGTTCTAATTTGCTATCCATTATTCATTTGAACTTCTACGAGGTATTAAAATGTAATAATGAAGAATCGAGAAGAAATCACACATCAGGCCTTTTAGGGTCATTGGGCCTGAAATGGTTGGACACCTATTGCATTGGTGATATCTAATATATAGATGTTTGGACACCTAAAATATCATCTCCTACCTCTGACCTCTCTATTCATATGGAATTTTCAGAAATCCAGATATGGGAGGTCCATCAGTGGGTTTTGGTCAAAACTCACTGATATTTCTAAACTACTCCTATTTGATTGGTGATATCTAATATATAGATGTTTGGACACCTAAAACATCATCTCCTACCTCTACCCTCTCTATTCATATGGAGTTTTCAGAAATCCAGATATGGGAGGTCCATCAGTGAGTTTTGATCAAAACTCACTGATATTTCTAAACTACTCCTATTTGATTGGTGATATCTAATATATAGATGTTTGGACACCTAAAACATCATCTCCTACCTCTACCCTCTCTATTCATATGGAGTTTTCAGAAATCCAGATATGGGAGGTCCATCAGTGAGTTTTAACCAAAACTCACTGATATTTCAAAACTACTCCTATTTGATTGGTGATATCTAATATATAGATGTTTGGACACCTAAAACATCATCTCCTACCTCTACCCTCTCTATTCATATGGAGTTTTCAGAAATCCAGATATGGGAGGTCCATCAGTGAGTTTTTACCAAAACTCACTGATATTTCTAAACTACTCCTATTTGATTGGTGATATCTAATATACAGATGGTTGGACACCTAAAACATCATCTCGTACCTCTAAACTCTCTATTCATATGGAATTTTCAGAAATCCAGATATGGGAGGTCCATCAATGAGTTTTGATCAAAACTCACTGATATTTCTAAACTACTCCTATTTGATTGATGATATCTAATATATAGATGTTTGGACACCTAAAACATCATCTCCTACCTCTACCCTCTCTATTCATATGGAGTTTTCAGAAATCCAGATATGGGAGGTTCATCAGTGAGTTTTGACCAAAACTCACTGATATTTCTAAACTACTCCTATTTGATTGGTGATATCTAATATACAGATGGTTGGACACCTAAAACATCATCTCGTACCTCTAAACTCTCTATTCATATGGAATTTTCAGAAATACAGATATGGGAGATCCATCCCTGAGCTCCTGACCCGAGTCTCTCGATTTCCCAACTCGAGCTCTCAATCAGATCTCCCGATCAGATCTCCCGAGTTCCCAACTCGGGCTCCCGATCAGATCTCCCGATCGGATCTCCCGAGTTCCCAACTCGGGCTCCCGATCAGACTTCCCCAAGCATCATGTCCTTAGTGTGTGACCCAATAGGTTCTCGCGACGTTGGCAATGCGCCTAAACACTTTAGACACATAAGTAATGAGCGACATCTAGCAATGCATCATTGCTACCCAAGTAATAATAAAAGTCATGATCCGACTAAACCTCCGTGACTATGATAATGTATGACCTTGTCCTTCTATCCTTGATATCTAGATTAACCAATGAAGCATAGACCATGTCATCCTCAATCAATCTTTATGTTTCATGATCCCCGAGTAGACTCACTCAAACAAATGAGCTCAATATCTCATATTGACTCATTTGAGCATGGTCATGAGTTTTAGTAGTCCTACTCGATCAAGGGGCCCATAGATATTATTGATGCAGTCTGACCCTGATTGTTGTTTTGGTGTTGACAACGATTTAAGTTTAGTTGAATGAATTTGGGTTAAGTCTAGGTGGATCGGGAGATCGCATGCTGGCATGTGAAAAATCCTAGCTTGGAGGGCTAGGTGTGGAGAAATCCCGGTGAGTGAAGTCGTGTCCTGGTGAGTGAAGCCAGGTGATGGAAATTCCGGTGAGTGAAGCCGGGTCCTGGTGAGTGAAGCCAGGTTATGGAAATCCCAGTGAGTGAAGCCGGGTCCTGGTGAGTTAAGTCAGGTGATGGAAATCCCGGTGAGTGAAGCCGGGTCATGGTGAGTGAATCCAGGTGTTTGGAAATCCTAGTGAGTGAAGCTAGGTTAAAATCCTGGTGAGTGAAGCCGGGTCCTGGTGAGTGAAGCCAGGTGTTTTGAAATCCTAATGAGTGAAGCTAGGTTGAAATCCCGGTGAGTGAAGCCGGGTCTCGATGAGTGAAGCCGAGTGACCGAAACCCTGGTGAGTGAAGCCAGGTCATAGCTTGGAGGGCTAGGTTGAAGTCTCAGTGAGTGAAGCTGGGCATGACACGAGTCAGAGAAGGGCTGGAGCCTTGCCCTCGTGACTTAGAGTGCATTTGGGCTTGCCTGGATCGGTCTGGTAACCGATCAGGGAAGTTGGCACGGTGCTCCTTCGTGGATCGGTCTGGTGACCGATCTAGCGATGACTGATCCGTCTGGTGACCGATCAGGGAGTATGCATTTCACTCACTGCACAGCTCCTGATCGGTCTGGTGACCAATCAGGGAGCACACAGTGAGTTGAGTTCCCCCGTTGATCAGCTCCTGAACGGTCTGGTGACTGATCCAAGACCTAGGATCTGATGTCCACGATTAAAGTTTTCTCACTGTGGTGACCGATCAGGATGGAGCCTGATCGGTCAGGAAGCAGCCTGATTGGTCTAGTGACCGATCAGGCTGGAGCCTGATTGGTCTGGGGACCGATCTGGAGTGTGCAGCAGAATGCTGGATTGGTCTGGGGACCAATCAGGAGTGTGCAGAAGACTGCTGGATCGGTCTGGTGACCGATCAGGGTCCTTTCTGATTGGTCTGGTGACCAATCAGGAGCAGAACTTTAATTCAAATACGCTTTCAGAAGTGTCTAATCGCGTCTATTTTCTCTGCCGATTCTCTGATACATTGCTAATTATTTTTTATATGCATTTCTAAGCCTCTGTTGGAGTGGGCAGGTGATTCAAACACTCAAGGAGGGTCAATGGGAGGTTTTCCTTGGAGCAGGTTTGTTTGTTTCTCCTTCTCAGGTTTCAACGGCAACTGGAGCAGCTGGCGACTGACGGAGACTCTGCTGGAGAGGAGGTCTTCAGTGGACTGAGTGCTCAGGGTGGTCAGTGGGTTCAGGCTGGCTCAGTGGATGCTGATGAATCTTGCGATGGTGAGAGGAAGCTTAAGTGACGAAGCTGGAAGCAGAGGAGCGGAGGCGAACAAGACAGAAACATGGGAAGTTTGGCTGGGCTGTGTTCGTACTCTCTGTTGCTTTGTGCTTGAGCGATCTTGTTGCATTCCTATGAGATCTTTGTGAGTGTTCCTTCTTGTGTGATCTCTTGTACTCAAGTTCAATCATCTGTGAGATCTGTGGAGAGGTTTCTCCACCGAGAATGAGGCTCTATCTTATCCGGTGTTCACAGGGGCTTGATCTGCCGACGATCAAGGGATCACCCACCTTAAGGGCACGCCAAGGAGTAGGGGCAAGTTATCCCCGAACCTTGTATATTGAGGTGTTAGCCTCGGTTTGCTTTCCTTTTGCTTTGGTTTGCTGTTTTTAGTTTTCTATTTCTGCATTTGCTTCCGCTGCCTAACTTTGAAGTGCAGATAGATTTCAAAAGGATCTAAGAAATTGTGTCTGGGTATATTCACCCTCCCCCCCCCTCTCTAGCCATCCAAGGTCCAACAAGTGGTATCAGAGCTTGGAGCTCTGTTCACGGCTTAACATCCGAGAGTTATCAACAAGATGGTTGGAAGAGAAGGAATGAGCACAAACCGACCTCCACTCTTCGACGACACAGATTTTCAATAATGGAAATCGAAGATGGAGTTTTATTTGAAGACAAACATGAGCATATGGTTCTCAGTCAAAGAAGGTTTCATCCCTCCAAGAGATGTTGAAGGAAAAGATCTCGATTTCTTAAGTTGGTCGGCTGAGCAAATAAGAAAGAGTTAAGCAAATGCCAAAGCAGTGGTCACATTGTAATGCGGGATGACCAAGGAGGAGTTGATCAAGGTGAGACCCTTTACAAGTGCCAAAGATCTTTGGAGCAAGCTCATTGAGCTTCATGAGGGCACCCGAGACTGAAGGATAGCCAAGAGGGACTTGTTCCTCAACCAAATCCAAAATCCCTCCATGAAGGAGAGTGAAACGGTAAGTGAACTTCATGGTAGATTCAAAGAGGTATTGAATGCTCTCCACTCCATTGATGAAAAGGTCGAGAACCGCGACCTTGTGAGGTATGCTCTAAAAGCCTTTTCAAGAAACGCCTTGTGGTCATCCATGGTGGATGCCTACAAGGTATCCAAGGATCTTTCAATTATTAAGTTAGAAGATCTTTTTTGTGAAATGGAGTTACATGAGATCTCTAACAAAAGTCCAAAGGAGAAAGGTATTGCTTTAGTGGCAGGTGACAACAAGAAGAAGAAGGAAAAAGAGGAGGAGGACATCCACTATCACGTGGCTCTAGTGGCACTAGAAGAGTCAAAGGAGGAGAGTGATGAATCAAGTGACTCCTCAGCCGCGCCTTCATCATCTTCGGATGATGAAGAGGTAATTTCTCTCGAGTTAGATAAGTGTTATAGAGCTATCGCATGTTTAACCAAATTGTTAAAGAAATCTAAGAATAAGGTTAAGTCATTGAAGTTGGAAGTAAAAGAATTAAAATCCTCTAAGGTTGAGGATATTAATGACTTCCATAATGAATCCCTTGAGAATGAGAATAAGATCTTGAAAAGTGAAATTGAAAATCTCAAGATTGTTTTTGAGAAATTTTCAACAAGCTCCAAAACCCTAGACATGATCTTGAACTCCCAAAGGGCGGTTTACAACAAGGTCGGTATAGGTTACCAACCTAAAGAACCGACCTTTGTGTCATTAATGTCTAGAACACATTTTAGATCATCAAATGTTCCTAGGGTTAAAAAGAAAATGACTAATTGAAGGTTCTTTAGGTCCCAAAATTTGGGTACTTAAAACCTCTATCTTTAGAATTGTATAAGCATTATTTGAGGGGGAGCATCTATCAACATGGGAGGATGATATTTGGTGCTCCAAACCCATGACCAAAGGCAGAATTGCCATTCATATGGATGGTTATGGAAAATTCAAATTAAATGCTTTGAGCTCCATTGCTTTAGATCTTATGACAATATAATCCCTTGGCTAGTGATTTTTATGGTATTCATGTGTTAAAGTACTTAGTCATGGTATAATCTGTTGGATCGAGAGAAACGATAGAGGGGGGGGTGAATATCGTTAAACACTTTTCGGATAAAAACTAGAGCAAGTATGCAGCGGAATAAAATCAATCGCGAACACAGGTGGTTTTACTTTGTTCGGAGCCTAGGTCGACTCCTACTCCAAGGCCCACGGTCGTTGACCATTTTCTGCGGGCAATTCTATAAGTGCGGAAATCATTTACAGAGAGATATTACAAAAGCAGTATAGTAAAATTAAAAGTAACTCTTCTTTTACCGACGTCCAATGTAGATTGAATTTTCGGAGCAACGGGACTTCGTCGGCGCTTGAGTCTCGAGTCGGGAGGTTTCCGGAGCAGAGCGCGGGATCAGAAGATCGTGATTGCATTGAATGAATTGTTGTTCGAAGCCTTGCGGGCGAGGGCCTATTTATAGCCCCTGGGGGCGCCCCCCCCCCCACATGACAGCTGATCCGAGTTCCTCTCGGTCAGCTCTGATCCCTTCAAACTCGGGATCAGCCTTTGACGGGGGCGCCCGGGACGCTGGGGGCGCCCTGGTTGGCTGGGTCAACTCTTATCCGTTGGCTTCGTTTCGATAGCTTGACTTGGGGGCGCCCCGGACGCTGGGGGCGCCCGGGAGCATAGGGGGCGCCCGGGAGCACGGGGGCGCCCCACCCATGAGTTGTTGAAGCCTTCCTTTGCTTCTTGTGTTTTGTGTTCACCTTGGGGGCGCCCGGGACACTCCGGGCGCCCTGGTCAGCTTCCACCTCACTCCTTTGAGGCTCTCTGAGCTGCAGACACTCGTTCCTTTGGTCCTGCATCCAGGGTTAGTCCAAAACAACATAGAGCAATATTATATTAGTTTTATACAGCCTTAGCTGTCTTGGTTCTGACTTTGGGCCTCCAAAATGGAGCCCTAGGTCGAACCGACGCCTACTGTTCCCTCGATGGGGAACGCGTCCTCACCTACTCCTCTCGGGAGAATGTACCTGATGCCAACCGGCTCCTCCGGTTGGACTTTTCCCTAGCGGTCCTTCGCCAAGTCTCGGATACCAAGCTGTCCTTCGCCCGGTGCCTAGCAGTCCTTCGCCAGGTCTTCAGTACCAAGCTGTCCTTTGCCTGGTGCCTAGCAGTCCTTCGCTAGGTCTTCAGTACCAAGCTGTCCTTCGCCTGGTGCCTAGCAGTCCTTCGCTTGGTCTTCAGTACTAAGCTGTCCTTCGCCTGGTGCCTAGCAGTCCTTCGCTAGGTCTTTGTATCCTAGCATTCCTTCGCCAGGTGCCTAGCAGTCCTTCGCTAGGACTTTGTTTCCTGGCAGTCCTCCGCCAGGTGCCTAGCAGCCCTTCGCTAGGACTTTGTTTCCTGGCAGTCCTTCGCCAGGTGCCTAGCAGCCCTTCGCTAGGACTTTTCTTGCACACTCAGTGAATATTGTTAGATCACAAATAAACTTAACTTTGAATCCTTTGTCAATATCAAAACAAGGTTCGATATGGTGCTTCCTGCACCAACAATCTCCCCCTTTTTGATTTATGGCAACACAATTCAAAGTTAAGTTAAAAACTTGTAACAGTTAAGAACATAAGGTAAACAATGAAGTATAACTGTTTATGAACAAAATAAATTTGACAAAAAAATTTTAATTCTCATACTCCCCCTAAAACTCTGAATACTTGTCGAATACTTAACTTTGACCTTTCCTCCCCCTTTGACATATATCAAAAATAATACATGGGCGAACAAGGTTTCGGATAGAGAGTTCTAAGTTTTTGACAAAGTGTTGAAATGAAACATATTCATAAACAACTTTTTACACTTAGACAATTTTCTATTTTGAAAGGCAATCCTAAGTTTTGTTTTTTTAAAAAAACTTATACTTACAAGGCTTTGCAAAAAAGTTTACTTAGGCAAGATTTTGATGCCAAATTTCCCTTAAAATGTTTCCACTTTGAGAATTTGCATACTTAGAAGAGTTTGCTTGGAAATACTTTGTGTATTTTGAAAAACAAAATCTTTGAACAATTTCTAGACAAGTTTTTAAAAAACACTTTACTTAGAAACATTTGTCAACATTTTCAAAAAGTTTTTGCTCAGACAAATTTTGTTTACTAAGAAAAATTTTACTTAGGAAAAACATGCACTTAAAAATTTTAAAACACTTAGAAATTTTTACTTTTCGAAAAGGAGATAAAAAATTTCCTTTCTTTCTTTCTTGCTGTAGCGACCCGCCTTCTCTGCCTTAGACGGATCGTTACCTTTGTCTACTTCTCGACTCTAATGCACGACTAAAGAATGCGGAAATCTTTTTTTTCTTCTCAATTTAAATCTATCTATGATATACTAACTCTAATAGTCATGCATGATACCATGTCACACTTTCTTCCTCAAAAACTCCTAAGATGAAACTTATTGAAACTTGCCTCGCCCAACTCCACTTTCGGGTATCAGTCGACTGATACTGTATCAGTCGACTGATAAGCCTGAAAACAGAATTTTCAGATTTCGGCACTTGCTTCAAAACTCCACCAAACCTATACTTTCGAGCCAAATAGAATCATGACACCATTTCTATACTCTAGGCCAGTTTTCCAATCAATTTAGCCAATCAAAATGAATCCATAAACTTGTAATTAGGACTTTTGCGGAAGAAAATAATCTATTCAAGGTTATATGAACTTTAACAATAGAGTTTGTACCAATCTTGACTCCTATGCATTCATAACACCAAATACATGTTCTATAACCTTGTTAAAGCATTATGAAATGTGAATGCAACTCTTCTAAACATATTTAAGCAATAAAACTTAATTCAAAGAGAAATTAATACTATCTTAGCACATGCATCTATATTTCTAACAAAGTATCAATATTTCCAACAGTTAGTAAAAACTTAACTTGACTAACCCTAGAAAAAACTACTGTTTATAACAGTTAGTAAGCAGCTAATTATGTTAGACAGGTCCCTACAAGAGAAAATTATAGGAACATTTCCGGGTCGCTAGAGGGGGGTGAATAGAGATTGTCGGTTCTTCTCTACAAGATTGTTAGCGCGCAAGCGGAATATACAATAAAACACAAACTAACAATAAAGAAACAATGCTAACAAACCGCTTTTACTTGGTATCCACCCCTGCCGGGTGGCTAATCCAAGAATCCTTCGGTGGATCACTCCCCGGATAACCTCCGGCTAGCCCGCGTCGCTCCTAGTGGGTGGAGAAACCTCGCCACAGCACCTTGACATGATCTGGACTCAATAGACTACTAACAAGCCTTAACCAAGCTTGTTTAGTCAAGAAACTCAGCCACCACGAAGCCCTCTTTAAATAGGACTCGTGGTTGATTTCTCGCTACCAGTCGACTGCCCACAGGGTAGTTGACTGGTGCCAGCCAAATTCGACCGTTGATAGCCCCAACGTTCAAATTTTGCCAGCTCACCAGTCGCTACCAGTAGACTGTCAAAATGGCAGTCGACTGGCCCAGGGTCCAGAACCTACTGTGAGTTTCTGTTTACGCTGGCAGTCGACTGTTATAACACCAGTCGACTGCCCAGCCTCTACAAACACTCTTCCTCACTCTCTTTATCCTCGTCGACATGCGCCTTCAAGCATTCTCCCTTGGCTTGCTCCTTGAAGTCCTCTTCCACCGGCTATCGTCCCTCTGATGCGCACGCAAGTCCTCGACCTGCCTCCATGTCACCCTTCACGTGTGCCCTTTGAAGTCCACTTCTCAGCTTACCCTTGGAGTCATCTTCCCTCGGCTCTTGTTCCTTGCCTTAGCTGACTCTTCACCAGCAGCCTTGACTATTGCCTTCGCACCCTCTTCATCTTCGGCCCTCGTCCCTCAGATGCACACAAGCCTCCAGCTTGTCTCCATGCCATCCTTCACGTACGCCTCTAAGTCTGTGCCCCTCGGCTCATCATCCCTGTTATATCAGGTCCCTCGGGTGCACACAAGCCTCCAGCTTGTCTCCATGCAACCCTTCACCATACCGAAGTCGTCCAGCCAAGTCAATATGTGTAAACCTGTACACCCTGCACACTCACATACACATATTAGTACACAAGAGAAAGCCTAACTTAAACCCTTTTCCCAAACATCAAAACACATGATCACTCCGGATCACAGATTGCCTCAACAAAAATTAACTGATTTGGTTTAAGTCTTATCATGAATTGGTTCAGTACTGCAAAATCATGCAAATATTTTCCTTTATGAAAGTTATGCAATTTAATTTCTGCTATCTTTATCTGTTTATGATATATGGCAAAGGGGGAGAGATAGGAAAGGAGAGATAGGAAATGAGAGAGTTTAAAATTTTCTAGCTCAAAATTTTTTTAACTCTATCCTTTATTCAAAAAGTACTAAGTTTCTCAAAGCACTTAAGTTTTCAAAAGGTTACTAAAGTACCTAAGTTCTCAAGCTTTTCAAAACTTTTCTAAGTTCTTAAGCTTTTCAAAACTTTTCTAAGTACTTAAGCTTTTTAAAATTTTTCTAAGTACTTAAGCTTTTCAAAACTTTTCTAAGTACTTATGTTTTTCAAAATTTTTCAAACTCTATCTTTGATTCAAAAAGTACTAAGTTACTAAGTACTTAAGTTCTCAAGTTTTCAAAATCTTACTAAGTACTTAAATTTTTAAAATTCTACTAAGTACTTAAGCTTTCAAAATTTTACTGAGTTCTTAAAGTTTCAAAATCTTATTAAGTACTTAAGATTTTAAGTTTTCAAAAAAGTGCTAAGTACTTTAAACTAACGGTTCTTAAAAGTTTCCTAAGTACTTAAAACTGAAGTTTTTTTTCAAACTTTAAAGTACTAACCAAATACTTTAAAACTTAAAGTTTTCAAAACTTGTTGAGTACTTTAAACTTAAGGCGTCAAAATTTTCGGTACTCAAAACTTAAGTTTTCAAAACTCTTCTTAAAGTTTTCAAAACTTGTCAAAGTGGTTAAATTCTTTCCAAAGTACACAATGAAAATCATTTTGGAAAATATAAGCTTTAAAGCTTAAAAGTTTTTTTAGTTAAAACCATCTTCAGACTTAAAACCTATTTTCAAAACCCCCACGAATTTTTGAAAAATCTAGGGGGAGATTCCTTCCAGGGGGAGGGAACAAAAGGTAAATTTTATATGCTTTGATTAAACTTAACTTTTTGAACCAGGGTTGACATAAATCAAAAAGGGGGAGATTATTGGTGCAAAAAGCACCCAAGTCGAACCTGAGTTTTGATAATGGCAACAGGGCTCAAAAGTTAAGTCTTACTTGTTATCTAACAAATTACTCAAGTGTGTAGGAAAAGTCCTAGCGAAGGACTCCTAGGCACTGGCAAAGGAATGCCAGGGTACAAAGCCCTAGCGAAGGACTGCTAGGCACTGCCGAAGGAATGCCAGGGTACTGAAGCCCTAGCGAAGGACTGCTAGGCGCCAGGCGAATGACAGCTTGGGACTGAAGACCTAGCGAAGGACTGCTAGGCACCGGGCGAAGGACAGCTTGGTATCCAAGACCTGGCGAAGGACTGCTGGGCAAAAGTCCAACCGGAGGAGCCGGTTGGCATCAGGTACATTCTCCCGAGAGGAGTAGGTGAGGGCGCGTTCCCCGTCGAGGGAACAGTAGGCGTCGGTTCGACCTAGGGTTCCATTTTGGAGGCCCAAAGTGAGAACCAAGACAGCTAAGGCTATATAAACTAATATCTTATTGCTCTATGGTGTTTTGGACTAACCCTGGATGCAGGACCGAAGGAACGAGTGTCTGCAGCTCAAAGAGCCTCAAAGGTGTGAGGCAACAGCTGACCAGGGCGCTCGAAGTGTCTCGGGCGCCCCCAAGGTGAACACAAAACACATAATGCAAAAGAAGGCTTCGACAGTTCATGTTCGGGGCGCCCCACTGCTCCCGGGCGCCCCCAGCGCTCTGGGTGCCCCTAGGTCAAGTTGTCGAAGCAGCTCCAGTGAAGCCATGAGGATAACATTCTAACCTGGTCAATCCGGGCGCCCCCAGCGTTCCGGGCGCCCCGGTCAAAGCCTGATCCTGAGTTTTAAGGGAACAGAGCTGACCGAGAAGGAAGTGGATCGACCGACACGTGGGGGGGGGGGCGCCCCCAGGTGCTATATAAGGACCCTCGAACCAAGGCTTCAGGACAACAATTTCATTCAACGCAATAACGCTCTTCTACTCCCGCACTCTGCTCTAGAAACCTCCCGACTCGAGATACAAGCGCCGACGACGTCCCTCTGCTCCGAGAAACATTCCACACCGGACGTCGGTAACAAAGAGCGATCTTTTAATTTTTGTGTTTACTATACTGCAATTGTAACATCTATTTGTAAACTGTTTTGCAAACTTATAGAATTGCCCGCAGAAAATGGTCAACGACCGTGGGCCTTGGAGTAGGAGTCGACCTAGGCTCCGAACCAAGTAAAACTACCTGTGTTCGCGATTGTTGTTATCCGCTGCGTAATTTCTCTAATTCTAAAATCCGAACGTTTTCCGATATTCACCCCCCCCCTCTATCGGTTCTCTCGATCCAACACATAGCAGTGCAGGCAATTTTCAGAAGCAAGCCAACTTAAATCAAATGCTATCTATAAAATTCAACAATCAAACTTTAAACAAACACTACACAAACTAGCTACAAAATCCGGAGGCAAACCAATGCAGAGAAGTTCAGAACTATTCGAATGCAAACCTAACTGGTTTCAAACACAATAGCTCACTAAAAACTGTAGTTAACTTGGCACCAAACAATGCCTAACCTGCACCTGATACAAATGAGCAGAATTGAAACGATTTTGATACTAAGAAAAGGAAACTTATGTGCCAAATGGAACTGATGCTAAGTGCCCAAAAACTATCACTTACAATTCAGAGTTACAACGCAGATCTGAAGGAATTCAAGAGCAAATACTGATCAATCAAAACAGCTCTAGGGTAAAGATGAAATGCAATGAGGCAGAAATTTTGTGCAGAAATACAGGAATGCAGAGCGGTATTTCAGAAACCGATTGGGATGCTAAACCAAACAAACAACTGAAATCGATTGCTCCAAGCTAATGTCCATATAAGATTCCTAAGAACTATAATTCACTTGATGCAATTTCTGGAACTGAAGGCTGAAACACTGCAAAACTGAAACTGCCGAATTGTAGAAATGGGAGTTGATACGCAAGAACAGCTGAACTAAAAATTTAGAAATAAAGCTGAATGAGAAACAAACTCAGATCTAATGCATTAACACACTAAAGGTTGTCTTCAATTGCAGGAATTAAAGTAGACACAAATCGAATTGGAAATAAACTGAAAAATTTAGACTAAACTGAAATCTGCCAACAGGGCTGATACGCAAGCTAAAACTGGAATGCATGAACTGATACGCAAGGAATTAAACTATAAAGTAAACTGAATTATGAAAGAATTGTTCACTAAACAAACTAACTACTGATTACCTTGAAAACTTGAAACCTAAACAAGACAGAATCGAATTGTAAAGGGAAACTAACAGCTGATACAAAAAATTCAGAAACAGAAATAACTGCAGAAATGAAATCTACTGCTAATAACTGAAAGTTCGCTAATTAAACTAAGCCCCAATCCTCCCTTAGCTCAAGTACTCCTTGTTCATCACACAAGGGTGAACCTCGGACCCGTAAGCTTAGCAAACCAGTGGAAAATCAATCTCTACGATCAAATCCATTCAAACTCTGCTCAAGCTGAAAACTGCAACGGATTTCTTCAAGCTCGCTGTGGTGGATTGCGATAAGGACTTGGGAATGCTCCGAGCCTTCCAAGGAACCCCTCCAGATAGCTCGAATGAAATGAAGATGGTGCACAACTGAGATTGACGAAATCAGATGACAAAGCTATGGAAACCTCACGAAGCTCTATTGTTGGGCAAAATTCAATCTGGAAACTTCACAGAGAGCTCTCTCCACTGACCTAGCACTTGTTCTAATGAAGAATTGAGTGGTCGCGCCTCTGGATTGAAGAAAAACTGAAGAAACGATGAAAAACACGCTGAAGAAGATGAAAGCTTGCGGCGAAGACGCGACGACGAAGCCCTGTGCAGAAATTTGATTAAGTACTTAGGAGTGAACGGCCCAGATTGATTTGGATGAATCCAACGGTTGAAACTGCTCTGATTTAATCCAAATTTTGATGATGTTGATCAGGGGTCAGGATCGACCTCGTGGTATCTCGGATCCTCCAGATTTACATCAGATGGCTCAGATCAACCTGATCTTTGAATGGACGCTCTAGATCCCTCTGATCTTGATCCAACGGCCGAATGATCTCTGATTTGGATGAAACCTTCAGATCTTGATCAGAGTGCTTGATTAACCCTAACCCTAGCTCGGATTCACTAGATCAGTGGCGGATGGTCCAGATCTTCTCTTTTACTCAAATGGATGGTCTAGATCCCCTTGTCTTGATCCAACGGCTGAATCTTCTCCAATTTACCCCTAAACCTCCAAATCTCATTATGATGATCAGATCTACCTTTCCTCAGCTTGGATCCATCTGATTTGCCCTGGATGATCGAGATCTGCTTAACTTCTGAATGGACGGCTCACAGTTCTCCAGAGCTTGATCGCCTTGATCTGAGCCTAATCCTGACCATTCTTGAACTCGGTCCATGATTCTTTCATGCCTACAAAAAAATAGATTAACAATTAAGTTCAAAAACATTTCAAATGTATAAAGATTTACAATAAAGCCCAAAATAAAAGTAATCTATGGAACCGAGGATAAATTCAATGTTACGCACGTAAAATGTGGGTCAAACATGGATTTTAACATCTTAAATAATCAATAAAATAGCACTTATCAACTCCCCCACACTTAAACTTGAGTGTCTCGCGAAACTACTAAGTATGCATCCCTTGGGTTTTCTCAAGCATAATTAGAAGCAAATGAAAAAAATTACCTAAGGTTGTCAATTCTCAAAAATCTAAGCTCTATGCATTAGTATCTCGTCCTTAAATCAACAACTTAGCCTTTTTATCCTTCATGAGTCATTGAGATGAATTTAACTCACTAGCCTTTCAAGGGAAATTTTTGGTGGCTCTCTTCTTGAGTTCTAACTTGATGATGGAAGTGGAGCACACTCAAACACACATGCTTCTTGCACTACCATAGGCTTGCTTGTTATCTAATCTCCACCATTATTCATGATTAGGATCCACATCTACAAAAACAAGTGAAAAACATAGAAAATGGTAAAAATGAAGTAAAAGCCAAGGAAATAGAAAATTGATGGAGTGGAAGACTTGAGTGCTCAAGGATGTTTCTAATGCACTTTGCTTCTCTTTACAGTCTTCTAATGAAGTCAAAAGTATGGTGGAGTCAAACAAGAACAATGCCTTTGATTTGGATGAAGAAAACCCTATTGGTCTCAATGTGCCAAAAACCCTCATTTGCGTGCCAACCTTGCTTCCTTCTCTTTTTTTCTGATTTTTTTTTTCCTTCTTTCTTTCTCTCTAGTAAGGTCAGAATGTAGTGATGCAAGGCTTGGATTTTGATGAGATTAACTCCACTGAATTCTGTTAGTGATATGAGAGAAGTGTCCTAAGGCAATCACCTTATGATTGTAATCATTTATTTTAATAAATGAATATTCACTATTTGAGTATACATGTTTATGTATTTGATTGAGATCTTAAACTCATTTACTGAATGCCCGCAATACAATTCACAGCATGAGAGAATTTGTGACGAATTCACAACTAGTGATTATCTCTACATGTGCAATTGTGAAGTATTGAAATTGTCCCTAGTCGATGAATTGATAAATACGGACACTATCAATTCTGTTGAGACTAGCATGGGTTATTCTCTAATCAGCTGATTCTCACTGGCTGGTGACATTGGGATGTCCGGAGATAAACATGAATGCTAGTTAAGGGAACTAGTTCATTGGAATGACTGGCTGTAAAACTTCATATGGTAGTCTGCATATAGACATGTCAATCAAGTTCATACTGCAGCTTAAGTGCGATGTTCCTTTGACTTGCGGTATTCAAGTCATCTTGGTCATGGAGACTTATACTTTGACATCTTAAGTAAGCATCTCCAAGGAGGTGTGGACCCAGGATGATTGGGTATAAGCCGAAGTGCCCGAAGATGTTTAAACAGCCTACAAAGGATTCACCACTCCTTGCGACGAGATGTATACCCAAGGCCTATCGTCGGATTGTTACTCAAAGCCTCTGGCCAGAGCATGACATGTTCAGAGTATGAATCTCTTAGATACATGAGAGTAATTAGAATCCATAGGACGAGAAAACGTTACTTGGGCTAGGTGTGACGTAGTCAGCCTAGTGGGGACTGACACACATAGACCATGTCCTAAACCAAGTGGGTATAAGATGGTGAAGGGAATGGGGCACGATTCATTATAGCTGCTGAAGGGTTTCAGAATTATTTCTGAGGTCAACCATTGATCATTCGATTAATTGGGGATCATGATGTACTACTAGGTGTCACTCATGATCATTCTATAATTGGTTAATTATAGACGGCCAACATAAATCGAAAGTCTATTTAGTCACATGCATTACAAGTAATCCGAGGGATTTAAAATGAGTTGAAAATTAGTTTTTCCAATCAAGAGAGATTAGGTTTGGTTGAGCCAAACGATAAGTCGAATCTGAATTTTTCAGAGACGCATCGGAAGCGTAAAATGGCTAAGTCTTTTGAAGACTTAATAGATGAATTAAATGAGTTTAATTCATTGGGGTGTGGCCTGGATAGGACGGCCAAAGAGGGTCCCCACCCTCTTTGCTTGGTCGGCCACAACAAAGGGAGGGAACCAAATTGTTTGGTTTAATTTATAAAATAAATCAAGTGTGGTTTGTTTTATAAAATTATGGATGATATAAATTTTTTATATAAACGATGGTTTGGTTTATTTTTCATGGAAATTAAAATGAACCATGGATTGGTTTATTTTATTTTATAAAATCAATCATGGATTGATTTACCATAATATAGAAATTTATATAAAGAAATTTATTTTTCATGGAAATTAAAATGAACCATAGATTGGTTTATTTTATTTTATAAAATCAATCATGGATTGATTTACCATGATAAAGAAATTTATATAAAGAAATTTATATGATAAATTTCTTATGAAAATTTATTTCATAAGAAAAAAGAGACTTGGTTGATTTTTATCATGAATTAAAATATGCTTTTAACCATGATATAAAATCAAGACTTGGCATGATAGAATAAGTGATAGAAAATTTATATGATAAATTTCTTATGAAAATTTATTCCATAAGAAAAAAGCGACTTGGCGGTTGAGATGCCACTATATAAAGGACCCAAGGCAAGGCTTGGAATTCATTCAAAATAATCCAAGTATTCTTGCTTGGGCTCTCTCCCTCTCCTCCCTTCTTCCTCTTGGCCAGCCACAAGCCTCTCCCCCTTCTTCTTACCATGAGCACAAGGAGAATCACCGAGGCGACGAAGTTCTTCCGTTGGGACGATCTTCCTCTCCGGCCATCATCACCTTGGGATTGGGCGCAAGTCATCTTCCTCCTTCTCGCCGGAATTGTGATTTCGGCCAACCTTGGTGGTGAGTTTTTCCGATGTGATTACTTCTCTCTTGGTTTTTGTCGCATTCTCGGAGAATCTAGTAGTTCTCGAGAACACGAAACTCGTGGCTTTGCGAAGTCATCCCGAAGATACTCGGCGTGGACGCGAATAGAGGCGGAGCTTCCGAGGGACGCATACGGTTGGATCTCTTCCCTTTCTTCGAGTTACGCGAGATAACAAGTAAATTAGTTTACGTTTCTGTAAAATTTTAAATATATGATCATGCCTACACAACATAAGGTTGCATGCTTAGATGTGTGGTTAAATAATTTGAGAAATTATTTATGCTAAACCTTCCGCTGCACGTAATTAATTTTAAAATTACGAACCCGCATCAATGTCAACATGCACCCAGTCCCAACAGTGGTATCAGAGCCGGTTAGTGTTCGACAGAATCATATAATTGTTTTGCGTAAAACTTTGTCGTGATCTCAATTTTAGAAAATTTTTCGATTATGAAACTTTCCAATTATGGTAAATTTTAGATTTAGGAGTTTCAAAGTTTGGAAATCCTCATGAAATTTTGCAAACTTTTGAAATATCCCTGTTTCTGAAATTTTATGATAATTGTGAAAACCATCCATTTTTGGAAACTTTCCAATTTTGGAAATTTCCTATTTTGGAAATTTTTCAATCTTGGAAATACGTAAGTTTTCTTTGTACCAGAAACTTACAATTATTCTGAAAATTTTTATTTTTGGAAACTTTACATTTATGGAAAGCTCGCAATTTTGGGCACTTTCTTTCAAGAAAGTCTAGACAAATTATGGAAATATTAATTGGCATTTAAATTCATAATTGGAAATTAAATTATTTACAAAATTCTTTATTTTGGATTGAACCTCGGGGACCCGTCCAATTTAAAGTTAGTTGTTATAATTAAATTTCCTAAATTGAATTTAAATTGTCAAATGTTTAATTTGGATTGAGCCTCGGGGAGCCGTCCAAATTATATTATCAATAAATTCTTATTTTGGATTGAGCCTCGGGGAGCCGTCTAAATTAAGTTATTTATTGATATTAATTTTTCATAAATAAAATATGTGATCAAATCTTGGAAATTTTTGAGATGATTCTCAAACGATAATTTCCTTATTTGATTTATGAGGTGATGCTCTTACATATTATTGTCTCCAAAATTAATTAGGAAAATTATTTCCTATAGAGTATATTTCCTTAAATAAGATTTTCATGAAAATAATATGTGGTTGAATTAAGGAAATCTGTCTCTTAATTTAATAAGATTTGATTTAGAGAAATCAAAGGCTTAAACATATTAATTCCGAAATTGATTATGATAATTTAGGAAATTGTTTCCCAAAACAATTCCTTGAATAAAGTATGAAATTAGAATTAGGAGATCCGGTTCCTAATTCAATTAATGAGACTTGATAAATTAAGTCACATACATACTTTATTAAGGAAATCGTTAGATCATGACATAATTATATGTCATGAATGTGCTTAAAAGGAAAAGGATGAGACCCAAAACCCCTTACAAAATATTAAGGCCAACACCTTCCATTAATATGGTTAGAACCGGAGTTTTGTTTCTCATTTGGGTTGATGGACACATCCATGCCCGGCATGAACCTCGACATGTTCAAACCATGAAATTAGTTTATGATAAATATAGTTGGAGTCAGAGGTCAATCCTTAGTTTTGGTTGTTGGACACATCCAAGCCTGACTAAACGGTTGAATGAGCTCTAACCATATTAAAACTATTTCTTGATTAATGGGTCAGCCTTAAGCTTGGAGCATCGATTTGTTGTGCAACAGCCAAGGTCGATGTAAAGAGAGGTGCAGTTGGGTGCTATGTATATTGTTGCATACTTGTTAATGAGTTAACAACCCAATGATTTAAGCAAACATTCAATTAGTTGATAGCATAATGTGATAGTTACATATATGTAATATGTAATCGGTATAACTACCTACCTTCATAGCTGAGAATAACTTGATGGCCCCAGCCATAGTTGTTCTTATCTATGGTTGGATATCAACCTATTTGGAGATGTTCCTACTATCTCCCGAATTGATGAAAAGGGTTATTCAATTCGAAAAATAAATAGGATTTAATGAATGTATATTGATGCATTCTTTATCATTCTCATCACATAACCACAATTTGTATTTCTAGGATAATCACCTAATCATGTCTTCTCTGAATTTGCGTTCCATTTTGGACACCAATAAGTTAACTAAGGACAAAAGGATTGAAAAGGCACCAAAAGGCACTTGCCATCATTGTGTCAAGGAGGGCCACTGCGAAGAAACTGCAAGGTTTATCTTGAGTCCTTAAAGAAGAAGGCATCCGATGCCCCATCATCTTCAGGCATCTTCGTTATTGAATGTCACTCTATTTCCTCGTACACCTGGGTACTTGATACTGGGTGTAGCTCACATATATGTAATGACATACAGGGGCTAAGGAATAAAAGAAGACTCGTCAAGGGAGAAACGAATTTGCGAGTTGGAAATGGAGCAAAGATTGCTGCTATTGCCATCGGAACATATTTGCTAAAGCTCCCTACTGGACTTGTCTTAGAATTGGATAATTGTTATTTTGTTCCTTCGTTAATAAAGAACATTGTATCTATTTCATGCTTGAATGAAAAGGGCTACCATTTAACTTTTTGTAACAATTGTTGTTACATAACTTTAAATGGTGTTCTTTATGGGACCGGAACTTTGTGCAATGGTATCTACACGTTAGATTTATCCGGTGACATTTTCAATATCGAAGTTAGCAACAAACGTGCTCAAATAGATAATCAAATAGACTCCTATACGTGGCATTGTCGTCTTGGCCATGTAAGTAAGAAATGCATGACCAAATTACACCGATGTGGAATTCTGGAATCATTTGAACCCGGTTCATTTGATACATGCGAATCATGCTTAAAAGGCAAGATGGCCAAATTACCCTTTTCCGGAAAAGGTAAACCAGTGGGAGAATTGCTTGGTCTAATACATACTGATGTATGTGGACCAATGTCAACTCTTGCACAAGGAGGCTATAGCTACTTCATTACCTTTATCGATGATCACTCACGATTCGGGTATGTGTTCTTAATAAAACACAAATCTGAAGCTTTTGAGAAATTCAAAGAGTTCAGAAGTGAAGTAGAGAAACAGCTTGGCAAAAGTATTAAGATACTTCGATCCGATCGGGGTGGTGAATACTTAAGTCAAGAGTTTCAAGATTATCTTAGGGACAATGGGATATTGTCTCAATGGACTCCACCATATACACCACAACATAATGGTGTATCTGAGAGGCGTAACCGAACCTTGATGGACATGGTTAGATCTATGATGAATCATGCAACTCTTCCAAAATCCTTTTGGGGCTATGCGCTTAAGACAGCTGTTTACTTGCTAAACAGAGTCCCGACCAAGGTAGTCTCTACTACTCCATATGAGACGTGGAATAGTAAGAAACCTCATTTATCTCACCTAAAGATATGGGGTTGTCCTGCTTATGTAAAGCGGACTGTATCAGACAAATTGGATGCTAAGTCTGATAAATGTCTATTTATTGGATACCCTAAGGAACGAAGGTTACCAATTCTATCATCCTTGAAACAAAANCTGTTGGTGCAGAAGGCACCAAAGTCTAACCTGTGTTTTGATAATGGCAACATAGGTCAAAAGTTAAGTCTTACTTGTTTTCTAACAAGTTATTTTAAGTGTGCAGTATCCAAGCCCTAGCGAAGGACTGCTAGGCAACTGGCGAAGGACTGCCAGTATTAAAGCCCTAGCAAAGGACTGCTAGGCAACTGGCGAAGGATTGCCAGTCTTAAAGCCCTAGCGAAGGACTGCTAGGCAACTGGCGAAGGACTGCCAGTATCCAAGACCTGACAAAGGACCGTCAGGCAAAAGTCCAACCAAAGGAGCGGTTGGCATCAGGTAAATTCTCCCGAGAGGAGTAGGTGAGGACGCGTTCCCCGTCGAGGGAACAGTAGGCGTCGGTTCGACCTAGGGCTCCATTTTGGAGACCAAAGTCAGAACCAAGACAGCTAAGGCTGTATAAATCTAATAAATTATTATGTTATTGTGTTTTGGACTAACCCTGGATGCAGGACCGAAGGAACGTGTGTCTGCAGCTCAGAAAGCCTCAAAGGAGAGAGGCAGTTACTGAGTAGGGCGCCCGGAGCGTCCCGGGCGCCCCCAAGGGCCATACAAAACAAGTAACAAGAATAATGGTTCGAATACACACTGGGCCGGGCGCCCCCGCTGCTCCCGGGCGCCCCCTGCGCTGCGGGCGCCCCCATGCGCGTACATCGAACCAGAAGCCTTCGAAGCCAAGAGATGAGGTTTGACCCGGTCAATACGGGCGCCCCGAACGACCCGGGCGCCCCGGTCAAAGCGGATCCAGAGGATCAGACGCGACCGAGGTTTGTGCGGATCAAAAGCCACGTGGGGGGCGCCCCCGACGTCCCGGGCGCCCCCTAGCCCTATATAAAGGGCCCTCGACCCCAGGCTTCCAACAACAATTCTTTCAACGCCTCAAAGCTCCTCTACGCTCGTGCTTGCTCCAAAACGCCTCACCTCGAGCCGACGACGTCCCGCTGCCCCGAAAAAGTCGATACACTCCGGACGTCGGTAACGAAGAGCTTAATATTTGTTTTTATTTTATTGCACTATCTCTGTAATTGAAATTATTGTAATCTATTTGCGCGAATATAGAATTGCCCATAGTAAACGGTCAACGACCGTGGGCCTTGGAGTAGGAGTCGACACAGGCTCCGAACCAAGTAAAAACCACTGTGTCTTTGTGCTGTGTCTCGTATTTTTATTTCCGCTGTGCACTTACTCTTAGTTTTCCGAAAAAGAACGATTTCCGATATTCACCCCCCCCTCTATCGGTTTTTCACGATCCAACAAGTGGTATCAGAGCGGGGAATTCAAACTTGGTGCAACCACCAGTTTGAAATTTTTTTTCGGATTTTTTTTTCGAATTTAATTATTTTTTTTTTACTTAATTATCTTTATCCCACACTGCTAATCCAAGACCAAGTCTTGGGACACCTTTGTTTGTAAGTTTCCTTTTACAGAACAAATGTCTATGCAAGAGGGATTCAGCACCGCTAGACCTCCACTCTTCAGTGGAGAAGACTTTTCCTACTGGAAAAGTCGCATGGAGGTCCACCTGAAAACTCAGGTGGACATGTGGATCATTATCCAGTCCGGTCTGGAGATCCCCCGAAATGCGGAAGGACTTCCACAAAGCTACTCGGAGTGGGACAACACTCTAAAGCGCAAGATAGAAGCCGACGCAAAAGCAACGCAAACCCTACAATGCGGGCTGACAAAGGAAGAGCTGAACCGAGTGGGCCCCTTCAACAGTGCAAAAGAGCTATGGACGAAACTGATCGAGCTGCACGAAGGGACTTCAGACACCAGGATCAGCAAAAGGGATCTGCTACTGAACAAGCTCTACACCATCAAGATGGCCGACAACGAAACAGCAGCCCAGCTCCACGCACGAATCCAAGAGGTAATGAACGGTCTTCACGCAATAGGTCATAAGGTCGAAAACCGTGACCTAATAAGGTATGCTCTAAACGCATTCCCAAGAAATACCTTGTGGGCATCTATGGTAGATGCATACAAGGTATCCAGGGATCTTTCTAAAATAAAACTAGATGAATTATTTTCTGAACTAGAACTGCACGAACAGACTAACACCAATTCGGTCGAAAAAGGTATCGCTTTCATTGCAGGTAAAAATCTAAAGACAACGAAGAAGAAAACTGAACCTGAACCTGAGTCTGACTCAGACTCAGAAGATGAAGAAGGAGATCAAACTAAGCTGGTCCGGCTCGCTCGAAGCTACTACAAGGAGCTGAAGAACCGAACCAACAAACGGAAAACCGGCCGAAGAAAAGACGAACCAGTTGAACCCACGAACAAGCCTAATGTAACCTGCTACGAGTGCAAGAAGAAGGGCCACTACAAGACAGAGTGTCCAAATCTGAAAGAGTCCAAGAAAACGAGAAGAAAGAAGGCGCTCCAAGCAACCTGGGACGAGTCTTCCTCAGAAGAAGAGACAGAGGCACCCCAGTCCAATCTCCTAGCTCTGACCGCCTCAGTCGAAACCGAGTCAGAATCAGAACAAGAGGACGGCGAGCTGACCTTCACAGAAGACGGAGAAATTAAGGTAACTGGTTTTAATAGATTACAGTTAACTGAATTGATTTCTTTTCTTTCTCGTGATTTGGCAAAAGCCAAACTCCGGGTCGAATCCCTCCGACAGGAAGTAAAACTCCTGAAAGAGGGAGCTGACTCTAAACCCTCAACCGAGAAGGTTCAGGAAGGAACTCCCACTCAAGTTGAAAAACTTGAAAAGGAAAACTCCTCCCTGAAAACTCAGGTTAAGGATCTTAGATCAGCCCTAGAACGATTCACTTCTGGTTCCAAAAATCTTGACATGATTCTTGGGAAACAGAAGTCCGTTCTAAATCGATCTGGACTTGGCTACCGAACCAAATCCCGACAAAGATCGTATTTGGCTGTACTGAATCAGTCCAGAGGCAAAATTCAGGCATGGGTACCTAAACTATGCCTGAACAAACCAACTGGATCAAATCAGTATTGGATCCCCAAGGACAAGATTCACATCTTGCCTAATCATCACCGTGGCTTTAGTCCAGGGGGAGCCAAACTGAAAACTATTTTCATTATTAGATAAACTTGTATTTCTTGATTGAAACTGCTTGTTTGATTGTCTATTTAATTTCTGCAATTTACCATGCTTAGACTTAGGTTAGTTTAAGGACTAAACAAACTTAGCTGAAATTTGACAACATAGTATTGGGTAGAGGTGAGATGATAGTACGTTAGGGAAACCAATTCTAATAAGATCAAGTTCACTTGGTCTCTTTAGACTGGTGAAACTAGCCGAAGCTACCGATCCAAAACTCAAACTAGTTAGACCAGAAATTTTTCAAATAATAATTTTGAAAATGAAATTTCATTAAAAGGCTTTGTCAAGGAAAGGGTGGATGATCCCATAAGGCTACGGCCAAAGAAGGCCTAGTGCCTCGCCAAGACCTGGAAGCCAATTTCTGAAATTCAAATTCAAATTATTTTTGTCAAATTCGAATCTAGCACAAAAATTCAGTTATTTGTAGATTTAAACTTCTTTTAAAAAAGTTTTTTAAAATTAATTAAGTTTTCAAACTTAATCAAAATTTTTCAAAATAGTTTTTCTAATCTAAACCTGTCTCACGAAACCTATAAGGTTAACGTGATTGAAAACCCTAGATTCGGGTGAGACAGACTAGGCAGTGGAACTCAATTTAAGCTATTCCTGATTCTAATTGGATCCAAATCAAGAAGATTCTTTATGCGTAGGAACATAAAGATTTGGACCAATGGATGTTGGATAGCGGTTGCTCCAGACACATGACTGGAGATAAATTGAAGTTCACCAAGCTCAAACTCAAAAACCTAGGCTCAGTAGCATTTGGCAATAATGCCACACTCAAGGTAATTGGGTCAGGTAACATTGAGCTTAAATCTGATTTCATTATTAAGAAAGTTCTATTGGTTGAAAACTTTAATTTTAATTTGCTTAGCATAAGTCAGTTATGTGATTCGGGTTATAGAGTAACTTTCAACAGTTCCAACTGCCTAATTAAAAATGAACAAGACTCAGAAATCATACTCAAGGGCACTAGGAAAAACAATGTATACACTATAAATCTTCCTATTATACCCAAATGTATGTTAACACAATTAGAACAATCAAACCTCTGGCATAGGAGATTAGGACATACCAATTTAAGAACTATCTCAAAAATTACCCAACTTGGCTTAATCAAAGGTATCCCCAACATCAAAAATAATGAAAACCTAATATGTGAATCATGTAATCAAGGTAAGCAAACCAAATCCAATCACAAACTAATTCAGTCTGATTTAACTCAAACCACACTTGAGCTTCTGCACCTTGACCTATTTGATTCACATGGAGCCAAGTCACTAAGCGGGAACCGATACTGCTTAGTAATAGTTGATGATTACTCTAGATTTACCTGGGTTAGGTTCCTAAAAACCAAAGATGAAACCCTAAATCTATTTATTGAATTCTGTAAACTAATTGAAAATCAAAATGACACTAAAATTAAAAGACTTAGGAGTGATCACGGGGGAGAGTTTGAAAATCACAAATTTGAGGAATTCTGTAAGGTAAATGGGTATTTACATGAATTTTCATGTCCTAGAACCCCCCAACAAAATGGGATAGTTGAGCGAAGGAATAGAACACTACAAGAAGCCGCTAGGGCTATGCTCAACGAGTTTAAACTAGCAAACCAGTTCTGGGCAGAAGCAACTAGTACAGCCTGTTATATCCAAAATAGGGTTTTGATTAATAAGCGACACAATAAAACCCCCTATGAACTGTACTACCATAGACTCCCAAACCTACACTACCTAAGAGTCTTTGGATGCAAAGTCCATATCCTAAACACCAAAGACTATTTAGGAAAATTTCAATCCAAGTCAAACCCAGGCATTTTTCTAGGGTATTCAACCACAAGTAGAGCCTATAGAGTTTACAACAAACAAACTAAGAAAATCGAAGAAACAACCAACTTAATTTTTGATGAAGAAATCAATTCAAATTCTAATAATCAAGAACCAATTTCATCAAACTCTGACCAAGAAAATAATGAACAACTTATTGAACCATTAATTGAACCCTTAAACGAACTAACTATTGAACCAATTAATGAATTAACTGAATCAAGTATCCAACCAACAAATGAACCAGCCCAAAGAGTCGAATCAAATAGTGAACCAAACCTACCAGCCGGACCTGAGGCTGAACCAAGCTCTAGAAGAACCAAGAAACCCAGACTCAGTCACCCAACTGATCAAATTGTGGGTGATCCAACTCTAGGAGTCAGGACTAGATCCTCCTATAGAAACCTTAGTCAAATAGCTATGATATCGAAAATTGAACCCAAAACTATAGATGAAGCCCTACCTGACCCTGACTGGATCATAGCTATGCAAGAAGAATTAGCCCAATTTGAAAGAAACCAAGTCTGGGAACTAGTGCCTAAACCTGAAGGCAAATCCATAATAGATACTAAGTGGGTCTTTAGGAATAAACTAAATGATCAAGGAGAAATAGTCAGAAATAAAGCCCGCTTAGTAGCAAAGGGTTTCAACCAAGTAGAGGGATTAGACTACGATGAAACATATGCCCCAGTAGCTAGACTTGAGTCCATTAGAATGTTGTTAGCCTTTGCATCCCATAAAGGATTTAAATTATATCAAATGGATGTAAAGTCAGCCTTCTTAAATGGATTCATTAAAGAAGAAGTGTATGTAGGACAACCCCCAGGGTTTGAGGACTTAGACCAACCTGACCACGTTTACAAATTAACTAAAGCGCTATATGGGTTAAAACAAGCACCTAGGGCCTGGTATGAACGTTTATCTACTTACTTAATTTCTAAAGAATTTAAACAAGGCGAAATTGACTCAACATTATTTATTAAAACCCTAGGAAAAGATATATTTATTGCCCAAATTTACGTAGATGACATAATCTTTGGATCCACCAACACCAACTTTCTAAAAGAATTTGTAAAGATAATGGAAGATGAATTTGAAATGAGCTTAGTTGGTGAGCTTACATTTTTCCTAGGACTACAAATCAAACAAACTAGGGATGGTAATTATGTTCATCAATTCAAGTATGCTAAAGAGTTAATAAAGAAATTTAAAATGGATAACTCTAAAAGCATAAGTACCCCCATGGCCACTAATATAAAAATAGATAGTGACCCTGATGGTAAACCAGTAGACCTTAAACTCTATAGGAGTATGATAGGTAGCCTACTGTACCTTACAGCCAGTAGACCTGATATTCTCTTTGCTGTAGGGATGTGTGCTAGATACCAAACCTGTGCTAAGGAAACGCACTTAGCAGCCCTAAAAAGAATACTAAGATATGTAAAGGGCACCCTAAATGTAGGGATTTGGTATCCTAGGACCTCAACGTTTGCCTTAACCGGATACTCAGATTCTGACTATGCTGGCTGTAAGTTAGATAGAAAAGCACAAGTGGAAGCTGCCAACTGTTAGGTCAGAGTTTAGTCAGTTGGTGCAGTAGAAAACAACACTGTGTGGCTTTATCCACAACTGAAGCTGAGTATGTGGCATTAGGAGAATGTGTTGCACAACTTTTATGGATGATGCACACACTTAAAGATTTCCAGCTCAACTACACCCAAACTCAAGTATTTATTGACAATATAAGTTCAATTAATTTAACTAAGAACCCAATTCAACACTCCAGAACTAAACATATAGAAGTCAAACATCATTTTGTCAGAGACCATGTAGCCAAGGGTGAAATAGCACTTAAGCATATTGACTCTAAATCCAACCTAGCTGATATATTCACAAAACCCTTACCTGAATCTGAGTTCAGTTCACTAAGAAGGCAGTTAGGATTGTGTTCAGTAGAATAGTTTAACTCAATTGTTTTTACTCTACTTGATTTCAAAAATAAGTTTTCTAAAATTAGAATTTAAAAAAAAACTGTTTTATTTAAATTTCAAAACCAGTTTTCATTTTCAACTTAGCTTTATTTATTTCAAAAATCAATTTTAAAATCTTTTCGACTTAGTTTTATATTTATTTTAAAACTACCCCCTTCAAAACTAGGTTTTTTGTTCGAAAAAGGACTTAGTCTAGGCTTTAACCCTAGAACTGCATGCACCTATAGACTTAGAAGCCAGCATCTCACAAACACCTTAGGGTACTTTTGATTGATAACCTAGAAAGGGTTGAGATGCTTAGGTCTTTGCCTCAATTCAAGATGCTTTAAGTCAGTGCATCTGCAGAAATTGGGGCACTAAATACAACTTATATAGCAATCAAGTTAAGTGTCAAGTTTAGAAAATCTAACTTGAACAAAAACACTTAACTTGACTAACCCTAGCAAAAACTACTGTTTATAACAGTTAGTAAGTAGCTAATTGGGTTAGACAGGCCCCTACAGAGAATTGATTGATTTAGTGTAAATTTAATGATGAATTGATTCAGTACAGCAAAAATTTTACTTTTTCATTGATTTATGCTGTATTTATTTGTTTTGATATATGGCAAAGGGGGAGAGATAGGAAAGGAGAGAGTAAAATTTCTTTTCAAAATTTTCTTAAGTAAAATTTTTTTTCAAAATTTTCTTAACTCCATCCTTTATTCAAAAAGTATTCAAAAGTTTTTTTTGTAAAAAATTCAAAAGTTTAACTTTTTGAAAAATATTTAAGCTTTCAAAACTTGTATTCAAAAGTTTAACTTTTTGAAAAACACTTAAGCTTTTAAAACTTGTATTCAAAAGTTTAACTTTTTGAAAAATACTTAAGCTTTCAAAACTTGTATTCAAAAGTTTAACTTTTTGAAAAATACTTAAGCTTTCAAAACTTGTATTCAAAAGTTTAACTTTTTGAAAAATACTTAAGCTTTCAAAACTTGTATTCAAAAGTTTAACTTTTTGAAAAATACTTAAGCTTTCAAAACTTGTATTCAAAAGTTTAACTTTTTGAAAAATACTTAAGCTTTCAAAACTTCTACTTAAGTTTTCAAAATTCTGCTAAGTCCTTCAAAATATCTACTTAAGCTTTCAAAGTTAACTAAGTACTTAAGTTTTTTTTAAAGCTAACACTTTCAAAACCTTTGAGTACCTTGAAACTTAAAAGCCTCAAACTTTTTAAGTACTCAAAGATCATGTTTCAAAAATTTCCTATATACTTTTTAAAAGTACCTAAGTGCAAGTTTTTACCCCACCAACTTTTGAAACATCTAGGGGGAGATTCCTTCCAGGGGGAGGGAACAAAACTTTAATTTTTTTTATTAAACTTAACTTTTTGAACTAGGGTTGCCATAAATCAAAAAGGGGAGATTGTTGGTGCAGAAGGCACCAAAGTCTAACCTGTGTTTTGATAATGGCAACATAGGTCAAAAGTTAAGTCTTACTTGTTTTCTAACAAGTTATTTTAAGTGTGCAGTATCCAAGCCCTAGCGAAGGACTGCTAGGCAACTGGCGAAGGACTGCCAGTATTAAAGCCCTAGCAAAGGACTGCTAGGCAACTGGCAAAGGATTGCCAGTCTTAAAGCCCTAGCGAAGGACTGCTAGGCAACTGGCGAAGGACTGCCAGTATCCAAGACCTGACAAAGGACCGTCAGGCAAAAGTCCAACCAAAGGAGCGGTTGGCATCAGGTAAATTCTCCCGAGAGGAGTAGGTGAGGACGCGTTCCCCGTCGAGGGAACAGTAGGCGTCGGTTCGACCTAGGGCTCCATTTTGGAGACCAAAGTCAGAACCAAGACAGCTAAGGCTGTATAAATCTAATAAATTATTATGTTATTGTGTTTTGGACTAACCCTGGATGCAGGACCGAAGGAACGTGTGTCTGCAGCTCAGAAAGCCTCAAAGGAGAGAGGCAGTTACTGAGTAGGGCGCCCGGAGCGTCCCGGGCGCCCCCAAGGGCCATACAAAACAAGTAACAAGAATAATGGTTCGAATACACTCTGGTCGGGCGCCCCGTGCCCGGGCGCCCCCGTGCACCCGGGCGCCCCCGCTGCTCCCGGGCGCCCCCTGCGCTGCGGGCGCCCCCATGCGCGTACATCGAACCAGAAGCCTTCGAAGCCAAGAGATGAGGTTTGACCCGGCCAATACGGGCGCCCCGAACGACCCGGGCGCCCCGGTCAAAGCGGATCCAGAGGATCAGACGCGACCGAGGTTTGTGCGGATCAAAAGCCACGTGGGGGCGCCCCCGACGTCCCGGGCGCCCCCTAGCCCTATATAAAGGGCCCTCGACCCCAGGCTTCCAACATCAATTCTTTCAACGCCTCAAAGCTCCTCTACGCTCGTGCTTCGCTCCAGAAACGCTTCACCTCGAGCCGACGACGTCCCGCTGCCCCGAAAATAGTCGACACACTCCGGACGTCGGTAACGAAGAGCTTAATATTTTATTATTATTTTATTGTACTATCTCTGTAATTGAAATTATTGTAATCTATTTGCGCGAATATAGAATTGCCCATAGTAAACGGTCAACGACCGTGGGCCTTGGAGTTGGAGTCGACACAGGCTCCGAACCAAGTAAAAACCACTGTGTCTTTGTGCTGTGTCTCGTATTTTTAATTCCGCTGTGCACTTACTCTTAGTTTTTCGAAAAAGAACGATTTCCGATATTCACCCCCCCCCCTCTATCGATTTTTCACGATCCAACAAAGACTTCATTCCCTAGTAATCCTTCGCCAGGTGCCTAGCAGCCCTTCGCTAGGTCTTTGTTACCAAGTGGTCCTTCGCCTGGTGCCTAGCAATCCTTCGCTAGGTCTTCTATGCCTAGCAGCCCTTCGCTAGGTGCCTAGCAGCCCTTCGCTAGGTCTTTTATGCTTAGTAGTCCTTTACTAGGTGCCTAGCAGCCCTTTGCTAGGTCTTAGAGTTACGATACCTAGCAGCCCTTCGCTAGGTGCCTAACAGCCCTTCATTAGGTCTTAGGGTTTCGATACCTAGCAGCCCTTCGCTAGGTGCCTAGCAGCCCTTCGCTAGGTCTTAGGGTTTCTTCCACTTTGGTTACTTCTCTCTTACTCCCCTTTGTCTGTTCAATGTATCACTGACTTAAGTGTATTGTCAAACATTAAAACACTTAAAGAGGAACATCATTGATGCAACTTGCACCAACAGATCACTCCCCGGATAACCTCCGGCTAGTCCTTGTTGCTCCTTGTGGATGGAGAAACCTCGCCACAACACCTTGACACGATCTGGACTCAATAGACTACTAACAAGCCTTAACCAAGCTTGTTTCGTCAAGAAACTTAGCCACCACGACGTCCTCTTTAAATAGGACTCGGGGCTGATTTCTCGCTACCAGTCGACTGCCCCCAGGGCAGTCGACTGGTGCCAGCCAAATTCGACCGTTGACAGCCCCAACGTTCGAATTCTGCCAGCTCACCAGTTACTACCAGTCGACTGCCAAAATGGCAGTCGACTGGCCCAGGGTCCAGAACCTACTGTGAGTTTCTGTTTGCGCTGGCAGTCGACTGTTATAACACCAGTCGACTGCCCAGCCTCTACAAACACTCTTCCTCACTCTCTTTACCCTCGTCGACATGTGCCTTCAAGAATTCTCCCTTGACTTGCTCCTTGAAGTCCTCTTCCACCGGTTATCGTCCCTCGGATGCGCACGCAAGTCCTCGACCTGCCTCCATGTCACCCTTCACGTGTGCCCTTTGAAGTCCACTTCTCAGCTTGCCCTTGGAGTCATCTTCCCTCGGCTCTTGTCCCTTGCCTTAGCTGACTCTTCACCAGCAGCCTTGACTATTGCCTTCGCGCCCTCTTCATCTTCGGCCCTCGTCCCTCGGATGCACACAAGCCTCCAGCTTGTCTCCATGTCATCCTTCACGTACGCCTCGAAGTCTGCGCCCCTCGGCTCATCATCCCTACTATATCAGGTCCCTCGGGTGCACACAAGCCTCCAGCTTGTCTCCATGCAACCCTTCACCATACCGAAGCCGTCCAGCCAAGTCAATATGTGTAAACCTGTACAACCTGGACACTCACATACCCATATTAGTACACAAGGGAAAACCTAACTTAAACCCTTTGCCCAAACATCAAAATACAAGGTCACTCTGAACCTTAGATTGCCTCACCAAAGGTAAGTATTTCTCCTAATTTTTTAGGAAAACTCATAGAGGCACCTAAGATTGATTTTATTGGATGTGATACATTTCTTGATACATTCTATTTAGAGACTGATTGTATTTCATCTCTTTCTTACCCTGTAAGCGTTCGGGAGGTATTTCCTTTTCATGATTTTGCAGGGTGCCGTAGGCTTCTTGAGTGAGTGCTCCAACTAAATAGACTTCAACCTCCCGGAAGGATTTCCAAAGAGCATATAGTGGGAGGAGTTGAGCTTACTTTGACTCGTAGCAATCCACCCCGAGAGTGGATTTTGCACCTTAATCGTCTTCGACCACCGAGACATACTTATGTGAAATTGATGAGGGAGGGAGCAGTGTACTATGATATTGATCACGTGAGGATAGCTCTCTCAACCATCCAAACTACCCCACTACCGGGATGGATGCTACTCCTTAATCGACTCCAACCGTCAGGAATAATGGGGAGTTTAATCTTCTTACACTCTTATTTCGTTGTATATACCATTTTTATGTTTTCTAGCAGTAAATTTTTCTTACAATGGGTTCTTGCTAATAAATGCTTAGGTAGTATAGAATGAATAAAAAGTCATTGTAGATACCATTTTATCCTTTTTGGCACTTTGTTTCATGCATGATTTGGAATAAATGTATCTCTCTAGATTTTCTTTTTATCATTTTAGAACCCTTTGAAAGTGAGTTAAATTTGGTTGTTAAAACTTAGGATTTGAGCCAATGGATGAAAATTCTTGGATACTTGAGTACTACTTAATTATGGACTCTAGATTGATGATTTGAGATGAATTCTTTTTACTTAGTGAGGATTGGCCTTATCATTGAAATACACACATATGATTGTACTCTAGAACTTGCTTAGGTTCTTTCAAAATTATATTTCTATGATTAGACCACATTTATAGAGGTGAATCACTTTGTTCCCTTTTTCATATCAATTTTTGCAATATTGCTTGTTGATTTTCTCTATATTCTATTTTCTTTCCCCTATATTTCTGTTTATAAACATATTCTCCATGGACTTAAATGCTTTGGATTGTTTCTTGATGTTACTTTGCCTGAGACGGTTAAAAAGCTAAGTGTGGGGGAGGTGGCTAGTGTTTTGAAATGTTTTGGTAAGAAATGATGCATCTTGGAAGCTTATTTCTAGTTGAAAGATAGTTGGTAATCTGTTTTGATGAGTCTAAAGGAATGAAGGAAGTATCAAGGATGCAACTTAAAAAGAAAAAAATAGAAAATGCAGATTAGAAGGAAGAGGTGTGCCAACTTGATGGAGTTTTGTATCAAGAATGAGTTGCAAAAATTGGTTAGTGAAGGCTATATGTGGAACATCTAAGTTCTTGATTATAATTTGATGTTTCAAGCTCTATGAGGCAAATTCCGAAGGGAATGTGAGTCTACACAAGAAGTTGCAATTGATGTATCAACTAGTGGTAGTTGAGTGCCATGTTTTTGTGATCAATGCTGAAAATTCTTATCAGTAATTTAAGTGGAGTACATAAAGTGCAGGTTTTCACAGCTTTACAAGTGTAAAATCAGTAATGAACTAAGCAGGATTTATTGGACACTGAAGCAAGTGGCTGAACTGAAGCTCAAATGGTATCAAGTGGAGCTCAGTAATATTAGTGAAGATTTGAAGCATAGATTCAAAATATGGAATTTTTCAGTTTAAAGCTTGTTTGCACCCTACTTCCAAGAGCTGCCACCAATCGCTGGAAATCAGAATCAAGGAGCTGATTTGAGCTGCTACAAATTGTTGGAGATGAGGAAGCTCAGTTAAAATCTGTACGGATTTGGGGAATGGGCAGTGAAAAGAGAAAAAAATGGAAGCAGAAATAAAAAAAATAGAAACTTAGCTGCCAACAAAAATAGAACAGCAGCTGAAAGAAAAAAAAAAGGAAAAAAAAGAAGAAAAGAGCATGAAATGGAAGTAAGTGCTGGACTAGATTTTTGAATTGGAAGAAGTGATCAAGTTTAAGAGTGAGTTAGATTGAAAGAAGAGAAATCTCGGCAGAACAGTTTCAGATTCTGTTCAGTTCAGCTACTGATCAGACCCTGATCGGTCTCCAGACTGATCAGGGAAGTGTCTGATCGGTCAAACAGACCGATCAGAAGCAGTCCAGTCCGATCAGTAAAAGCCTGATCGGTCTCTTGACCGATCAGCAGAGGTTGGCACACACAGCAGCTTTGGCACACTAGAGTCAGTGATGTTTCTTATCCGAATCAGCTGATCCTTGCTTCCCTTGGCTCTGATCTATGCAGAATAATACAAGAAGAAATGGGCAAAATGCATTAGGTTACATTCTTAAGTATCCAAGTCTTCCACTTTCTTTACTTTTCCATCTACTAGACTTCTATTTCATCTTTATCATTACATATTTCCTAAACTTGTTCAAATAAGCCTTTGTAGGTGTGGATCCAACTCAAGAATGATGGTGGAGAGTAGAGCATATGCAAGCTTATGGTAGTGCAAGAACCATGATTGTGTTTGAGTGAGCTCCACTTTCATCAAAACTTAGAACTTAGGAAGAGAGCCACAAAAAATCTCTCCGAGAGGATTTGTGTGTTTAATTCATCTCAATTAGTCATGAAGGATGAAGTATACTTTGTTGTTGACTAAGGACAAGACTCTAGTCCATTGAGTTTAGATTTTTGAGAATTGACAACCCTAGATAATTTCCTTTTAATTGTTTCTAACTATGATTGAGAATAATCTAGGGGGTACATGATTAGTTTACTAGTTAGTTTGTGCGAGACGCCCAAGAGCAAGTGTGGGGGAGTTGATAATTACCATTTTGTTAATCAAATTAGGCTCTCAAATTCATATTTTGATCCCTTTTATATGCTTAATCTTGTATTTACACTAGGTTTCATGAGTTATTCCTATTTTTGGTTTTGGATGCAATTCTTTCTATATTTGAGATATTATGACATTAAAATTTGAATCTAATTTTGTAGGGTTTGAATGATCATGGACCTAGATCAGATTGGATCAAGTTTGAGTCAGAATTAATTCGGATCAAGATGATCAAGCATTGGAAGAATGTGGGTCGTCTAATCAAGAAACGGTGAGATCTAAGCCATCTATCAGCTTCTGAACAATCCGAGCCCAAGATAAAGTTAATCAAGACCATAGATCAAGATCTGAAGCTTTGGTCCAAATCAGAAGTCATCTGACCGTTGGATCAAGCTTAAGAGGAGTTTAAACCATCCATTCAAGAGGCAGGGAGATCTGAACCATCCGTTGCAGATTTGATCGATCCAAGCTGAGGAGAAGCAGATCCTGACCATTGATGGAGATCTGGAAGGTTTGGACTCAATCCGAGTTGATCTAACTGTTGGATGAGGCAAGGATGATCACAGTCGTTCAATTTCAAATGAGAATTAATTAAAACAGAAACTTCCCTCCCCAGCTCGGTGTCGTGAATTCTGTAGCTGTTCATCCTGTTCTTCGATTTCTTTGTGTTTCTTCTCCGTTTCTTCACGCGGCCACATCCGATCCAAACTTGTTTCAAGATCTCGAGTCAGCAGAGATAGATTCCTGTGTAGTTTGCTAATTGATCTCATCTCTGGAAGCTCAGGTGAGGGTGTCGCCGAGAGCTTGCTTCATCCGATCGATTCCTGCTTGATCGGCAATCTTCATCAATCGGAGCATTCAGAGGGGTTCTCTGAAGGGCTTTGAGGGTTCCTTCGCCACCATCGCCATCCAACTTAGCAAGGAGGAAGAGATCGGAGGAGGTTTTCAGATCGCGTAATCAAGCTGAAGCTAAACTGCTCACGGGAGTAAATTTTCTGTTGATTTGTCGAGCTGGAGGGTTTCTAGCTGGTTCTTGTGTGACGACAAGAAGGATCTTGGATTGAAGGGAAGGATCTGATGACAATTTGTTGTTAATTCCATTTCTGTATTCAGCTCCTTAGTGTTTCAGTTTGTATCAGTCGTATTTCAGTTTCTGATCGGTCTGTTTGACCAATCAAGTAAGCATCTGATCGGTCTGTCGACCGATCAGGTAAGCATCTGATCGGTCTGTCGACCGATCAGGCAGTTTTCAGCTACAATTCAACCATGTTTTCTTTATTCAGTCTCAATTATTGAATTCAATTTTATTTCTGCAACTTAGTTATAGATCTAATAATTATCCGCAGTTGATATAAGTTTTTGAATTGCAATCCTATAATTTTGCATTAAATTGCTCAGTTTCCAAATAGGTTAAGTTTAGTTTTCACAATTTCCTAGTTAATTTCTGCTATAGTTGAATTCATTCTGTTTCAACTGTATTTTCATTCTTTATTGCAAAACAAAACCCCCATTTCAATTGAAAACCCAAAACATAGCAAACGGCAAAATCCATGCTTGAACTAAGCATACTTAACTAGTCCTTGGAAAAATACTACTTGAGGCCCCTATACTACATTTAATTCTGTGAGCTAAGGGTTTTCAACTTATAAATTCAAATTTGAGGCTCATTCGTGACACTCGTTATTGGGTCCATCAACTGCCCTGAGAGCAGTCGACTGCCAACGGGTTTTCCAGCTTGAGTTCTATTTAAAGAGAACTCGATTTGGGCTGGGAGCTTTTGACGAAACAAGCTTGGTTAAGACTTGTTAGTAGTCTTGAGAGCTCAGTGTTGGAACTTGGATGGCTAGAGAGGGGGGTGAATATAGCCAGACACAAATCTTCTTGCTTTTGAACTTATCTGCACTTAAGTTAGCCGCAGCGGAAGCAATACAAGTATAACAGCAGAAACAGAAATGCAGTAACTGAAAACCAAACCACACAGTCGCTAACAAGGATCGTTTACAAGGTTCGGGGATAACTTGCCCCTACTCCTTGGCGTGCCCGTAAGGTGGGCGATCCCTTGATTGTCGGCAGATCAAGCCCCGGTGAACACCGGATATCAAGCGCCTCCTTCTCGGTGGAGTAACCTCTCCACAAGCTGTCTCACAGATGGATACAAGATAAGCTCACGAGACACTCGAGAAGGGAAGCTCACAAGAATGTGACAAGAACGCTTAAGCTCAAAGCAACAGAGAGCACACAAGCACCACAACCCAGCCAAACTTCCCAAGTTTCTGTCTGTTCCTTGTTACCGCTTCTCTACATCAGCTTCAGCTTAAGCTCTGCTCACCATCGCCAGCTTCATCAGCATCCACTAAGCCAGCCTAAACCCACTGACCTCCCTGAGCACTCAGTCCACTGAAGACCTCCTCTCCAGATGAGCCTCCGTCAATCGCTAGCTGCTCGTTGAAACCTGAAATTGGTAAACAGACAAACCTGCACCAAGGAAAGCCTCTCATTGACTCTCCTCCAATGTTTGAACCATCCCTGTAAAGCCTGCACACTTCAACAGAAGCTTAGCAAAGCATATCAAATGAAATCAGCAATGTATCAGAGAATCGGCAGAGAAAACAGTCGCGATCAGAGCGTCTGGCAGCGTATTTGAATTAAAGTTCTGCTCCTGATCGGTCCCCAGACCGATCAGGGAGGACCCTGATTGGTCACCAGACCGATCCAGCAGTCTGCTGCACACTCCAGATCGGTCCCCAGACCTATCCGGCAGTCTGCTGCACACTCCAGATCGGTCCCCAGACCAATCAGGCTGTGCCCTGATCGGTCTGGTGACCGATCAGGCTGCTTCCTGACCGATCAGAAGTCATCCTAATCGGTCATAAGGAGAACCTCGCGATTTCTGAGATCCCATGGATCGTTCACCAGTCCGATCTGAATAGTATCCCTGATTGGTCACCAGACCGATCAGGAGCCAAGCAGTAAGATTCTCAAAACCCACTGTATGCTCCCTGATCGGTCACCCGACCGATCAGACATAGCTAGATCGGTCACCAGACCGATCCACGAGGGAACTCCGTGCCAAACTCCCTGATCGGTCACCAGACCAATCCAGGCAAGGTCAAATCCACTCTAAGTCACGAGAACAAGCTTCCAGCCCTTCTCTGACTCGTTCTTAGTCCCCCGGACTAAGACTCCGTGCCCAGTTTCACTCACCGGGACTTCAACCTAGCCCTCCAAGCTAGGACCTGGCTTCACTCACCAGGGTTTCGGTCACCCAGCTTCACTCACCGGGATTTCAACCTAGCTTCACTAACTAGGATTTCAATCACCTGGCTTCACACACCAGGACCCGGCTTCACTCACCGGGATTTCAACCTAGCTTCACTCACTAGGATTTCACTCACCTGGCTTCACTCACCAGGAACCAGCTTCACTCACCGAGATTTCACACCTAGCCCTCCAAGCTAGGACTTTTCACACCTAGCCCTCCAAGCTAGGACTTTTCACACCTAACCCTCCAAGTTAGGACTTTTCACACCTAGCCCTCCAAGTTAGGACTTTTTCACAGCTAACCCTCCAAGTTAGGACTTTTCACACCTAGCCCTCCAAGCTAGGACTTTTCACATGCCAGTGTGCGATCTCCCGATCCACCTGGACTTAATCCGAATTCAACCAAACTTGAATCAAACTTAAATCGGTGTCAAACACCAAAACAACAATCAGAGTCAGACTGCATCAACACTTAGAAGTGTACTTGGGATTGTGGCGAGGTTTCTCCACCCACAAGGAGCTACACGAGCTAGCCGGAGGGCATCCGGGGAGTGATCCGCTGAATGATCGAGGGATCATCCACCTCACGGACTGTTGTGGAGTAGGAGTTTCATCTCCGAACCACGTAAATAGGTTTGTTAGCGTTTGTTTGTATTTGTTTTATTATTTCCGCTTGCGCATGCTAACAACGTAGGTAGAAGAAAATGAAGAATTGTTATTCACCCCCCTCTAGCAATCGGCATCGATCTTACACTAACATGGTGCGTCCAACCAGCGACCGCCAACTCATCTTCGCCACTTGCTGAGAAAACCCATCTGGGGCGCCTGAGTCCTCTAAGGTGCGTGGATTCTCGGGCACCTGAGCCCTCTCAGACGCCCCTGATCGCAACAGCTGGTTACTTTAGCCTGCAACCAAGGTTAGCCCAAGAACACAATATAATAAAGTAAATGCATGCGTGAATGACAGCTAGAGCTATTTGGTTCTAATTTTGGATTTCAAATGAAATCCTAGGTCAAATCGACGCCTACTGTTCCCTTTTCCAGGGAACGCGTCCTCACCTACTCCACTCTAAAGAAGTTATATTTTGCTAACCGGCTCCTCTGGTTGAACTTTTCTTCGGCCTCCAAGACTCCCAGATCTCAAGATGTCCATACCTCAACCCGTCTCTACTTCTGTTCGTAGTCCTCGCTCGGCTAAGTCTCCTGCCCGATCTTCCAGATCAGGTCTTCGGTGCCCAGTCCTCGACCAGGACTTCATGCCTAATTCCTTGAACCAGGTCTTCATACCTAACCCTCGGTCAGGTCTTCGGTGCCCAGCCCTCGGCTAGGACTTCGTGCCCAGTCCTCGACCAAGACTTCGTACTCAACCCTGCAGGTCAAGACTTCATGCCTAGGTTAACTAGGACTTTCCTGCACACTTAGTAAATTCATTAGATCACCACATAAACTTAACTTTGAACCCTTTGTCATTATCAAAATCAGGTTCGATCTCATGCTTCCGGCACCAACATAGGTCGTAGACAGGGAGGACTATATATACTAGAACAACTAAAAGTTTCAGATGTTGTAGCATCCAGTGTTGATTTGTCTTCCTATCGGTTAAACTCTACTTCTTCTGATTTTCATTGTGGCATTCTCATCTTGGACATGTTTCTTCTTCCCATTTGAAATACTTAGTTTCAAAAGGAATTTTCAGAAAATTACAAACTCATGATATTTTATATTGTTGTGGTTGGAAATTAGTAAAATTTTCTACTTACCTTTCTATAAAATATCTTTGTTTCTATTGCACCATTTGAATTAGTTCATTCTAATGTGTGGAGCCATTTTGATTTGTACACATGGTGGATCTCGTTGCTACATTTCTTTATTATGATTGCACTCGCTACACTTGGGTTTATCTTATGAAACATCGTTCTGGTTTTCTTGATATCTATCATATGTTTCGTGTCATGATAAAAACTCAACATAATATTGTTATTAAATGTTTTCGATCTGATTTGGGTGGTGAATATATATCTAATATTTCTTTTCTGAACTACTTGCTTCAGATAGTACACTTCATCAAAGTTCTTGCATTAATACTCCTGAACAAAACGGTATTGTTGAAAGGAAACATAGACATATTGTTGAAACTACACGTTATATATTGTTGTCTGTATATGTTCCTAGCGAGTTCTGGAGGAAGCTATTCTTACTGCAGTCCATTCTATTAATAGAATTCCATCTTATATTACATCTGGTTTATCTCCTTTTGAAAAATTATATGATTATGTTCTTGATTATTTTGTCTTAAGAGTTTTTGGATCCACATGTTTTGTCCTCCGTCCTCATGTTGAACGTAATAAGCTTAGTTCTTGGTTTGCTCTTTGTGTTTTCCTTGGCTATGGTGAGAGTCAAAAAGGATATCCATGTTATAATTCAGTTAGTTAAAAACTCTATGTCTCATGTAATGTTATTTTTCTTGAACACATTTCATTCTATTACATTCCCTCTAACACTCCTAATCTTAGAAAATCTGATCTCACTCATATTGATTCTTTTTGCACAAACTCCAATGATATGTCATCTCATGTTTCCCCACAAGTAAACCACCCTAACCTCTCTTCTTCAAATGATGTTATTTGCAGGATTGACACTCATACAGATTTTGGCGATCAGCTTCCCGATGATCCCTCTACTCCTATTGCTTCCCATAATGCTCTGTGATAGTGGATTCTCCTCCTCGTTACCCTCAACGATCTCATAAGTCTACTTAATTGCCTGATTTTGTATAGTTTACTTATTCTAGTTCTTTTTCTTCCTTTTTGGCTTTTATTCATCAATTGTTTGAGTCCTCCTCTTATAGAAAGGCTTCTTTTGACCCTCTTTGGCAGCAAGCTATGGCGGAAGAACTTTCAACTTTATATCAAACAGGTTCTTGGCATCTTGTTCCTCTTCCTTTGGGAAGCGTGCGATTGATTTTCGATGGGTGTATAAGATCAAAACTAAATCTAATAGGTCAATTGAGCGGTATAAAGCTCGTTTGGTTACTAAAGGATTTTCCCAACAATATGATATGGATTATGAGGAAACCTTTACTCCAGTTTCCATGTTTGTTACTATTTGTACTCTCCTTACAGTTGTATTTGTTCATCAGTAGTATATTTTTTAAATAGATGTTAAAAATACTTTTTAAAATGGAGATCTTCAAGAAGATGTTTATATGATACCTCCACCAAGTGTCATGCGTAATCCTGGTGAAATTTCCAAATTAAAAAAAGGCTCTTTATGGACTTAAATAAAGCTCCTCGAGTTTGGTTTGATAAGTTTTCTATTGTTATTGGATCTCTTGACTTTCTAACTAGTCGGCATGACTCTGCTCTTTTTGTTCGTTGTACTTCGTTAGATCGCACATTACTCTCTCTTTATGTTGATGACATGATTATTACAGGAGATGATATAAGTGAAATAGAAGAATTGAAACTATATTTAACTCGTGAGTTTGAAATGAAAGATTTGACTCTTTTATATTATTTTTTTAGACTTGAAGTAGCTTATTTTCTTCATGGTTATCTTCTCTCACAATCCAAATATATTGGTGATATTCTAGAGCAAGCTCATTTATCTGACACTCACATTGTGGATACTCCGTTTGAGATTAATGCTTGGTACTCTTCGACTGATGATGTTCACTTGCCAGATCTTCTTTATATCACACTTTAGTTGATAGTCTAGTGTATTTAACTATCACTAATCTGACATTGCTTATGTTGTACACATTGTCAGTCAGTTTGTTGCTTCTCCCACTTCAATATATTGGGGAGTTGTGCTTCGCATCCTTCGATATCTTCGAGGTACCCAGTTTCATAGTCTTCTTTCTCCTTCCACTTCTACATTAGAATTGTGTGCCTATTTAGATACAGATTGAGGTGGTGATTCTATAGATCGTAAGTCTACCACAGGATTTTGCATTTTCTTGTAAAATTCTCTTATATCTCAGAAGAGTAAAAAGCAAAATATTGTCTCTCATCTTCTACCGAAACAGAATATTGTATTATGACCTCTACTAATATTAAAATTGTTTGGTTACGTTAGTTACTTGCTGATATGGGTATTTTTCTCTAAAATCCTACTCTTATGCATTGTGACAACTCTAGTGTCTTTCAAATTGCTCACAATTTTGTTTTTCATGAACGCACCAAGCATATCTCACTCAACATCATTATCAAAATGGCACCATCACTTTATCATTTATCTCATCTTTCATGCAAATTACAGACTTGCTCACCGAGGCGCATTCTATTATATATTTTTAATTTTTAGTTAACAAACTCTTGATATTTTCTATTAAAGTATCGTGAATTTGAGAGAGAATGTTAGTATATAATAAAAAATTATTTATATAAAGGTATAATATATCTAGTATAAAATTAATCTTTTAAATTTGCTATTATTTATTGATATATATCTCTCTTTTTTAATAAATTTTATTAATATAATTATATAGTCATCATTTATTTATTTTTTCTATTATCTTTCCCTTCTCTGTACATCAATATTAAATTATATTTATATTATTTCATATTGATATTATTTTAATGATCAACTCGATTCGTCCCGGCTCGGAAAGCTCGATTATCACAAATCTAAAAACGATAATCGTTTAGATGATAGATGAAAACTTTTTATAAGATGAAATCGATGATTTTCATAATTAGTCGAAAAGCGGATTAAATAAAAACTAACTTATCCAGTTGGCTTCATTTACCTGAATCTTTTTATAAAAGTACAGACATTGAAAAATCTAAAAAAAAAAGATCTATATATACATATAGTTTCGTAAACAGAGCAATCCATCAGCTACTGGTCACAATGAATTTGATTTTGATTTTGATTTTGAATTGATTGTTTTTTATATTGATTTCTCGATCAAATCGGGGAACTGGTGTAGGAGTTCCCAGAATGTTCCAGGGGAAGGAACGATAGGCGATGAGAGGAAATTGTTGCTAGGGCTAGTGAGGAAGTTGCGGGCCAAATTGGTGGGGCTCTCGTCGGCGAAAGCCGGACTCGATTCCGGGGAGAAGCTGAGGTCGAACGACGAGGGCGAGAAGAGGTTGGGCAGTATCGGCGAGAGCGCCGCGGGCTCGGGCGACAGGATCCCGGGGAAGGCGCCCTGCCGGCCCAGCGCCGGACCGCAATCCGGCTCCAGATCCACGAGCGCGGGCGCGCGCGGGGATGCTTTCTCGAAGGAGGCGATGCGCGCTGCGGGGGAGAGCACGCCGTCGACGGGCGACGGCAGCGCGGCGGAGCCCGGACCGGTCAGCCTCTGGACCAGCGTCATGAACTCCCCCGGCTCGGCGTGGATGATCTTCGGGGAGACAGAGTAGATGATGACTGGGTCACGGCTCGGCGCCGCGGCGGCGGCGACAGGCTTCCTGATGCTGTGGGAGTCCTTGCTAACCTTGAGGCTGAGAGCCGACGGCCGGGGGCCTTTGAGCTGTATCTCCTGCCGGGGCGAGGGGCGGAAGCCGGAGGGATCCATCGATTCCAGGCGGCGATCGAAGAGAAGCTGCGGATGAGTGAAAACAGCCATTACGCGGGTCATTTATATTTTAACGGAGGAAATGAAAGGAGGAATTTTTGTGGAAAATAGAATGAGCTATTTCCTCAATTTAATATCCGATTCAAATAAAATAGGATTGAAAGGGATAATTAATATTTGATTTGAATATTCGATAAATAATATGTATATATATTTATTAAATTATTAAATATATTAATTATTTTTATTGATGTTAAAAATAAATTATATAAATGCTTAATTTATTTTTTAATTATATATATATTTTTAACATGATGTTAGTTCTAATATTTTTTTAATTATAATAGTTGAATAGAAAAAAAATTGTTAGTTTAGAAAATATCCGAGGTACTTTCTATATATAAGTGGGATTTATAATTTTTTTAAAAATAGGTTTTGAAATTTTAGAACCGATTTATTTTTTAAAAAAATAAAAAGAGAGTCTTTGCTCTTCCTGTTGAGGGTCAAGAGGGTTTTAAATTTTGATGATCCTATTTAATGTTTATGAGATAAAAGAAAAAAAATTGTAAAAGAAATTTATGATAATAGAGAGGTTTTTAAATTTTGATGGGTTTAACCGCGGATGCCCTTTCACTGTTACACGTGGAATTTTTAATTTTTTCTTTAAAAGTTAATTTAAATATACCCTATCAATAAATACAATAATAATCTAAGTTAACAGAGTTTAAGTCAAAGTCAATACTGAGAGGCATGATGTTAAAGCTTCACCAAGCTTTATATAGCACGTGGAAGAGCTTTTCCTCGTGTTTAGTTTTATTGTTTCTCTTGTTCACATGCTTTAGTTTTAAATTGTAGAAGTCATACATGATAGCATTATGAGTTGTTAAACTATTGACTTTTAGAACTTAAAATTGTGAATGAAATTGTAATATATGACATTAGTATTTATATCTCACAGCCAACCTTTATAGAAAAAAAAAAATCTGAACTTCAAATCCTTTGTACAAAGAATTCCAAAACAATTTACAAGCACTCAGCATTTCCAGATTCAGATTTCAGACACCAAACGATTATCTTCCTGAGAAGCCCAGACCACAACATCCAAGCAAAACAAAGAGCCAGTTAACTACAAATCACTCGGTCAGATTGCAAACTAAGAATGGCTTTTGATTGCGAGAACAAACAACTGAAGTAGACGGAATGGCTTGTCATGGATCATCAGAACCCCAGGCATCATCGCGCAAAGATTTTCGAGCAACAATGCGATTTTTTCTTGCTTCCTCTTGTTTTCTTAGGTCGCTGGATCCAAACTCTGTAGAAGGTTTTATTCCCATCCCCTGCGCAATCAACCTTTGGGCTGTTCGTGCAGACGTCTTAGGCCTTGGATATGGAGGTTCCAAATCTGTAAGATTGCAATATTTAATTACAAACCAACAAAAACAACTAAAATCACACCAAAAACGAGAGAGAGAGAGAGAGAGAGAGAGAGAGAGAGAGAGAGAGAGAGAGTAATAATACCTTTGACGGAAATCTGGTCCCGTAGACTATCATCCTCCTGCAGAAAACGAACTTTGAATGGAAAAGGAATCTGTCTATGAGCATCGCGTGCTGCAAATAGAGACCATGAATCAAGGATCTATTAGAGTAAACTATTACAAACAAAACCATTCAATTAAGACCAAGAACTGATCTTACAACCACAAATTTTACATGTGGTTCAAAACCTTATCTTATAGGAAAATAGATAACGTGCACATTGACACGATGAGAGAATGATTCGAACAATCTGAATATTAATTACATATACATCGTCTATTCGCATAATGCATTAAAAATATAGAAAAAAAATGATGAACCATGTAACATTACTAAACCATTTGCTTCCTCTTTGGAATCAATCAGATAAGGTATATTATTATTACTAGTCAAAACTGAACCATCAACGAAGATAAAATGGATGACTATCTAGTATTTTTTTTTCTTTACACCTTTCCATTTTGAATTGATTGTCAGGTCATCAATGAATAGAATTGATACTTCCACATACATGTGAGAAAAATATAAATACTTTATGTAAGTAGTACTACAACAAATAATCAGCAGATGCATATTAGTGCATCATCTCGTCACCTCACCCAGCACTTCAACCAATCTCTGACGTCAAATCCAGGTCATCTTTAATTCAGGAACTTTCTTTACTAGTCATAATGAGTTGATCCTATTCGTCAAGGTTGTTATATCAAGGTTTCTATTGTGAATTTTTTGGGTGAATTTTTTTGTAAATTATACCAAACTGTGATTTGTAGAGTTCAAGATAAAAATTATAAAATATACTAAAAATATATGATAACGATATAATATTTATTTTAATAGCGTAGTAGTATTGATGAAGTTATGTTGACAGTGAGTCATAACAAAAATATGTAGATTCATATCTTCCACAATCTACAAATTATTATCCCTATCATTCCATTTGAAATGAAATGGTTCGATAGGAAATTTTCTAACTAACTGCTTTTGATCTATAAAAATTATTGGCAAATGTTGATGACTTGGGCATAAGATGACCAAGTCATTATTGATTTCACCCTTTGTCATTTTGTGTATTGATTTGATAAGATTTTTTTTTCTCAATGCTTATTAGTTGTCAAGTCCACGTTAGCTATTATCATGGTAGTCAAGATTGCAATCCATGGCAGTTAAGATTGTGATCCAGACCATAGGATCTTGAGATCTTTCAATCCAACCTAACCTAAATATTCCAAATGCCAAGTAGGATCTGAATTTGGCTACGATTTTACGAAACACAGTTATGTTTGCTATATGAGCAATCATGTTTTGATGTTCCAATATCAATAGCTCCAATATTGTTGTCTTTCCAACTAATATTAAAGGAAATGAAATTAACAGACTAAAAATAACAGTAGTTCCAGAATACTTGGTCCAAACTTTAGATGGTTCATGTTTTAAAGCCAAAAGTATAATGTTGTCATCACATAGATAATAGCCAAAGAATCCAAATAATCCCTTTGATCAAATAACTTGCCAAACATTTAAAAAAAAAAGATGATGCAAACCGACATCTGGTTTTGAATCTTGTCCACTTATTGTATGTTATAGAGCTCTGATTAATCAGGATGCACACAATGCTTGATAATAACAAATGTCAATTGTCAACTTTCCTAATTTTCACTATAGTAAAACATTAGAAAGATGTCAAACTTTTTTGTGGCATGAATAACAAAGCAACAAATCCAACATCCATTTCTTCAGTTAAAACAAGAAAAATATCCATTTTTTATAGAAAGAAAGTTTCTTGTATGTGAGAGCTGCCATAATTCTACAACTCATAATTAACTGTTCGGGCTATAAGCAAATTTTCATACTATATAAAAGGAAAAAGTTCCTACTAGGCAATGGAAAGAAAGAGGTGCATCGTACAAACATACCAAGTGTTGGAGTTCGGAACACTGCAAGTGCAACAGTATCATTGACCCATCGGATAGCAACACCATCATCTTTAAACCTCTCAAACAACTTCTCTAATTCTATTGTCTGGGTGCTAGGTGGAAAGTTGTACAGCACAAGGACATGGTCGGTACCATATCCAACTGAGAACATGAGTCAAGATGTTACATTCAAGATTTCACTTTTCAGCTAAAGGTGAATTCCAATATACCTAAACTGGCAAATTAAAGCTGAGAATACTCACAGTTCGTAGCTGAGCTCGCATCATCTTCAACACGATGCTCACGATCCTTAATCAGCAAAGAAACATCTGACTTAGAGCCGTCATCAGTTGCTGTCGCTGAATCCAACTGGTCACTGTACATGTAACTCTTGTCGTACATGAATGACCCCCTTCCACGCCGCTTTGGAGTAGTATGTACCTCAGCATCAACCTTTGGCGGGCCTGATTTCCCATCGCTCCTATTATTTGAAGAAAGAAAATATTCGTCGGGGTAGCCGCGGTCTGCAAGTGCTTCCCAATCTGCAGCGCACCACAAGAGTTTCCGTTATCAATTATAACTCCAAGAATCGTTCGAATTATAAAAAATAAGCAGTAAAGGCACCATCTCCCTCGTCTTCATAATCGTCACGAGACGCCGAACCCCTAATTTCCTCTTGCAGTAAAACCTTCTCACTCGCCGACCCAGACGCCCTTCGATAAACCACAGACGAAAGGTACCAAGTAAAAGAAGTGATTTACGAGTACCAATTCAATAACCAATCCCCATAATTATACCACATCGATGCCGTAGCTTACTCTGATATCGAAGTCAAAGGCGCGATGGAGGCGCGAGTGCGAACGGCCAGAGCGCGGGACCGGATCTCGTCGGCCTTGAAGGAGAATCCACGGGAGGAGTGTATTTCGGCGAGATCCTCGAGAGCGGTGGCGAGCCGGAGGTCGCCGGACGGAGACGAGGGTTCCTCAGATTGCAACCTCGAGACGACGGACTCAAGAACCGAGATCGCCCCCTCAATATCTCCTCGTTCCACCAAGTCCTCCACCGCCTCGCTCCACCCGTCTCCACCACCACTGCCGCCAGCCTCCATATCGCTGCTTCTCTTCCGCCTGGAGAAGCGTAGCACACGGGCCAACTTTTAAAGCTGCAATAATAGGCCATTATTGGGCCTTCTAGTTCCTGCTTAGTTTGTTGGGCCCGCTGTGCAATGTGTATAACAAATTTAATATTATTAAATTGATTCTTTAATATAATTATCCTGAAATTTTATAAAAATTGATTCTTTAATTATTGTTTCTTGAAAAAGATTCTTTAATTATTATTAAAAACTGAAGGACTAAAAGACAAAAAAAAAAAAGCGTAGCCGTTAACTCTTCCCAACGGTCGAATTCCCATCTCCTTCTCCTTTTCTTCTGCTTTCAAATACGACTCCCCCTCTTCGCCCATCGCCGCCTGTTCTCCGGCTCACCGCCACGCTCACAAGGCCTTCCTCCTCTCCAACTAAGTCCTCCTCTGCGCCGCCTCCAGCGGAATGCTCTAGCAATTGGCAACCTTGATTCCCAATTCTTGTGAATTAATACTGAAACATATATGTCTCGTTTGTTGAGTTTTTCCTGTGGCAGAGATTGATTATTGTTTGATTATTATTTTGTATCAGTTGCAAGCATCGTGAATGATATTGATAATGGTTTGATTATCACTCAATTCAGTTTCTAGTTCCTCAATCTTCCAATTACAGAAACAGAGTTGAACAAGTAAACACACATCTTATCATAATTCACAGTTTGCATAGCTGCAATAAGATCATCCGGATCATTCCATCCATCTACTAATTGCTTGGTACCTGTTGAATTATCAAACAAAAGAGTTTTGTGTTTGGTTGTCATCTTGTATTGATAAGTCATCCAAGTTTATATGTATACTTGCCTTCTCCCACCACATCCATTCTCCCTTTGGCAATTGAAGAACATTGCGGCCGCTGGCTCACCAAGGTTGTAGACTGCTGCAAAGTCTCTGGTGCTGAAGTTTTGCCTCCATCCCGGTGCGTAAATAGTTTGCCTAACAGACTGCCGAAACATCACAAACACAAACCGATGGATGCCAGCGGTCGGCCAGGGTCCCTCATAGGTTACGATCTCGTTTCCTACGAAGCAAAAGCTCATCAATCAATCTTAAGAACAAAGTTCTTAGCATCACATTTCTCACTCACCATAAGTTGCATTGGATGTTTCCGGGATGTCAGTCACCAACCTAAGGCAACATTTTAAGAGAAGCATCAGAGATCCTAAGTGATCGATTTTCGCGAGGAAAATATGTCTACGATTGTTACCAGTGGAGGTACTCCCTCTTGGTTGGATTGCTGGGGCTTGGTGAATCAGGATCTACCATCACCTGAGCACACACCATCATGGCCAATAAACTCATGAAACTTGAACTACTCGAATGCAGGAATTCACTTACAAGAGTGTAATAAGCTCTGTTGGAGTTATGTCCCTTGACCTCAACCCAAGGCTGGTTAGCCACAGCCGAAGGCTTGAGCTCCGACCCGTTGGTCAGTTCTTTGTTGTTGTAGAACACTACGAGCGAAGCGGACCGGACAAACGGATCCAGCACGTCACCAACAATGTTGCCAACTACAAGCGGATCTCTCGACATGATTGGATTGATGATAATGAGCAAAGGATTGAAGGTGGGAATGGCAGGGAGAGATGGAGCAGTTATATATATATAGAGTCTAGTGGAAATGAGGAAAGATCCAAATCTTAAGATTAGGTTTTGTTTTCTAAGCATTAATCTTGGCATTGCTTGATTAAGGTTATTAACCAGACCAAAGCCACACACATCTCATCTTTCCATTGCTTGATGCTTTGGAAGATTTGGGGAGACATGAAGAAAAGATTATGAGGGATCTTTGGATTGCCACCATCAAATTTACACCACTAAATATATTCTGGAATTATTCATCTTAATCTCCAACGCTTCAACATTTCAAAAGCCAGAAGGACCTTCTCCCCCTTCCATTCACTTCAGGATGGGCATGGGAATATATTTTTGACTTTTGTTTTTTGGGATTAACATATTGTTAAAAGAATACGATTGAACTCCAAATGGTGGCAACTCTAGTGTGCAGTGGATAATGTGCACTGTGATTGATTTCTTTGGAAGAATTTGAGAAAGTAATAGAGAGGAGGAATACATTCCTTGGCAATATAAATTATGATATGACGTGTGGACTGTGGTATGGAGGAGGACAAGGTTCTTCAATGGATTCTTAATAGGCAATATATACTGGTGCTTGGACTTGATGAAGAATAACAAGTGACAATATTTATTCCCGAAGAACATTAGGCATGATCAAAAGGTTTGAAAAGGCATTTCCATTACATTCGTTTGACTTCTAGTTAAGATTCTTCGGGTAAAATTGAGACGCGAATTCATTTTTCATCTCATGCACGACTGAAGAACTTCTTGTTGTGTTTCAAGTTCAAAATTCAATTTCAAGTTCAGTAATTCTTCTACCTTAGGCTCTGAACTTGAGGATAGGATTTTAAACAAATCAAGGCTAGTCAAATTTGAGATGTTCAAGTTTTATAAACCAATTGAATCAAGTTAAATTGAGTTTAAAATGAATCAAGTCATCAAAATTATTGTATTCAAACTTAATTTAGTTTATTTTTTATGAGCTTGATTTAAAGCTGGCTTGAATTTGATTTAAATTTGACATGAATTCTCAATTCATGTTTTAAATTTTTTACTATTTGATTGATTATTAAATTTGATAATTTAAATTTTTTATTCATTTTAAAAACTTCTTAAATTTTATTAAGGAACAATATTCACCAACGTTATTTACGAACATGATTCACGAACTAAATACACGTATATTCAAATTTATTTATTTAATTTAACAAGTTATCCAAATTTATTTATTTAATTAATTTTGTATGTAATGAACGAACATAAATAAATTCTTATAAATCGAATATCAACCTTATTTACCAATGTTCAATTCATTTATCGCAATAAATAGACTAAATAACTGTTAGCTGACAAACAAATCTAAATCTAGTGCATTTTGTCCTGGTTGGTATATGGAAGTACAAACACTTACAGCAATAGCATACTCATGCAAAGTCCACCAACAAATAACTCTCAAGTTGTCATTACCAAATATATTGATAGTTGTGGGACTCTAAGTCCATCTGTTCAATATCAGAAAAAGAGAGAATAGTGTTTCACTAAAGAGAGGTCCTAGTCCCATAGAAACTCATAACAACAACAACCAATCTATGGTTCTTTTTGACTCTGAACTAGACTGCCGGTTTCTATAACCACAGCTAAACTAAATTTACAAGCTCAGCTCTAAGCCGATTTCAAATTTTACATCTACATTCATCGGTTTAGCAATACCAAGCTTATCAGGATGCAAGATCTCATAGTTAAATAAGTAAAAATAAATAAATTTTGTGAAATCCACAAGTTCAAGAATCATGATTTGCTATCTCCTGAATGTGCACCTCACTACTGGGAATTGCTGGGGTGTCTTCTGAAATCACTGTTCCAGGTTCATCTTGCTGACTCTGAGGTTCATCTTTGTGAGACTCAGTGAAATGACCATCTTTGCTTCGAGGGAACTTCTTTTTGGACCATTTCTTCCTGAAACTAGCCTTCTTAGATTTGATCTTCTTCATTACTTCAGTTTCCGCCTTTAGTTCCTTGACTCTCCGTTTGCCAGGAAGCACAGTGTATTGGCAAGCACCGTCAACGCCTGCCTTAGACTGACCTGTACAAAAAGGAGTTAGTGAAGAAAAAAAGAAAAAAAAGGGTGCAACCCTTGACTGTTTGATGCAACTGAAGTGTTGTTGGTCGGAGAGAAATCAGAGGACATAGACTAAATACAATCTCTGGTTTAAAACTAATTGTTTTTCTATCACCCGCACATTCTATGAATTAAAGACGAGTTCAACCTACTTTGTATAGCCAAAAGAGCAGTCCTCGCAGCTTTTATCTCAGCTTCCTTTTTTGTTCTAGCTGCAGCTCCAATATATTGAATTCCTCCAATCTCAACGGTACATATAAATGGTGTTGCTCCAGAGGAGCTTTTGGTGCAGATATAAGATGGGATTGCATAGTTCATTTTCTGGGCATACTCCTGAAGCAGATTTTTGCAGAGGCCAGTCTCATGCTGAGGGCACAATATCATACACACAAGATCAGCAAGTAGCATAAAGTTTGAAGTTCATTCAACAGTGAGGACAGTAACTATAGATGACACCAATGGTCACAGCAAAGCTATAAGAATGCAGGTTCTCTTCATCAACCTAAAACAATGCAGTACTCCCGAAAGACAATAGGGCATGACATATTGGTGATACCATGTTAGATTAAATTGGTAGAGCTGATCTAAGGTGTTTGGTTTCTAGAACTTAAGATCTCATTGCATTGGTGGCCGTGATTAGCTTCAATTAAGTTGTCAAGTATATAAAACTATTATATTTTCTGTCAAGGAGTAAGATGAAAGTAGTCAGGAAAATCTTCATTATCTCAGTCAAAGATTTTTCCTTTTGGCTTGTACTTGTTATTAAAAAGCTGTTAATATGTTCTATTGTACTATGTTCTTGTCTATTGCATCATCACAATGGTTGTTCCACTTCTTTGAAAATATATCTTACTGCCATAAATTTCATAAAATTTCCAAAGGCTTGTTCTACAAACCCAAAAGCAAGGGTTTTATTTTTCCGGTTTTATATTTCTTATTTCATTTTTCACTCATTCATTTTCTCCTTTGATTGTATTTTTGCTGTTTTAATTCATTTGATTTGTCTCTCCTATCCCGCTTCACTATCTAGTCTATTAGTTGCCTTGTTATACTTTTGTTTCACCCACATTAATTCTACTTAATATTAATTTCTCGTTCCTTGTCATTATGTTAAGTGGATGTCTTTTTCATTTTTTCTATGTTTTTGTCTATTGCATCTTTATGGTGACTTTTTTGTCTCTTGTTCAAAAATGTACCTTATTTATATTCTAAATTTTCTAAATTGTTCCAAGATTTGAACTAAGGAACCAAAAGTATTGTTTTGTTTGTGCATGTATATGATAACATACAAACCAACAGTCGGAAGAAATATATTCAAGCAATGTAGTAGCAATTAGTACTAAATCTAGAATCGTAATCTTTGAAAATCCTTAAATAGTGTCAGGAGGCGTACAACTGTGGGCATGTTTTCTGTCATGAGGCCTGACTTGTGAATCTCCAATAGTGCAATCTCAGCAGCAGACTGTTCTGCAACTTTGCGGTTGAAAAAACCAGGAAGAGAATCATATCTAACATCTTTAACAATAACAGTTGACTTGAAGACAGGTTCATGCGAAGGACCTTCCTTGAGAGTCTGATAAACAGGTGTAGGAATGCCTATTTTTTGTGCATACTCTTGCAAACGACTCTTGAAAACATAGCAGCTTTGTACCCCTGAAAACAGGTCCATAAAAAATCAGCATGCAAATAAAGTACTATCAATTAACAGTATAAGATAATAACAATAAAAGTTGTGTACCAACTATCACTAGAAGGAGGTTGTATAACCATTGAGCTCTAAACTCATTTAGACACAAATTTTCTTGGTATCCCTTTGCCTTTCAATTGATTCAACTTTTGTAACTATGAAACCTATTCTGTTTATAAGCATGTTATACCATCTTAATATGCTTTCTTTGATTTTTCATATACAACAAAATATTTATCTCAGCATTCTCATGATTTCCAAATTAACTTCCTTATTCATTGTCACATATTCTAATCCTTGAAAAGAATATATAGCAGTACATTCTTACAAATATTTTTTTCTTTTTAGCCTAAGGGAGGATCACACAGGAAAGCATTCCTCTCTACCATGCACACAATCTTTAAACGTGTGAATACCTTTGTCAATCACTTCATGATAAATAATAGCACCAAGATATCAGAAGCCTCTTGAATGCAACAATCTCTCGTCTTTAAAGCTAAACTATTCCTTTAGTTTCTCTTTTTAAATGAGTGTCAAAAAAGACACTCCGACTTCAAGAGCAATACCCCTTCAATGTAGGGGTGTCAAACCGCTACAATTCTAGTGAGCTCAACTCCAGAATGTGTTTGTTCAACAAAATACAAACCAAATAAATCAAAACTCTAGATTTACAATTTAAATGAGAAGATAAGGATTTACAAAGTTTGTCAATGGCTTTGAATAACAAAGTTGAAGAGAACCTGTAGCATTGGAAGAAAGAAAGGCATTCACAGTAATGTTCCATGGAATTGTTAGAGAAGGAGAAGGCATTAAATTAATAATGGGTCTAGTCACAATATATAAAAATAGGCTATGCTAGTGATTGCAATTCAGAGTCACAAGCATTTTATATTTTAGAATTCAAAGGTAGAAGAATGCATAGTCAGAATCACAAGCTTTAGGCCAAATAAGCCTATACAAGCTACTATAGCAAGGAAACAATCCAAATGTTATTTCAATTTAATATTCAAATCAGACACCAGCATAGACTTGCAACTAAGAATAGCATTGCAGCATCACTTTTTGGTGGTAACACATAATTTGGACCAACCAACAAAGCACCAACTGATTGTTTTGAACCGAACTTATTGACGCCAGAGCAAACATATATCAGTCAATATTGAAGTGAGGTTTAATACAGTGATACAGAGATGTTAAGTTGACACATCTTTTCTAACATTTACAAGGAAAAAAAATTGTACGGATGCTGCATTGAAGAAGCAAAATGAAATAGAACAAGAAAAAATGCAAGCGCCAAAAAAAGTTGAGAGAGTGCATCTTCCTAAAGTTTATTTTACCTTTTGCATTGTCAGGACTCTTTTCAATTGTTTGATCATTAATTTTATCAGCATCTTCAGTCAGCATCACCCCTTCAAAATCCATGTGGCGTGCCTATGTTCATGCAAAAAGGGTTTATAAGCTCCTGAGATCAATCTAGACAACATCTAAATCAAATACTTTCATCTTTCTTCAGAAAATATTTTTAAATGTCCAGAAAAATATCTTAGAATTAAAAAAAATGAATATGAAATTAAAAATCCTAAAAAAATCACATTTCAGTATTTAATACTTATATCTTAAAATAATTGTTTAAAATATTGTCTTAATATTTTAATACTTCAAAATTTTGAACGAGCCACGATGACATTCAATTTGCCACATTTTGGTGACATCAAACTCGAAAACTAGTTCTCTAGGAGCAAGACCATCTTTGACCAAGTCAATTTTGTTCAAGTTAAAATGATGAAAATACCCTTACATGGGGCATATTAAAAAAAAGATCAAAACTTAACTTTGGTAAAAATTCCATTCTTTACAACTTGAGGTGGTGGGTCATAAATGGGTTGTGCCTTATTGACTTGCAACCCTTTTAGTATCAACCCAATCCCAATCCATTTGTATAGATGTTGAAATCTGTAACCTACATAGGGCTCATTTATAAATGTATTGACTCATTTACAACGTGTTTAATTCAATGAGTACTGGGTAGATAGGTTGATCAAGCCCGGCCTGGCCTGAACAGATATTTTGTCCAAAATATAATTTTCTGCCATGGAGATATTTATTATTCTGTGTCACGTAGATATTTATTGGCTTTTCATCCTCAATTGTATACTTCACTACACCTCACTTCTGACGCTGCAACATTTTCAGATATTGATGATAGCGTAGATTAGAAGCATATTTTAAGTATTTTGGTAAAACAAGTTTCAGTGAAACCTATTTTGGCTTTCTAGCAAGACATGATTCTGCAATCTTCTCGTGCCAGCTTTGATTAGTCCTCTTTTCTCTGCTTCTATTGCAACTATAAACGACCATCCTCACCACTAGATATCACTTTCACTATTGTTGCTGTCTCAACAATGGTAATTAGTTAGTTGTTTCAACGTATTCATGTGACTGTGTTTCAGGAAGAAAAAAAACAAGAGAAATCTTTTCCTATTCTTTCTCCAAATTGCTTTCAACCAATTTGGGTGGACAATTAAAAAAATCAATTTTTTTTCTCAAATCTATTTTTGATTAATTGTTTTATGTTTTTGGAAAATAAAATTTAAAAATTATCCCTCTGTCTTTCCTTCCCCCTTGAAAGAGACAAATGAAAAAAAAAATTCACAATGATCTCTCACGAAATTGATGATCCTATTAAGGAATCTTGGGACCATATTATTCCTTTTGTTAAAATTTTGTATTTTTACTTTACACTTTTTCTCCCAACAATGATTGAAGTCCTCAACATGCCAATTGGAAACATGATGTGATAAACACTTATCACGGCTAAGGAGCGAGATTAGAATGAAGTAGAGCAGGATAATCGTAGTTCTTCTTGTTGTCATCTCCATTGTTAATGGGCCTATTAGCTGGCAATCGCCACTATCAATCAGGCTCTATAACCATAGTCATTCAACACATAATAGATGCACCTATACGGATCTAAACCAAGCAAAAGAATTTTAAGAATAAATTATTACTATTACATGGTTAATCAACTCCTGAATTCAATGCAAGGCTATTAATTTTTTCGATTTCAACTACACTCATGTCTAATGACACCTTGGGCTACAACTAACAGCATAGCTAGACGATGAAATCTCAATCTGATTTTTTTTTTTTACATCATTTGCTTTTTTTAGTGATTATCTTATCTACAACATAACCCCTAATATCCATAAAATACAAGCATATAAAACACAATAGCAGAAACCTATATAAAACCACAAACAATTAAAGAGGAAGAAAATTTGCAAATATCCACATGCTATTTCACATCTCACAATCCAGTGTGATTCATCCTGTGCAAGTCATTAACATTCAACAAGAACCCAAACAAGGAGGTAACAGCAAAAAATAAAAGCTGCAGAAGCAAATCAAGTAGATAAATGAACAAGGTAAATCAGTTTCTATGCATATTCCACAAGTCGAGACCAAACCTTAGCAACATTTATCTACAACTAGAAGTAATCACTGGTTTCGACAACAATAACTCACATGTCTCGGCGACTTCAATATGTAGTCAAACTCAAAGCCACCTAAAATCTTATAATTGTCCCAACAATAGAACTCGATGAAGACACCTCCAACGTTAGCCACCAATGATCCAACTCCCAATTCAAACTTACTGGAAGCAAAATCAAACCAGACTAGATTAATCACCCCTAACTCTGATCTTACTTTAACCAACTGTCCTTTGTTCCACCAGCCACAACCCAACTAGTTCTTTACTCCACAATCACCACCCAACTAAATTGATCGCCCCAGACACATCATCCACGTTTAACGGATATAAAGTCAGTGCAATCAACACATGCTCTAATCAAGAGACAACCTTCAACATTTATTAACCTGAACGACGGACTGGTCCAGTAGCATTCTACTTGTCAGCCACGTCAATTTAGACCCACTTACACAACGTCGACTCACCAGACCGACTACTGTATCATTATTTAAATTAAGCACAACACGATCAGCAGTCAGCTATAAAAAGTTCAATACGACAACTGACAAATGTGGAGAACTAGAAATCCATGCAAAGCCTATCCAATACAACAAAAAACACGAACGCACCTGATCAGAGAAGGAAAGTTCAGATCTCGCCACTACACTGTCAAGAAATCTAGTAAGCCAGACACTTCGAAACCCTAACAAAAGTCCTATTTAGTCAATAAACATACTCTAAACCATACATCAACTGAAACACAATGCTTAGGGATTACCAACATGGAGGGTAAAACGTCGCGAGGAGACTGTCGCTCGGGAGATTATAGGCAGAATGCATCCAACAGATGCTCGAGTTCACGCGCAGAGTTAGCTCCCTGACCGTGCGCTGGGACGAGAGGACTTCTCGCCATGGCGCGCTGCTCGCCGGAGAAGATGTCGCTCACACTCCTCTAAGTAGAAGAAAGAGCCGAAGCGAAGCGTCGCTCGCTGACGCAACCGACGAGCGACTGAGCAACGTTTCTCGGCGCTGCTCGCAGCAATCGCAGAGGAAGCCGGAGCTCGCCGGGCTCCGCAACGAGAGCAACTGCGGCGTCGGGCACGGGGAAGAGAGACTGAGGTGGTGCCCTAGTATTTGAACCAATAATTGAACCGGTTCGGTTCGGTGCTCAATAACTCGATTTGAATCTACAAACAATAAACTAGATAAAATCTTCTATTATAAATTTCCCTTTAGATTCACTCTCTTATGAGATTTTATTTTTTTCACTCTCTAATATCTTTTTATTTCCTAATATTTTTATAAAATTAGTTTTGCATGTAGAGTAAAACAGGGATATTATAATATAAATTTTCTAAATAAAAAATTTATAATTCAAAATACAAATTCAAAAAAAAATATATAATTACAAATTCTAAAAAGAGTCTTAATCCAAAATTAAAATTTTAAAAAATAATTAATCAAATTCAAAAAAGAAAAAAAATAAAATAAAGACACAAAAAATTTTAATTAATTTAATGAATATATTAGTTTTAGTTATGTAAAAAAATAATTAAGTTAACGAATTACACAGAGTTTATATGGACAAAAGGTAAAAAATACCCTACAATGTTACTTCTTATAAAATAGTTTGGGTCAAGATAAAAAATAAACCACAAATAGTTATATGGTTTTTTTTTTTTATTTTTAATATAAAATAATATAAAAAATAAAAAAAAATTCACCTATAACCAATTTTATTTTTATGCTATATAATAAAAAATTTATAATGAAGACTAGATAAATAATATTAAAAAAAAATATAGATAAAAAAATCATAAAAATAAGAATAAAAAATTAGATTAATCCCTACAATTTAGCTATAATTTAATAACAAAAATAATTCAAATTTTTATATTTCAAAATAACAAATCATAGGAAAACTTTGCCAAACAATGTTTAATATAAGATATATTATATTATATAATATTATATATATATATATATATATAATATATATAATATATATATATAATATATATATATATATATATAAACCATTATTCCTATGATTCTAATTCAAGTGGGCACTACAAGATATTTTCTCTTTAATTAAGAAATAAATTTATGAATATTGATTATTTGAATGAGCTTCCATAAATGCTTAATCGATGAAAAATTTTATAAGACTGAATCAATTAGAAATGGATCCAAAAAATTAAGTTGAATTAGGTTGGTCTAATCCAATCCAAGTTAATTGAGTCACCAAGGACCCTAACAAGAAAGCCACAGAAGAGGTTTAAATTCACTTCACTCGAACACGTTACATCTCATCTTTTCTTAGATTTTACCTAATTTTAAATTTTTATTGATTATATTTCTTTATTATTTATTAAATTAATTTATCGGCAACGATATCTAATTCATAGATATTTGACATAAAGTTGACCATTGACGCCAATGTTAGAGAGTGTCCCGCCGTTGATGAGGTAGAAATAGTCAATCTACAAGTGCAACGTAAGATTTAAGCATCTCATGTAAGATCTCAATCCATAGCTACTTATCTTCAGCATCATGCGTAAGAGTACGCATAGGTGGAGGACATGTCAATTCGATTGGTGTAGTCACGGGCGAGGATAACCATGTCGATAGTATATTACAAATTCTATCTAAATGGATAAGAGAAAATAATAGAAGGATTTATAATGATAATAAACATAATTAAATAATTAATTAAATATATAATTAAATTAAAAATAAAATTATACGGTGAAATAGACATCCTAATTATGGATGAAAAAAAGAGATACAAGCCTTGTGACTTCTTGGAATTGGTCTTCCCTCGATTCTTCTCAATGAAGGCTTTGTGGCTTCCCTCCTCAATATGACTTTAATTTCTTGGAAGCAATCTTACGACTCATCTCCTCCCTCTTCTCTCTATTTATTATATCCCCTGGGTCTCTAAATCGTCCGTCACGAGCACTTTCCGATTTATCTTAGCGACCGATGGGAAACTTCTGTGAGACCGGACTGATGGCCTGAGGTTCAACATTATCCAACCTCGTTAATCATTTTTTTTATTCAATATGCCCCTCTCCTTCTTACTTAGCCTTTGTTGCGCCCGTAAGGCCCGTCATAACAGCCACAAGGGCATTCTTCCCGTATTGCTCTTCTTACTAACCTTTTTTTTAATCGTATTGCTCTTCTTACTAATAAAAAAAATGATTAACGAGGTTTTTCCAACCAACCTCCGGCGACCGGCCCGGTCACATGGAAGTTTCCCACCGGCCGCCAGGGTAAATCGGAAAGCGCTCACAGTAGGCGGTCTAGAAGCCCAGCGTCCCAGGGTTCGCGTCTCATTTGGAGGAAAAATTCGTGCAAATACTGTAGTTGGGGATCGAACCGTGAAAAAATTCTTATAAATATGCTCGTATTGCTCTTCTTACTAAGCTCAGGCAAAAGAGGGAGTGAGGAGGTTTGATAAGAGGGTTGTACTAGATTACAGTCTAGTACAACCCTTGTATAGTTCCGTCGGTTGTTTATAGATTAATTGGTTTGAATAGCCGGATATCTAACTCAGATTCTGACAGAGAAGACACTCAAATTATTAGGAAATAGATTTTTTTTGAACCTCTCTAGAAATCTCTACCAAGCAATTTTGTTCCGCGCGGTAAAATCTAAACATGACACGATGAGATTTGGTCAAAACCCACCAAGTTTAATATGAGATAAATGAACTTTCTTTTTCATTCTGTCTATCTAATAAATTTAAAATACAATTTATGCCTATTCAGAAATAGACTTTCAATATATTCGATCTTCTTGAGATTTAAATTTTGATTATTTCTTGAATTCTTTATCACTGCATTATATCCCTGGCGCCACCTTTGACGACTTTAACTGAACCAAAGATCACAGCAGTGACGATGATATGAGTCAGCAATCTTGCCGCTGAAATCGCAGAGGTCATCATTTGACTTCATCCTTCATTGAGCCAACCTGGAGTGCTGTCCTATCCCTATAAATTCAAAGCCTCCTTTCCCTCGAACATCTAATTTGGAGAACAAACAAGAGTAAATAGTCATCCGGAAGTGCAGAGAAGATAAATGCTGGAAGGAAAGGCAGTGATCTTGGATACAGACATGCCATTGAAGATGCAGCTGCATGCCATGTCCTGTGCCTACACAGCTCTTGATTTTTTCGATGTCCTTGACTGCAGAAGCATAGCTGCTCACATCAAAAAGGTTTATTCTTCGTCTTCTTCTCTTGTTCTGAACAAGAAAGTAATTTTGAGTGTCGTTGTTGCAGGAATTCGATGCAATGCATGGTCCCGGATGGCAGTGTGTTGTGGGTGGCAGTTACGGCTGCTTCTTCACCCACGCAACAGGCACCTTCATTTACTTCTGCTTAGAAAGACTCAAGTTCCTTGTGTTCAAAGCAGCTGTAGCAAAGACAAGTCATAAGAATGAATCTGAAAAATGATGTGTATAGTGAATACTATTGCCTAGTTATCGTTCATAGGTCCCAAGTTATATCCTTTTCTCATCACAAAAAAACAGGAATAGAATTGTCGTAAAGGCTCCTGTACTTTTGAGGACCTGAAAGATTAAAAAAAATAGAGTGAAAAAAAAATAGTGACAGTAAAACAGGAAGAAAAAAAGGAAGTTCAATGACGAAAAGGGCAAGTTCTATACAATTGATACATCAATCTTCATAATAACAACAACTAGATATTTTGTGAAAAAGAAAAAGAGAGTTCACTTGGCACATTCTCGTGTCATCTCCAATGCAGCCTCCTCAACCAGCCGAGAGAATATTTGCTTGCCGACTTCGTCGACAACTTTGTCAGCCTCTTCCAGGCATATCCACCACTCCCATCCGATGTCCCATGCAGAATTTATGACAGTATTTTTGGGCATTAGCTCTCTCTCCAACCTTATGTGGAGACTACCTTCACCAGCATCAATGCCATTGATATCATTGTAACTTGTCAATTTGCCGATCCCGTCACTAACTTCCTCCACCAATTTGTCAATGGACAAGTATGTTATCCTCCTCCATGGTTGGGCTTGCAGCAGGGGATGAATTGTATACTTCAACTGGTTGTATTTTCGCTCCATTAGCTCCTCTGAAATGTCGAGGTATAGCTTAGGTGGTTCCACTTTTCTATCAATGTTTGTGCTTTGTTTAAGATAGTTGATGGGTCTAGTGGCATCGACACTGAATAAATTTTTTACACAACTCAGAAATGATTGGCTGCTGAGAAAAGCACTCCTGAGATCATCTCCTATTGAAGATCCTACTCCAACTTTCTTGTAATCAGGCAGCTGAGTGACTTCTGTGAATTTTGAGTTTCGTTCATCATGGTTGGTCCTCAGTATAGCTTTATGGACTTCATTCTGGTTGTCTGCAGCCAAGAGAAACATATGGATAACTTCACAGTACAGTTTTGTACAAATTGCATGTGTTCTTATAGAAGGATAAGCTCATTCGTCATTAAGAGGAAATCAAGATAGTCTTATCAAAATTCTAGATGAAACAGAATATAGAATCATTATGCCTACCTGAATTCAAGGAGTTCTTCACTTTCTTCATCTGCTCAACGTGTTTGCTGCCGTTGGAACCACCCACTGGTTTTGGAACATCATTCACTTCAATGCAATATTTAATCGCCGTATCATTATCATAGCATTTTTTGTCCTCAATCTGGAAAAAATAGTGACACTTGATTAAGAATAACTAACTAGATGATTCATTATTTGGAGAATTAGGAATCATAATGCAATGAAAACAATAGCTTAAACCAGGGCCATACGCCAGACATTTTTGTTTAGGTCTATCAATATCATTAATGGATCTATCATTGTGAAAGTATTCAGTAACTTAGGCACACATTTAGGTCAGATTGACTCGGCTACTTCTTTTGAATATCGCAGTAAATGATAAATGAATAAATGAATCTCAAAGGTGGAGACAGACATACTGTAGCAATGGTCATGGCAGCTCTCCTAGTTGCTTTTACTTCTGACTTAGTCTTATCTCTTGAAGAATCGGTGATTGATTTTGCTACAACTCTGTAATGAGACCTCAAATCGGGATGTTGTGTTTCTCCATTATGCTTCGCTTGCACAAGCATTTTTATCCTTGTTGATTGAACTCCCTTATCTTCTTGCTGCTTCACATTTAGTCTTGATGGTTTCTTCTCCTCATCGTTGAGCCTCTGAGAAACAATCACCTTTTTCTTTTGCTGTTTGCTGTATACAGAGGAGGGAGTAACATAACAGGGCAATGTTTCAGCAACATCCTTCTCCGTATGCTTAAATTCTTTATGTTCTTGTTTCTTGGCTAAAATATGTTTACAATAATCCAATCTGTTGTTCACTTCACCCAATTTAATTTCTTGTGTTCTTTCTTGCATCAAGGCCTTCTCAGGAAGTTCATTCTGAACACTGCTATCCCGATGGTGCAAATGCATAGGCTTCATTATCACAATTGGTGGCAGCTGATCAACCCTTTGTAGGCTTCTCCGACACTGTTCTAGTTCTTTAGTACCAAAAAAAGTTGGTTCTAGTCCTTTTCCTCCAATCTGGCTTCGCTTCAAAAGTCCTTTGAGATGCTTAGTTTCGATGAAGTCATCTGGTCCGTTATCTTCTTGAGCAATATTCTGCGCAAGAAAATGTGACTTCCTTGTTTTACGCATCTCTATATCGAACCTAGGCATCGGTAGGCTGGCAAAATCCTTTTCTTCTTTGCTGATAGGTTGAATAGTTTTTGACGGGGCTTCTTCCAAACCCATAAGCTTAGCAACTAGATTTGAAGATCTAGCTTTCTTTGGTTGCCCAAATGAATAATGTACTTCAGTGTTTAAGCACTTACCCTCCAAACTACTGATCGTACCATATCGTATTGACCTACTAGAGGAGTTCTTATCATCATCAGACAGTATATTCTCTTTGTAAAGACTTTCTTTTATGACTTGTTTCAGCTCTTCCATGCAATTCCTTGAAAAGTCATCAGATGAAGGTTGTGGTTCATGGTGCCTTCTTCGGTAATCACTGACTCTGAATCCTTTAGAACTCAACTCTTGTGGTGGCATTTCCGTGCCTCTCTCGTTGATGACTTCTTGTTTCAGATTATTACTGACTCGGGGCATCTTCTTTGATGTATCCTGAAGTTTTTTAAGCATGTCCAGTGACTCCTGCAGACCTACCGCACCTCTAAGAAGATCTTCCGCAAAAAATTCTGATCTACCCGCAACATGTCTAGCCATTGACCATGAATCAATCATCTGTGTCAGTTTCTGAGCTTCTCTTGACACCTGCATAAGCTGGAAGTCACTGCTGTTTCTGTAAGCCAAGGCATTTTCTTCTTCTTCTTCTTTACCCTTCTCAGGAGTTGAATTTCTGCCTCGGTGAGCTGTTGTTTTGGCCTTCCCAATTGCCCTAGACTGGACTGTTTCATGATCATCATCAGAGGGAAATAGAAGCGACCTGGTTAACGATCTGCGAACAGCCGATTTTAGACTGCCCTGATGCATATTCTATGAACAAGAAACAGACATTGACAGAATCAGAGGCAAAAACACCAAATCAAACACCACAGTCAAAAGTTTCTTCTCATGAAAGAGAAACAATGTACCTAGATAGATCAATTTCCCCCCAGTTTTAACAAATCGGCCTTAGAAACATCTGCTTCAACATGAATACTAAAACTTAAAATATGAATCAGATTTAGGGAAAAGATTTTTAGCAACACAAGCAAGAAAAAAACGGGGCAACAAAAATGTACCTTCAAGTGCTTACATTTCTCTGGTGTCTCCAGATCTGGGAGGAAGCTGATATTTTTATGGTCATAGACTTCGCTTTCAGCTTCATCAGCTCTGCATGAGCTGGTTAGCTTCTTGATTGCTGCCTCTGGCACTGCTTCATTTTCTCAGGTTCAATTTCTTCTGGCTCCTTTCGAGATCTGGAAACTTACCCATCTGAAAAGGACCGGCCTATTTGGTTGAGAATGGAAGAAGGCAAATAATCTATTATGATAGACCAAACAACCCTTGTACAAATCACATTCAAATGAACAAATCTGAAAAGAGAACACTAAAATTACCGTGGCTTTCCTTGGATTGTTCCATTGCTAGGGTTGGAAATGAAAAAAAAAAATATTAGACTATATAGCAGATGAATTTGAGTTGATCGGTTCAGTCCCACAAAAATTTTTCATCAGTCACCAGGATAAATCGAGAAGCGCTCGCGGTGAACGATCTAGAAACTCAGCGTCCTAAGATTCGCATCTTATTTGAAGAAAAAAACTCATAAAATACATCATAGTTAACGATCAAATCATGAATATCTGAGATAGAGCTTAATTATTCTATCGTTGTATCATAATCCGAGAGACATCTAGGGTTGGAAATGAGCAGGGAGGCCATGTGACCATTAGACTTCAATCTTGTCTCTAGCTATAAATGCGCATGTTGTCCACCACCTATTTGCCCTAAATACGTGCAAAGGAATAAAGCCCTGTGCTTGATTGACTACTACTCTCTAATCATATTTGTTCATACAGTATCAATGCCTTGATTGTACGTTGACCAAATCAGAGGGAAACCAAACGAATGATTAGAGAAAAACAGCAACATGATTAAGGAGTGTAAGACAACGAAACCAACATCTTTTCTCATAATTTGAGCTGGAACGAATTTGATGCTTTTTTCTGCTTCTGTTTTTTTTTTTTATTTATTGTACATTTATTTTAATTTTTTTTACTTTTTTTTTTTTTTTTTTTTTTTTTTTTTTTTTTTTTTTTTTTTTTTTTTTTTTTTTTTTTTTTTTTTTTTTTTTTTTTTTTTTTTTTTTTATTTTTTTTTTTTTTTTTTTTTTTTTTTTTTTTTTTTTTTTTTTTTTTTTTTTTTTTTTTTTTTTTTTTTTTTTTTTTTTTTTGACTTCAGATAATCTCTACAAGAATCACTTTTCAGAGAAAGTTCTCCCAACACTCCTAAGACAACGAAACACCATCTTCTCATGGCCATTCTTCTGTACCTATTGGAAGATGTTAGATTGCATTGTACCTTTGCATGTGAATAGATGCAAAACTTTGATCACAAGAATCCTATGCAGGGAGAGGTATGAATGGTGCATCATGTGAAACCCATTTATGAGAACCAAAAGTCATTTTTATCGTTCTTGGATGCTCAGTTACTTAGAGATTTAAAAACGCACATTCAGATTTGCGAATGGATCAAAAACACATTATACTTTAGCATTTACTAAAGACTGCAATCAATTGACTACTCTTTTAATTTTATCTCTCAATCATTTCTCTCTTTTCTTTCCTCTATGCATACAATTTTCTTCTCTTTTCTCTTTCTCTTTCCTCTATTCTTTCCTTTTCCTTTTGGTTACATGCATGCATAACATAGATCTTGATGTGAAAAAATATCAGGTCCAACGTTAGACATGATATGATTCCATATCGGGCTCATATTGAGTCTAATATAAAAAAATATCAGGTCCACGTTGAGCATGATATGAAATCACATCAGGTCCAACGTGAGCTTATATGAATATGTTATTTTAGATAATTTTTTCGATAAAATTTTAACACCTACGGAGAAACTGAAATATGCAATGGGCGGCACCATTGGACTCCTTACAACCTTAAAAATGCACGGGACGTAAAATGATTACAATCAAGATCTCTAGTTTAATTTTTTTTACCCACGATGTACGACATTTAAGATTTAGTTGATTTTTTATAATATTTAATACCTCCGAAGAAGTTAAAATAAATAATGAATATCATATTTCAACTTCTTGCAATCTTATAAATTCACAGAACTGAAATGGGTACAATCGGAGCTCTCTAGGTTCATCGGTGAATTTCGATTGAAATTCACTAATAGACCTAGAGAGCTTCGATTGCATCCATTTCAATTCCTATAGATTTATGAGATTGCAAAAAGTTTAAATATGATATCTATTGTTTATTTTGACTTCTCCGAAAGTGTTAAAATGTAATAAGAAAGAATCAATAAATAGGTAAAAAACCATATTGGGCCTGATATGTTTTATATCAGGCCCAACATAGGTCTGATATGATTTCATATTAGGCCTAATGTGGACTTGATATGGAAACATATCAGGCCCAACATGAGTTTTTGTCAATTCTTCCTTAGTCACGCCATTGATGGACCTAAAGAGCTCTAATTGCACATATTTCAGTTCCTATAGATATCTGAGATTGCAAGGAGTTCAAATATATATGATATCCATTATTTATTTTGGCTTTCCGAAAGCGTTAAAATGTATAAGAAATAATCAATAAAAAACCCACATTAGGCTTTATATGTTTCCATATCAAGTCCAACGTGGGTTTTGCCAATTTTTCTTAGTCGCGCCATTGATAGACCTAGAGAGCTCTGATTGCACCCATTTTGGTTCCCATAGATTTCTGAGAATACAAGGAGTTCAAATATCGTATCCATTATTTATTTCAACTTCTCCAGAAGTATTAAAATATTATTAAAAAATAAACTAAACCTTAAACGTCGTACGTCGTGGGTCAAAAAAATCAACTAGAGACCTAAGATTGAAACAATTTCAGGTCTTGTGAATTTTTGAGATTGCAAGGAGTCCAACGATGCTGTCTATTATATATTTCGGCTTCTCTGCAGGTGTTAAAATTTCATCGAAAAAATCAACTAAAGTAACTCATTCATATCAAATTTACGTTGGGTCTAATATGATTTCATATCAAGTTCAATGTGGGTATAATATTTTTCCATATCAGACCCTGTGTTATACATGTATGCATGCAACCAAAAGAGAGATAAAAGAGAAAACAAAAGAGGAAAGAGAGGAAAAATTACATGCATGCATCGGAGAGAAAAAAAAGAGAGATGATTGAGGGGTAAAACTGGAAGATTAATAAATTAAATGCGCTCTTTAGTAAATGTCAAAGTATAGTGTATATTTTGGTCAATTTGCAAATCTAAGTGGGCCCTTTGGTTAATTGTCGAAAAATAATGATTAAACTTAGGGTCATCTGTCGAGGGGCAAATTACTTACTAAGGTGGCAAAAGGTGATTCGCTCGCTCTCAGCGCCTTTGCCAACCCGTCCCAGGGCCAACAAGGATGAGATAAATCACGGGAGTTACTAGTCCGGATATTGTAGCTAGCGTGTAGGGAGGGCGGTATACTGGTTTTACCAAATTTTGACCTTCAATCTTAAAGTGGTAATATCCATGTATTAACCATCAGTTCAATCCACGAGGACGGCAAATTACTTACTAATGGTGGCAAAAGGTGATTCGCTCCCCCGAGCGCCCCCACCAACCCGTCCCTGGGCCAACACGGAGGAGGTAAATCACAGGGACTACTAGCCCGATGTTGTGGTTAATAGGTGGGGAGGGCGGCACACTGACTTTGTCATATTTTAACCCCAGATCTCATGATCGCAACACCCACATACTAACCATCGGCAAATTACTTACTAAAAAATGTTGGACCAGGTAGCAGACGAACCTGGGGTGACTGGCTCGGCCCCACGGAAGTTTGGCACCGGTCACCAGAGTAAATCGGGAAGCGCTCGCGATGAGCGGTCTAGAAGCTCAACGTCCCAGAGTTCGCGCCCCATTTAGAGGAAAAATTCCTGCAAAATATGTCGTAGCTAGGATCGAACCGCAGATGCCTGGGATAACGACTAGTTGTCCTACAGCTGCATCAAAGCCCCGGGGGTGGCAAATTACTTACTAATGTTGGACCAGGTAGCAGACGAATCTGGGATGACCGGCCCGGTCCCACGGAAGTTTCCCACCGGTCACCAGGGTAAATCAGGAAGCGCTCGCGGTGGGCGGTCTAGAAGCCCAGCGTCCCAGGGTTCGTGCCCCTAGCAAATTACATACTAAAATGATTAACGAGGTTTTTCCAATCTCGGGCGACCGGCCCGGCCCCACGGAAGTTTCCCACCGACCGCCAGGGTAAATCGGGAAGCGCTCGCGATGGGCGGTCTAAAGCCCAGCGTCCCAGGGTTCACGCCCCATTTGGAGAAAAATTCTTGCAAATACGTCATAGCTGGGGATCGAACCGCGGATGTCTAGGATAGTCAGGACTAGTCACCCTACCACTGCACCATTGCCCCGGGGCGGCAAATTACATACTAAAAAAAATGATTAACGACCGGCCCGGCCTCACGGAAATTTCCCACCAGCCGCCAGGGTAAATCGGGAAGCGCTTGCGGTGGGCGGTCTAGAAGCCAGCGTCCCAGGGTTCGCGCCCCATTTAGAGAAAAAATTCTTACAAATACGTCATAGTTGGGGATCAAACCCCGGATGCCTGGGATAGCGACTAGTCGCCTTACCGTTGCACCATAACCCCAGAGGCAACAAATTATATACTAAAAAATGATTAACGAGGTTTTTCCAACCTCGGGCTACCAGCCCAGCCCCACGGAAGTTTCCCATCGGCCGCTAGGGTAAATCAGGAAACGCTCGTGGTGGGCGGACTAGAAGCCCAGCGTCCCAAGGTTCGCGCCCCATTTGGAGAAAAAATTCCTACAAATACGTCATAGTTGGGGATCAAACTACGGATATTTGAGTTAATGATTAATCATCCTACCGCTACACCATAGCTCCGGAGGACAACAAATTACATACTAAAAAAATTAATTTTTTTTTAATATGTAATTTGTTGCCTCCGGGCTAGGTGGACGAGAGATAATCATAATAGACGATTGAACTATAGCATCTACACGAGTGTTAATTCCTTCGATCATAGACATAGCAGCCAATAGAATAGGAATAAGCTTGAGCTAGCATTCTGTGACATTTATGGGCATGCACGTGATGCTACTCTCCATGATTGATTGTAGTTCTAGCTGATAACAATTGGATGATCTTTAGTTTTATTATGTTATGATTGAAATGTTGCTTGTGACCAAAGTTTACTACGAGTTCAATATGCCTATTTAGAATCTACGAATTAGATAGAACTAGTTTTGTGATAAAAGACAATTACTTATCTTTAACATCTCTGTCAACTCATCTTAGGACCACGGAGGTGATAAATCAAAAGACTACTAACCTAAATATTGTAGCTAGCACGTGAGAGGACGGGTAGTATATTGACTTTTCAAATTTTAACTCTCATACCTCAAGATAAAATTAATTTTGTGTCAATTAGGCTATGGAGTAAATATGCAAAATGTTGAATCTTAACGCATGCGAAAACTTTGGATCCCTACAAAATGGTATATGAATGATTATTCAATAAGTCTTGAGATCAATTCCAACGAAGATAAAATATTTCATTGATACCTGACCTCTCTATGAAAAAAATCATTATACTAAGACAAAATGCTCACCATAATTAATTTATCTATATTTAACCAGGGGATGATACTGAACCATTTGGGATACAGAACTATTTGAGATGGTGTTATCACCATAGCTCCAATAGAACCGCTAATGAGATTCCTGGATCAGCAATCTTTCCCTTATGGAAGTAATAGTTGGCTGTTAAAACTGGCAACATGGCAAGAAAGCACTGGCAACAAAACAAGATTCAACTTTGCCCTTTTCTAAAAGAAATTTGTATATCTAATGGATTCTGATAATAATTACATGAAAAAGGTCCAAAATAAAAATAGTTCAATGTCAAACATTTTGATCTTTTTTACAAAACTATCATTCTTCTATTCTCGCAGGCACCACTTTACTCCTCGACGATGCTGTAAGTAGAACATCCACTTGTACTCATGCTTCAACTAATTTCAAACGTGGAACAACGTTCATGGACTGCAACTCCTGATAACACAGTAGAAAGATAAAAGGAATAATATGAGACAATTCATCCTGCATCAGACAAGCAAATGTCATGGAATAACACTATATAAAATTCAAGTTCTGGCCTGGAATAGAAGTTTGCAGGCGTATGGAAGTCTGATGGTGGATATATTTTTGCCATTTTTGCACATTGAACAAAAGGCCGTCTTCAACTTGTAGTTATAGTACCCTAAGAGACCACACTGCCTGCAGACCTGGAAGGATAATGATTTTAAAGTCAGTAACTGATAGTTTAAAATCCAAAATCAAATGTTTTCCAACCAAAACAAATGCACGATGCTTTAACAGGATTTACATTACATGTATACATAGGGTACATGTTATCGATCCAGTTATTGATTAGATTCAGGTGAGAAAAGAAGAATTCATAGATTTTAGGCGGTTAGAGTATCAAAGTAGTTTCAGACAAAAAAAAAAAGGTTTTACAGGTAACCAATCAATTACTTTTTCCTACTTATATCTACTTTAACATTTATTGCATTTTGAAAACTATGTAGGATTAACTTAAGTCAACCCACAAGTTCGATAACATCCTTCTAATGTGCCTGAAAATCTATTCTAGGAATTTGCCAAACTGGGAAAATAAACCTCATTTAATGTAGAAAATCACTGAGCACAAGTTTCAATAGACTAATACTAATCCAATGGGCATTCAGCTTGTTCAAGTACCTGAACTTGGTATGGGTCACTGGACAACATCAAACGTTCATATATCAGCATACTCGCACCATATGCTATCAAACAGTCACGTTCCATTTCTCCTAGACGCAGTCCTGCAAAGGGAGACAATTTTTTTTCAAGAAAAGAAAATTTTAGTTGAAGATTCAAGCCACCGCCATTTGCTGTCAGTTTCAAACGTGATTATGATCAAACAACCTCCATCTCGGCTTCTTCCTTCAGTAGGTTGTCTAGTCAGCATCACACGAGGCCCTGTAGCGCGAGCATGCATTTTATCAATTACCTGTAGGGCAAGAAGATGAACATTATTTACCAAAAAGTCTATGCTGGAATACCATACATTCGAAATGTGATTGAGAACTAAGATCAGACCAGATCACAGTAACAATGTCTCCCTGATGAATACATGGATATTCTCACATGTAGAAGGGCTATCACTGCTATTTTTGTTAGTTACAATGTATATTTATTTTTGCTTAGAGATCATCTTCTTCATTGAATCCACTCCTTTATTTTCCATCATACCAGATATTTCAAAGTTTGTTAAGGAAATCCTTCTTGTTCCTACTTTATTGTCGGATTCAATCGTGCATACTCCATTGTCTGTTCCTATTTCATTTTCTTCCCCATACTAGCAACAGAACCTAAAACAATACAAACCTACAGGAGTTAAGCAAGTAACAACCACTTGAGATTCTACTACCCTCACCTCACTAACTTTAGTCCCTGAGCTAATGATGATTCAGACCTACCTGTTGTTCTTAGAAAAGAACCTTGCAAATACACTACTACAAAAGTACACACAATTTCACATTATCATTTTATTCTTTCTTGTAGTCCTCAATGACATTTTGGAACTAATTTCTCTTCCACCCTCTTGATAAATCCACAGGTAGAAGCAAGTGTTGTATGCAAACATCATCAGAAGTGTTGTAAACCAATCAAGGGCTCGATTGGAGGTAAAGAGATAAACAAAAATTTATGGTCTTGACTATCTTCATAATGTTTCTCCTACGGATAAGATCGCACGTTCGACTCAAATTGGCTAAGAGAATGTTTCTATAAAGTACCAGTAATATATCCTTAAGGCTAGGGATGGGTATCATTTCCAATAAGACTCTGACGTGTTTCAGAATCTGATTGCCTTTTTAAGCACTTGATCCCACTTTGTACAACCCTCGGATGACTTGTCGACAATGAACAGAATTCTATTAGTCTTTAAAACAGTCTTCAAGATTACGAAGATAATAAAAAATTTCCAGTTCCAAGTATGATTATAGAATAAAGTTTTTGGCTTACCAAACAATATTTAGTAGTATTGTTGAATCACAAAAACATTTTGATAGCAAAGAAACAATTCAGGAACGAGATAATATCATTGAAAGTTTGCCAAATTTCTTTGCAAGGAGAACAAATGGGAGATGAAATATATCAGTACAATTACCATATGTTTCAACTTCTGATAGTAAATTGGCCCCATGAAAATGTATGCTTGTAATGGAAAGCCTGTAATACCTGGAACATTCAAATTACATGTCAAATTTGTTCTGGTCGGCAGCACGAGTTGAAATAACAGTTCAGGAAAAGATCGTGAGAATCAACAAAAAACATAGAGCGGACACAAAATTGTAAGCATATACACAAGTCGCTACCAAAACAACAAACAACGAGCATTGTACTCATTTTAAGGCCAGCTCATGCTCCTCCATTTTTTTTCATGAGCTAGATTATGAACCTTTTCAACTTGGCTATCAAATTACATAAAGCTTTGCAAGACAAACCCAAGCAACTTGTAGGCTCATGCCAAGCAAAACAGCATTATGAAAAGCCTTTATCCTTCCAAATATTATTTACTTTATATTAAACTACTGGTAAAACGAGCTTAAACACAATTTCTTGAAGTAATTTCTTATAAGAGAAACATACCAGAGTAGAGGAAATCTTTGCCGCTATAGCTAAATCCATGCTTCACTAGTGTATTGCTGGAATTTCACATAAATTGTAAGTACATGGTCACAGCCGGAAATCTATTGTATTAAAAGAAAACACACCTTATGTCTTCAACCTTATCGGCATGGCCACCAGGTTCTCCAAATACACTACCGTAATGAAATCGACCACAAGACACTCCAGCTTTTCCACCAAGAAGCTCAATCATTTTGCCTATTGTCATCCGACTAGTAATTGCAACTGATGTTAGAGACAGTAATTATGTTTTGAAGATACAAATCTATATTCCAAAGTATGAAGAGATTTAAAGCAATAATAGGAAAATCAATGATAGAAATCTTGGGAGAATACTAATATGATCTCCACAACAACCCACCCTTTAATTAGGGAATTCATATAATAGACGAGAATAAGACTCGTAAATAATGAACCAAATACCAAAAAATGAATCCCTGAGAAATGGCCACAAATTAATCCCTCCTATTGATACTATTTCTGACACTTCCTTTTAAGGTGATGAGTAGACATTGGTCATTCTCAGCTTGGTAATTAACGCGTGAAACTAAGGAATAGCAAATCTCTTTGTGAGCAAGTTTGCTAGTTGGGAACCTCGAGGTATATAAGGAGCAAAAATGATATCATAGTCTAGCCTAGTGTGGCACTCAAGTAACCACTATGACTAGTAGAATTTGGTCACTGCGATTTCTAGTGGCTAAGGAATTTAGGTATTACAATTGTGATGTGGCGAGTGATACACCACAAGTGCAAACTGTCGTGCCAAAAATCTTTAAAAGGTTAGCACTTTTCCAGATTCCTAATTCTTGTAATCTACAGGAAAGATAAGCTTGGGTATAGGATTTTCTATGTAATTGAACATGGAAATGTCCGTAAATCCATGCATCATCCATGTGCAACAGTGATGCGCAGAGTTAAGACTAGCATAAAATTTTCACAAAACAAAGTCTACTAGATGAAAACCACCACATTGGCGGCCCCCCTACAACGGCCCCCACGTCATATGGAGGAGGTTCAACAAGAGCACAGGTGGCAAGCACGTGGCGGGGTGTCTGCGGGTGATAAAATCCTTGAGATTCGAACCCTCTCCAATCCGGACAAAATACTATGCACTTACCATCTGTGCCAAGCCCGGGGGCTGGGGCACACACAAAAAAAACACACTGACCCTGTCACCAAATTTTTTTCTAAAACTCTCACCATATCTTATGCTGAATAATCATAATTACACACTGTGAACACAAAATAGATAGCAAAAAGAAGACATTTCTTTTACTTAGTAAAGAGAACAACAAAAAGTCAACCGCCTTTTACTTATTTAATGAACCAACCTTTATTCAAAAAGGATTATGTTAAAAACGAGATTATTCTCAGATCGAAATAAAGAATTGATAAGTGCAAATGTTTTGAATAACCAGTAGGGAAAAAACAACAGTAACTAATATATCAGACTACAGAACAATGAATGTATGTATAAATTGTGTAAGAACATGGCAGTAGCTTCAGACATGTCAAATAGTTGTTCGTGATAAAATATGGAAAAGCTCTAAACTGCAAACAAGAATGAAATAGAAGTTCGTACCTAGGAAATCCGTGTGGATTCATGATTAAATCAGGGCATATCCCACGCTCCGAAAATGGAAAATCTTCCTGCTGAACTATGGTACCACAAACACCTTTCTGTCCATGTCGACTACTAAATTTATCCCCTAGCTAGAGAAGGAATAATTTCAAATGTTATAGAAAGAACAATAAACTAGAGATAATAACAGAGCACAATGTGAAATACCATCCAGGAAGTTGACCTCAAATAGTGGGGATAGTCAAAACTTAATGATGATGATAAAGAACACTATATAGACAAATTCCTAACCTTCTCTACATGGTTTAAATTGGATGGAAATTGCTTGACGTCTTAAGAATCAAATAGTGTGTCATAAGTTTACAAATGAAACACCTACCCTTTCCTCAGTGCAAGATGTTATTTGAAAAATAATGGGTACATTTGTTGATTATTATGCTATACAAGATGGTTGCATTAATTATCTAACTACTTTTTGTGGATTTCCATGATACTATGTCATAAAAGATAGTTGATTATCTAACAACTGCTAGCGAATTTTCAGTATGCTACATTCATTTACAAAATACCTTTAACGGGCTATATGTGATGAGAAAAGTTGATCAGTTTGACAATAAAATATGGCTCTTGAGCATTCAACTAATAAACTCACCTCTGGCCTTCGAGTGTGGCGGATGATAGATTTGATACATAACTTGTTATTAGCATCCGAGCAAAGTATCACGCGATCAACCACACAAGTTTCACCTTCGGGGCCTTTGTACACAGCAGGTGTTTTTCTGTAATCTCTGGAACAGAAGGAATACCGCATTATTATCTCTTTGCATTTCTTGAGGTTGTAGGGAAGTATCACTTACTCATCTTTTAAACCCATTGGACCACCAGTTCTCTCCCTGGTATTTATTGGAGATTCTTTGTTAACATAAATGTCATTGTTCCGAATTATCTCCCCGGGAGCAGCAATTCCATCACCATCTAATATCTGTTCAGAACCGAATGGATATCAACGCTTTAAATTGAAGAAAGCTAGATGGAAATGTGGCAGGTAGCAGAAAATTTAGCAACACAAAGTAGTGATAAAAGAAACAGAAACGAATTGGAAATTGAAAGATGTCAGGGAGATGAGATCCTGAAATTTAACATCGCGTTAGAAACTAGGACTAGTACATAACAGTCTAATCAATCACAAACGCATTTAGAAAGACTCACTCAAACTTTTTAAATAGATTTCTTTATCTCTCTCCCAAAGGTCAGATTCCAGGTCTTGTTTGCATAGCAACAGAAGACTACCCCCACAATCTCTCTAGCAATAGGTTTCCTCCCTTTTCCACTTTCATATCATCACTTCTCTATTGTCAAATACTACTCATATTGTGGGTGCAGACAATTTACATGATATTGCAAGCAGATTTTTCTTTCCGTTTTTACCTTGGTAGGAAGTACAAAGGCAATCACAACCATTACTGACGAAGAAGACAGGTAAATGTGGTTGGCCAATCCCTGTCATGGTTTAGGCATAAGCAAATGCCCATATAGTTCAATTGAAAATTTGAACATCAAACTAATGATCCTACTTGCCAAAATTTGACTTGCAAGAGAGGCTGGATTGGAGGAGAGAGAACAAAGAGATGGTTGCTTAGATTCATCCAGGTCGGAGAAAAGAGTGGTTATATGACTATACATATGAGACCCTCTCTTCTCCTCAGCAGACTGAACAAAAACCTAACTCATTAACTTTTATAATTATGCATTTTAATAAATTCGATTGAGTAATTTTTGCACAATAATTGATTGTGTACGTGTAACAACATGATCTCTTTCCTATACCCAGCAAAGCTACAAGTAATTCTTAATGTCAAGAAACTAATCACTTGATCTTAATACCAGTTAGCAAACCTTGTAGTTCCAAGGAGAAGCATGATAAAGGACCAGTTTACTTTGTTACATTTCGTGTGTACTGATTATAGCGGTGTATAAGTACTGCAGTGTCTTTCCACTAGCTTCCATTCACTGAGATAGTGGCGGTGCTCTTACTATGGTTATTTATTCAGTAAGATTGATAATGAATACTCAAACAAATACATCAAACAAGAAAACACAAACTCATCAAAGAAAAAATATGAACAAGTCTGCCATAGAGTTGATACCTGACCCAAGAAAGATGATCCATTCAAAAATAAAAATTGTCATCTCTTAATTATTATCCCCATCTTTTCTCGTCTACATATCTATTAAGTCTTGACTTTGTATACTGACAAATTTAGGTTAGTGCTCTGAGATAACAATTAGGAATTGAAAGCAGTGCTTTTCTATCAGATCTTTTCAAAGATGAAGCATGCATGCTAATATTCATTCATATTGCAAGATATAGTAATAAAACAAAAACCATTTAATTCAAATAATCTGCGCTACATATGTCAACCGACATAAAAATAAAGAAGAACCACGAAATTAAATGTTACAAGTCTTACAAGAAGATTTTAAAAGTTCAAGAATATAAAGACTGCTCATAAACAAACAAAAAAAACAGAATTTTCAACCAAAATACCTGCATTCTTTGATTGTCCTTCCTTGGCCTAACTATTCTGTCTGTGGTACCATTAGTATAGATATCTTTTACTACCGAATACCTACAAAAGATTAATTTTATGACAAAACCATATACGAAGGAATTCCCAAAGATTTTACAATTTACACAGAAAACAAGACAAATGATAAAATGGGAAAAGGAAAACAGTTAAGATACTTTTTCATTGATATACAACGGCCAAAACCACGATCAAGAGATGACTTGTTCATGACAATTGCATCCTCAATGTCATAGCCACTGTAACTCATAACAGCGACAGTTGCATTCTGCCCAGCTCCTAGCTTATCATATCCGACCTGGTAAAACATGTTAGAGACAACCCATAAAGCATACACATCATAACAGGGAAAATGCACACCAGTTCAATTGTTTTTGTTGTCAGCAATGGGCGTTGGGGATACACCAACAAATAAAGCAAAGAATCCGCTCGACAAAGCTGCAAGAATGAATTCAGGTCAAAGAATAAATATCTTGGCAAATATAAATATCCCGGAATCCAGTGTAACTGATTCTGAAATGCCATAAAGATCTAACACTATAAAAGACATTGGCACTTAGCTGTATGTGCATAAGTCAATTAAAAATCAGGAGCAACATGAATGTATGCATTACATGCCGGAATATAACAGACAGCAGCCCAAAAAAATTCTTCGGTTCATTGTCAGCATCTTGTACAAAAGAACTAATTGAAATACTCAAGCGACACAAAAAATCAATAGAAAGTAACCACTGTCATTAGGTTTGGGGGTAAACAGACCTGAACCCAATGAACCTGAACCGAACTAGAAAATAGGCCCGATCAACTGACCAAGTTGAATTCCAAAGTGTTGTAAGAAAAACTCTTAATACCTATTTCAGAAGATTCCAAATAACTAGGTTAATTAAGTTATAAAATTGACTAATTTTGAATATAATCTCAAATAATTAGATTAACTATGTTGTTAAATTTAATTAATTTAATCATATGATTGGATAAAATGAGTTAGATTAATTAATTTAATTAATTAATAGTTTACTATTATTAATTAATTCTCAAACTATTTATAATAATTATAGATTGTTATTATTATTATTATTATTATTATTATTATTATTATTATTATTATTATAATAATCATCCAGTCACTTACTCAGTGATCCTCTTCGTTGAGGAGTGCAGTGAACCTTCATGCTCATTGATTAATAGGTTTTCTTTCATTCCTTAGTGTGGAATGAAACTTCATGCTCATTAGTCACTTGCTCGTTTGTCCTCCTTGCGAACAACAAAGAACAATGCTCTTCTCCTTGCCAACTGGCCTTTCCACCATTGACCACTCTCAACACGATGTCAGGGGAAGTTGAAGTTTCATTCTCCTCCACTGCTCTCTTGCAGCATGTTCCTCCGCAAGAATGTCGAAGAACACTCTTCTCCTCACACACAATCACACATCACTGAACTGATTGTTGCACTTTGCACGACATCACAAAGTGTTGATCCTCCTCAACTCTCTTCCTTCCTAGATCCTGATCTAAGTTTCTCATAATGAGAATAAATTTTAATGTGATATATCAATAAACTAATAAATTGCCTTGATCAAATGTCATGTCATGTCATGTTTTTTTTTAATTTTCCAACTAATTCAATTTTGTTGATCCCATCCATCAGATGCAAATAAATATTCAGAAGTTTTAAACTATGGATCTAGATAACAATACAAACTTTGACAACCATAGTTGAATTAATTGGAATCAGCCTAATCATTTTAACAGGATGTAGGAATATGCATATAGAAAAGCTCAATAAGAATGCATGAGGCAACAAATCAATGAAATTTCCTTAAAAGATCTAGTCCTAAAATGTCCGAGAATCCAGATAGAGACTAAATTCACTTCCCCCAAACAATTGGGTAAGTTAGAACTCACATGTGTGATGCCCATAGGATGTGAAAATTTTGACATAAATCAGCAAATCAATATGTTACTAAAGTTGTATCTATAATTTACTTGCCTGATTGTAAGCAATATTACCCATAGCTTGTTTCCCCATTGCACACTACAACAAGAATTCGTTTCAGAAGTTAGTGTGAAGCTAAGCTGAAATCAGAATAAAAGGCAGCTCAACCAAACCTGGTATGTATTACGTGGAGATTGGTTGTGGTGAGGATAAGGAATTAAACCAGCACAAACACCTAAAAGTGTCAAAGGCTCGATCTCTATGTGGGTTATATCACACTTTTTCTTTTCAGAATCATCCGTGTCATTTTCACATTCATACAACGCTATCTGTTAACATAAGTGTACCAGAGAGTGAATATGACAATTTCAAATGACAAAATGAGCATGGCAGTAGCAGATTAGCGAACCAATGCATTGTTCTCTTCATTGACATCAAGATATTCAACCAATCCATCCCGAAGAAAATCATCAAAAGTACGCATTCCAAGCTACAATACAATGACAAAAGTTTCAGAAACCACAATTTTATATGCCTACTAAAGAGAATAAAGTGAGATCAATAATTAACCCAAAATAAGGAAAAATTCCAAAAAAAAACATAAAACCTGTAATTCTTTCATGTGATAATCCTTAATCCTTGATATGCCTCTGTCAGCGATAACTAGTGGACGACAAACCCGGCCGCCATCCGAAGCAATATAAACACAATTCTTCAAAGAAAAGGGAGACAAAAAAAAGCACTTTCAGGTCCATGAAAGAAAATGGTAAACCAAAAGGCAGTCACATTTATGGCAAAATCTTCAAAAGACGGGATTCTCTTTCACTGAAGTGTAAGTGAATGTCATATCAAAGAGTATCCTATTTAGATAAAATGTGCATGATACAAAAAGTAATCCATTAATGTAATTGAAATATCATATGAAAGAGCTCTATTTAGACAAAATGAGCATGATACGAAAAGCATTACTGCTGTAATCATTTGTGGTCTCAACTTGTAGCACAGATTACTCCTACGTCGCAAAAACTAATGTTGATAGGTACATTAACTGAAAGGGGGCATGAATTACGATGAAAGAATCAAAATTAGGAGTGAGCACTCCACAATGAGAAGCAAATGATGGTCTTCCAAGCCCAAGTCACCAAAAGCACAAACTCCAAAGTACCCATTGTCACTACTTCCGCATTTTTTCATGTTAAACTAAATATGTGAACCAGAAGTAAAATGTTAGATGGAACCTTTGGGCAAGGAACATTTCTCTAATGCTAGCACAAAAAGAACCACTACATTTCTCAATGTCATTGTCTAATTATGGGCGTCTAGCACACATGAACTTAACATGACTCCACACACATAATGACTCAAAACTACGTGCCTAATTATCATGATTGAATCAAAAGACCTCCTATTCCAGCATGTACACAAATTGAAAGTGGAGTTAGGCCAAAATGACTTGGTATTTGGAAGGGACATGCCCAAAATATAAGCATACCATGGGCCATCATGTTTATCCATATTAGGACTGAGCACCTTGGCTTCAATACAATCCGTAATTTCATAATCTAACATGATTGCTAATTATTAAGATTTTATGGTGCCCAATATCACCATCTCAATTTGAGATCTAAGCCAGAATGAGAACTACCAAGTTTGACCAATCTAAGGCATCAATGTAACCACAAGAAGGAACTTGTAGCTTTAGTTTTCAAGTAGTTTTAATCAGCTCATATTATGTCCACATTCCATGACAAGAATAATAATAGTATTTTTGACATATTCATCTTTATCAAGTGACAGAAATACATTTTAACAAGGACCAAATGCCAATTCTACCAATAGTGAATAATGAAAGTTCAGCACATTCAAAAACTTCTGGAACAGGAAATACACTATTCAGAAGAAGATGCAGCAGAATATGCCAATTTCGCTAATGATAAAAAAAAAGTATGCAAGTCCTAAATAGAATATTGCTATGTACAGCTAGTAAAATTATGGCTATAAAATTGTGTATAATAAAAAAAAATAATAATATAAACTATATAAAGTGAAAAGATGAGAATGGTTTACATATGCTTAATTTACAAGAACTTGAGGAAGAGAAATATACATTTTAAAGGTGAATGAAATTTTTTGGTATGACACAAGCATGAAGCATGTAGTGTCGGCTCTAAAGTTAGGATGGTAATAAAGGAACAGTAAAAGACATAATTGATTGATTCAAATGTAAAGGAATAGTTGGTTTTACTGAATAACCATAATCATAGCTCATCAAACGTGTATGACTTAATTTCAATATAGACTAGTTTAAATGGAATAGCTGGTACATGTCCATAAGCCCTAAGGAATTAAAAACACTAGAAAGCAACTTCTACCTGTTCTTCATTCACAAAAATGCTGACAAACTCCCCAATTTTACCACGTCTACGGAGCTTTCTCATGTTACCAGCAAATAGCTGTCAATTCAAGATAAAATGATTTCACATAAATGGAATCAGAGACCAAGTGCATGTAAAGTCTATGAAACAAAGTTAATAATTTTTTATGAACCTTTGGTTGTCTATGTTTTCCGAGTATAAGCCCATTAAACATAACCAAAAAAGATCCTGGTAAGTGAAGCTCCTCGCCAGATAAAAGTGCTAAATCTTCAACACCTAGAGTGTAACACTGCCAGGGAAAATTTAAGAACTCCATGAGAGAAGTGAGAGACACTGAAAGATACAGAAAATTTATCCTTGTAAATGAGATATCAATTATGTATACAATGTCTGTGAATGTACAAATTTCTGAACCTACTTTCAGACAAGATAAGATGTGTTTAATTCAAAATACATTCGTTTGTTAATAAAAGTAAGAAGGCCATTTCTTGCATCATTTACAAACTAACCGATAAACACATAAATAATTTTGTTCGTGCAATAAAAATAGAATTGTTGTTGCTCTCGAGTTAAAAAGAAATGTAATATCTTAAAGTTGTAGATCTTATGATGTGTGCGTGATCAAAAAAGTTCAAGTAATCAAACCAGAGAAATCAGTGGACCGTCCTCCTCGTCAGTTGTAACATGTGTCAACAAAGCTAAGTTTTTTGTCAACCCACAACCTTCTCCTTCAGGAGTGTCGCATGGGCAAAGCATGCCCCACTGTTTCAGATAACATCCAATGAACAAACACCAAATTAATATAGTAATAGTAGTGTAGATAAATTCAAGAAAGCCTTCAAAGAAGCACTAAACAATTACCTGACTTGGGTGCAATGCCTTGGCCCACTTACTTTCCTTGTCTTCTCAAACTGTGGAGATATTCGAGTCATGTGGCCTAACGCTGCTATATATGATAATCGTGAAACAACCTACAATGCTAAGCATATTAAGCTACTATATTTTCTCGATGGCAAAAGTAAAACAGAGAAGTCAGAGATAATTACCTGAGATACACCTTTTCGATGCATTTTAAACCGTTTTAAATCCCAACTACCTGTTGAAATGGATCTATCCAAGCCTAATGTGATGTCATTATTTTGCCTAAGAAACTGTAAAATCAAGTTAAATAAGAGAATTTACAATATTTACATTTCATGGCTGTGCTAGTGGAGGTAACAAATAAAACAAAACAAGCACAGTGCAGGTGAATAATTCAGATAACTCAAGGGCAATGAACAAGCATTAGGAAGAAAACGTCAAGAAGGCAAGAACACAACACGTCAAAATCAAAGCATAATACCAAATTATCCAAGAAAAGAAAATAAATAAAAAACAAAAGGTGCACAACTATTAATATGGTCACCTAAGACCAGCAGAAATTTTTTTGACCCCATTTAGTCGCTTTCAAAATAAATATGAGCATATAGAAAAGCGTGAATAAAAGCTTTTCTATATGTTCTGCATATTTCTTTTGAAGCAACTAAATGGGATCAAGAAAGTCTCTAATACTCTAAATTAAAAAGATCAACATAATTGTCGTGTCATAGTTTGATATTCTTCATTTACTTAAGGGAGCTAGTACAAGATGAAACTGCAACTAGATATCCTAATTCAGAAGATAACAGTAAAGAATAAAAAAAAATCAGGCCATGAAAGAGGGTGAACTAAAACACAAACCCAGATTTCTTTTACCCAAATCAAATATGGAAAAATGACACAGCCTGAGCTTTTAGACCCTGTGTATTTGTAGCAAATAGATGGGAAAGGAGGAAGAAAAGTGAAGTTAAAAGTTTCTATTCACCACAAATCAAATAGGACAAAAGCAGCCAGCCTAATCTTTTTGGCCATGTTTGCTTGGGAGAAAACCAGGAAGGGAGTAAAAAAAATGATGACTAGAATTTCCATTTATTACAAAAATAAAAAGATAGATAATCAAGTCAACAGTACATATATTCCGCCCAAAATAGGTAAAAAAATGGAAGGAATTGAATTAGTAAATGATGGGAGTGTATTAGCAATCATAAATGACAATCATCGGCAAGCTGATTAACTGAAAAATGATCAATAACATCTTGAAATTCATTGATTTCTAAAAAATGTATGAGTGATGAGAAAGATTAGACGTGAAGTTTATAAGATAATAATCTGTCGACACCACTTTCTTTCCTAGCAAAGTGTGGAAATCAAAACTCCATGTTTACCCTTTTCTCATCCTTCCAAATAAACACCAAGAGGGAAAATTATTTTCATATCCTTCACTTTTAATCCCTCCTGTGCTACATTTCCTATGATCCTTCATTTCTCAATGTAAACATGCATAGATGTATGAACAGGCGAAAGAACAATTAAGATTACTTCAAAATTGAAATGTCCATAATCAACTCAAGCTTATTTGTGTGTGTGTGTGGAGAGAGAAAAACTTACATGTGTAAAATCCAGACGACTGGATCGGCTAGCCTTTTCATATGCCCTGTTCGCGAGCTCTAAAACATGAGTGTTCATTGATTTAAACAGATCCTGGAAAATGGTTAGATAAATATTAGAAGCCTGCTAGATTTATTAACAATGATCAGAATGAACTTGTCTAACATCAACAACTTACCTCAAAGAGCAAGGAAATCATCTGTCCGGATAGTTCCAGCCGTTTGTTGCCAATATAATCCTGATATAGAAAGCAAATCAGCAACAAGATTTATGAATCTCGAAAATAATTTTAAAAAATCTACGCTAAAATGAATGCTTGCATATTTGAAAGGATATTCAAGTTATTGTTAGATTTGAATAAATAGCCACTTTCTTTCTACAATATTGGTTACTCAGCATGCAAATTAATCATGAAAAAAACATCAAATTCATCTGTTAAGAACACAAAGGGTATGAGCTTACACCTACATTTTCAGACTGGAAGAGAAATTCTCTTTGCAAAATACATCATCAACACATGGTAAGGATATCTTCAAAGTAAACATTCCAAACTTTTTCCAACCCTCTAAAATACATTTAGAAAGTTTTACATTATTACCAATAAAAGATTAAAACCATGCTCCATCTAAGTATAAAAAGTAAATATGCAAACTTTAATTCTCCCATCCCAGGACATACATTGAACACCAATAGCCAGTACTTCAACCTTTTCACATCACAAATATTTTACATAGTTTTATCATTGTAGAGAGAAAAATTATAAACATGAAACTAGCCACTCTAAAGAGTAATCAAATACTCTTTTTTTTTTAATTTCTAAGAGCAACTTTAGAAATCAATCCATCCAACATAACAACACCAGATAAAATCTAAATAAAATGCATAGTCATACCTTATCATCAAATGTATCGGTATTCAAGATTGCATCTAGCATACGTCTTAACATAACTGCTGCATATATCCATCTAGGACGGAAATTACCCTCGTAAAGCTGAAAGTAAACAAAGTTATGAAGATTCATTTTTCGTGAATAAGTTACCACCTTTAAGGCAGGAGAAGAATCATACCGGAACGTGTGCAAGAAATACATCGAGAAGAATAACCTTTGCTAGACCAGTCTGCAAGCATGAGAATTTGTCAAATTTAAAAGAAAGCTAGTATTCTACTTGTTCAACACGATAATAATAAAAATAAAGCACAAAATTAATGCGCTTCCAATCGCCAGAACCAAGCCATATGCATTAAGTGAAAAATATGGCTAACAAACTCGTCATAGTGATTGAGGTGATAGTATCCATGCAAATTATCATATTTAATGATATGAAATTAGTATGAATTGAACAAATTCTCTATGACCTATGAAGGATTTATAAATAACAAAAAAAGGCTAACACTCGTCAAGGAATTGAAATAATTGTTTCATGCAAACAATAAGAAATTTAAGCCAAAATTACATCAAACTTAGAAAGAACTAATGTGTAAATTAAAAGCAAAGTATAAGTTTGTTCGATATTAACAAAAACTAATCAAGTACCTTTTTGTTCCCATGATTTGTAGGATTAGCTCTTCCAATCTGAAAAGGTCAAATAAAAGAGTTTTTTTGTCTTACAAGAATACATAAATAAATTAAAAGGCAAGGCTTGGCACTAGTTTTCAAATATTTGTAGTCAAAATATTTGGACAGTCACCTTTCCATCCAAAAAATCTAATGCCTGTTGCTGAGTATAAATTCTCTCAGACGCACATTCCTGTGCCAAACAAAAATGATTATGAGAAATCAGTGAATGGGCAGGTCTGAAAATATCATTCTTAGATAGAAATGGAGGAACAACATAAACAGTAGAATAGGATAATAGATAATAAATTTGAAAGATCATAGTAAAAACATAAAATTATAAAATATATATTGCAACAATATTATTTTCTGAATTTGCAGTTACATTTTGTATTTCAAACAAAATATAGCAGCAATGTATTATTGTGCGCATGCATCCAAAATCAAACCCATAAATCAAGGATCAAAAAGCAGCAGTGCAAAAGGGAAGAGCATATGGAATATATGAAGGTTTTACATTTAAAAAATGAGCATTTGATTAGCCGCCTAGGAGCTCGGCGGCTGTAGGCCACCCCGAAATCCCTATCCACGGCTAGCCTAGGCGATCCTATGCGGCGACAAGCGCCGCGAAAATTTAGGGATTTCCCCTCCCCCGACGCTTCCGGCGTTGTGGGACGCTTTCCGCGACGCCAAAAGCATCGCAGGATGCTTCAGGCAGGCCACATGTCAGATGGCGCTGGAGGCGTAGCCATCAAAAGCGTCTCGCGGCGCTTCCCGCGTTGCAAGACGATGCCTCCAACACCAAACACGTCGCCGGTGGCATCCGGCGCCGCCGGAAGCCTCCGTGGACGTTGCCGGTGACGAACTCGTCCCCGCGACGCGTCCCGCCGGCAACGTCGTGATGTTGCTGGCGCCGCAACATTAATTTTTTTTAATTCGATTATTTATTATTTATATTTATTTAATTTAAACATTTCCTCAAATAAATAGGGATAATTCAAATATGTTTATAGAAATCCTAATTAAATTATCTAAAAATATTATATAAAAAATATATTTAAAATTAAATTTTTTATAAATTTTATTGAAGTTTTTATATTCTAATAATTTTATATTTAAAATTAAAAAAATTCTAATTAATTTTATTAATTATATAAATCATGTTTATATTCATAATTTTCTATTTAAAATTTAAAAAATTCTAATAAATGTTATTAATTCATATAAATTAAATTTATATTTTGATAATTTTATTTTACTTATTTATATTTTTTATTTATTGATTTCAATGGTTTAAGTCTTAAAATCCAAATATTTTATATCTTAATATTTAATATATAATTATCTTAATTATTTTATATATAATTTTATCTTGATGTTATTGTTTTAGAGTTATAATATGTGCTTTATTTTGTTAATTATGTTAATATCGAGGAATTCGCCTAAGGGCGCCTAAGCCCCGCTTAGGTGGCCTAGGCGCTAGGCACTGGTCTGGCGCCGGACTAGCGCCTAGCGAATTTTAGAACCTTGATCATGACAGAAAAATTCATTCTAGAAGGCAGTTAGGAGCAATGTTTAAAATCTCGACCCATGTTGAGGTTTCGGTCCAAACCGGAACGATACGGTTTCGGTATCGTATCGTGCCTTATTAGATAAATATATTTATTGTATATAATTTAAAAATAAATTGTATATTGATTTCAAATAAGTTTTCAATTATTGAACAATTTAATATTATTAGAAAAAATAATTAAATATAGTTTTCTTTAAAGAAAATTAATGTATCAATAATTCTAATTAAAATTGATACATCATAATTATATAAATTATTTATTTATTCATTTAATTAACTATTAATTTAAATAATATATATTTAAAATTGTAAAAAAGCAGAAATCAATTAAACTGTAAAAAAATATAAAATAATAAAAAATTATCAGAATATAAATCTGATTTTTTAGAATTTTTTAAATAAAATTTAAAACAATAAAAAAAGATTTTTCATAATATCAATTAATAAAATTTATTAATTTTTTAAATACTAAGTATATTTTATTGGGATAATTTAATTAGGGTATATGAAAGCCTCTTTAAAATATCACATTTTAGTAGGGAATTCTATTAATTAATTAAATATTTAAAAAAAACGCAACGAATGGGATGCTCGCGCGACGCCTTTTGCGGAAGCGTCGTGCGACACTTCCACCGACGCCAATGCATCGCACGACACTTCCTATGCCGGCGGAAGTGTCACGCGACGCTTCCTCCGCCGACGGAAGCGTCGCGCAACGCTTCCTGCATCGGCGGAAGCTTTACATGACGACATTTCACTGTAGTGCCGATTTCGCTCCTGCACCAGAACAGTAAATACCGACGGTTTCGGCCAGCATGGCATGACACTTCAAACACTGGTCAAGAGTGTACCAAATATATGTGTGTGCGTGTGAAAAATATATCTTTGTTCATAATTTATGTTGTATCAAAATGTCCTCATTCCTTGAACTGAAATAAAACATATGTTCTCATTACTCTAACCAGGTTAAAGATGCAATGTAGTAGACCATTGAACTTACATGCATGCATGAAACATGTTAAAATCATATTTTTGTTGAAGTCATATACTACCTGAATTGAAGGAAACAGAAGATCTCCATATCGTGGATCTCTTCCTACCATTTGCACAATCTCTTGGTCACTCTCCATTCCCATAGCCTTTAAGATCACCATGATAGGAATCTATCAAAAAGCACAAAAAATTACAAAGCAACCAATGATGAATACATTTAGAATGGAGCCTTATGATTAACTACCGGCTTATTAAATTGATTGAGTTGTAGATAAATCTTCCCCTTGTCCATAAAGAATACTGTTTTGCTTTTTGTTTCATGTGTGCTACTAGTAACAGATGCTGTCACCCTGATCAAGTGATTATGAAAATCGTAAAATTACCTCAGACAAAAGGATAGAAATTTATATAACGGTAAATATATTGACAACACAGTTACCAAGAGAAAGGTAACTGTATAGTATTCTTTTTTTCAATAACAGTCTGCTAGACACATTAGAATACCCAGTACATATAGTATTCATGACCATAGTAACAGGAAGTAAAACATTGTACAACAAAACAACACCGAAATCAAATAAACAAGGTGCATAATATCTATTAAACCTCTTAGGTATTCTTTGGGTTAAAGTAACATTAGACAAAAGTGTTTTATCTGAGTGGTGATTGACTAATCCATCCATACAGAGCTTAAACATCACTAGCGATAGGCATATACAGATCCATATGGCATGGCAAATAAATGAGAAATGAGAATGATGGTGCTCTTGCAAATGCAAGTCTTTACGATAGAGTTGTCTTTTCAGCAATAACTTAAAATCAAAGATTTCTTATATCCAAAGCACAACTCTAAACTAGGGAGAAAGTATTGCAATAACTAGCACATAAAAAGATATCAAGCCATATCAAATAATAGATCAAAACAAATAGAAATAATAAATACAGAGAAGATAAGGAATAGAAAAGCATACCGTCCCTTACTATCAGTGTCAATGATGATACGATTCTTAGAGAGTTGTTCCTGTATCAAAATCACCTAGAGCCCACAATACTATTAATGATTGGCTCATGTGGTCATAATTTGAAAAAGAAAAAAAACATGAATACAGAAAAAAAACAATAATAGCAAGTGACACCGCTCCATCCCATCTAGTAGTATCAACAAGGAATAATGTCAATCAAATGAGGTGTGGAAACACCTCATTATCAAGACAATAAAAAGTAGCATTTTCAGCAATAATTGTCATACAACTTCTTCAACCAATTTATTAAGCAAATGGAAAGGCATAGAAGATGAAAAAGTAAAAGACAGGCAAGCTTTTTAAAAAAAAAACTAAGGAATGATACTGGAAATAAAACATAGAGATAAGAGATGTAGTCTATCATTTTAAATTGCAAAGTTAAAATAGTAATGTTAGTAGCCATGGTGAACGCAATAATACCAAACATCAAACGCATAATTGGCAAACATACAATACTTCCACCCTCATGATAATTTGTAGTGTGATTCAATAGAAGAGATGGTGCAAGATTAAGATAATCATGAGGCAAATGCTTCAATTCCTCCATTTCAACTTAACTACAATGGAGTTCTAAGCGTAGGAGGGGACATAATAAAAAAAGAATCTTAAAACAAATTAATCCAAATAAAATAGACAACATTAAATGAAAGCCCACTTTATCCATTGTTATATTCACTCAATCAATATCACTAAGTTTTCTATGATGAGACTCTCCCTTCTTTCTTGACATTGTTGACTTAAACATCAACCTTGCAAGATCGTTGAATGAGACATTGATTTTAACGCTGCACTAGTGTTCCATTGCAAGATATAATTTTTTTTATTGCTTGAATATATTTTATAATTGCAAAAATTGGCTAAGAAAGTCAATAGCAAAAGACGAGGAAATAAAACTAACTACATATTGGGTTGGGCAATAACAAGCATCAATGCGCTTTGGGAAAGAAATTTCAAAAGAAGAAATGGAATTTAAATTACTTTAATGTGACGCACAATTATCAATTGAATGAAAAAAGGCATATTAAATACTAAGACTCAAAGCAAAACCATTGAGGTCCCCACTAACTTGCCTAAATGGTGCTTCCAAACTTGAAGACAGTCAAAATTAAAAAGGAAATAGTTGATCCAAGACTGAATAGAATAACTAAATTACCTTCTCAGTTCCTTTAACAATGAAGTAACCGCCGGGATCAAGAGGGCACTCCCCTGCAAAAAAGGAAGGCATTTCCATCAAGATATATACAAACTTATTCAAATTTCAGAGTATAGAAATATAACACAAACCAAGCTTTGATAATTCAACATCATCCTTCCCACTCAAAACACAACGCCTACTTCGTAGCATAATTGGCATCCTTCCAATGACCAAACCGGATTGTCTCTAACAAAAAAAAGGGGGAAATCTTTTTCAAAAATTGCAGCAACTGTTATTTACACTCCCAAGGAAGTACTAATCTGTGACTAATTCATATCATCAAATTTTAAATACCTTAACTTCAGGATTCTTAGTTGCTTGATTTGCTATTGTGTATTCGACATTAACCATTATGGGTGCAGCATATCTGCAAACACATCATGAGAATAACACTGAACAATAATTAAGTAGCATAAATTTCTATTTGAAAAACTAGTTCTCAATACCACACATACATATCCTGTGATGAATAATAATTACTATCTCAACTCAATTTGAACCCTAACGTTACAACTACAACAATCCTGTTTTGAGGGTGACTGTAAGTTTAAAGTAATAAGTAATGGAGCACCCTTCCCTTGTTCATCTATTTTGCTATAAAATCATAAGTTAGTTTCTCCTCCATGCCTCCTCTTCCCTTCCCTCCTAAAAACCCGCATAGTAACTAAAAGGAACCAACATGCACTAACAATAAAGATTCACCCATCTCCTTTCTGATGAGGGATCTTCTCCTTGACATGAAACTCATCTACCACCACAAAGGAAGCTTAAGGCCCCTTCGATCATGTTAGGAAGTAGTTGTCTACTGCCTTGTGGAATGAAAATCCCTATGATTGCTATGGAACCACTTATCATGAGAACATAATCAAAGAGTTATTATCATCGTTGCACATATCTAACACGCTTGTGTGCACAATAAACCCAGCTTTACAAATCACATTTGATGCGTACTGATTGTCCATAGAAACTATGTCACAGGTAATGACAAAGAACACTACATACGTTCGATCTGAGAGTCGGCATAAATGTGGAGTAAGCACCTCGGTGGCATGGTCCAGGCCAACCATTGGCCTCCCAACTTCAATATTAGTGTACCTAATCAGAACACCCATAGAAAAAGAAATTATATGCATGCTCAAGTTCAAGAAAAGAGAAAAAATGGTTTTATCAGTTAGGTCTAGTCTTACCTCAGATAGAAGTTTGGATCATGACGACAGACGAGTAAATTATTGGCCTGGATTATCTTTTTGATACCATGGTCGATGAAATAATTATAAGAATCTAAATGTTGTTTCACCAACCCTCTCACCTGGAAACCAGACCCATCCACTACAAAAATTAATCCACAAGATTACGAGCAAAAGAAAATGCGAAGACAAAGAGTACCTTCAAAAATGCAGGGATAAGCGGAAACTTATCTACGGCGGATTTGACCGGGGCTGAGAGCGATCTGGTGCTCATGCCGAGGCTGCAAAAGAAACCAAAAAAAAAAAAAACAAGTGAAATGAAGATGCATTAGGACGCTTAAAGAGTCAATTGCTTCGAATAAAAACGTACTCATCCTGTAGTAACGTCATTGTGTGCTAATCTCCCTCGCGTTCACGATCTAAGAGGATGGAGGCAAAAGGTTTAGATGTCGGCGAGAGGATGGAGGCGACAGGATGGAGGCAAAGGGTTTAATGGAGTTTAGGTTTTGATGTAAGTTAATTAATTAATCATATGATTTACTTATATAATAGATATCCATGATGCAAGCTTAAAAAAAATGATGTTGTAATTAAGTTTATAAATTATTGAATAGTATGGAACGGGCACCTACTTACTAGGTAAAATTTTATAAATTATTTTATATGTTTTTATAAATTATTTGTAATAATTCAGGGTGTATTTGATTGAGAGTGTTCCTTGATAACTTTGGACATGTAATTAACAGATAATCACATAATCAAGATTATAGGGAATTAGATATAACCTAATATTGTTTGGTTTAATCTTTGATAGTGGAATAAAAATTTGTTTGGTTGAAGATTTTAATGAATAACCTAATATGACAATTACTATATTATCCCTATTCAATCTTAAGAATCAGAGTCATTTATCTTGATCATCTCTGATGACGTGCAGTCTTTTACAAAAGAATGGTCAGATAGATAGAAATTTTCTGGATCCAACTTACCGTCCAAGGCAACAACACAGCTGGGGTTCTGCTGTGAATCACCCTTCGAATCGCCGCAAGGGTTTCCGGTGTGAAGAAGGCTTAGAATCGCCCTTCGAATCACCGGTGAAGAAGGCTTCCAAGCTCCCTTTGAATCGTCGGCGGTGAAGAAGCTTCGAATCGCCCTGTGAATCGCCGCGGTTGTCGCCCTTCGCTCGAGTCGCGTGGAGAAGTCGAAAATAATATTTATCAGGGTATTATTATGTAATTTAATTGATTGTTAAGGTATTTGTGTCATAAATAGGAAATAATGAAGGTTAATTTTGGAAAGAAAATTATCTTAATCCCGGAATTGAGAAAAATCCGACTTTTTCTTGGTTTTCTAATTATGGGTTGAATACCCTCTTTTACTGACGTGTCAAATATTAAACATTATTCGGGAATCACCTATGATCTAAACCAAACATAGTTTTTGTTGATAACCTTGGATGGATAATCAAAGTTATCGAGGAACACCTTCAACCAAACGCACACTAAAAATACTTGGGATAGTTGGGATTTTGTAATATATATATATATATATATATATATATATATATATATATAATATATATATATATATAGTGTACATCTTTGCTGCGGATCGCGTGCGCGACCGAGGCGCCAGATTGATCAGGCAAGGGCCTGATCGGTCTGGCAGTGTGGTCCGCACGGGGAGTCCGCACATCACGTCCGCAGCAGAGCATTTTTGTATATATATATATTATTTATTGTTAGAAAATATAAAAAATATATATTTTAAAATTCTTAATTTGAGATGTCCTCATTTCAATAATGTCGGATGCCTGCTCAACTAAATTAGATAACATAATTATTTTTTATATTGAAAAAAAATTGATACTCGAACCATCACAGTTCGCTCAAGTCGTCCATTTTTATTAGCACAAGTAGTAAATGTCTGAACAGAGATCTACCACGGTCAAATTCTCTGTTAAGATTTGATCCCCTCGGTGCTATAGTTTTATGTTAAATATATACCATTGAATGATGTCCCGAGAGCTATTTTTTATTTTTATTTTCTAATACTATTAGATAATATTAAGATGGCTAAAATATCTGAATAATTTTTCATTCAACATTGTCTAAATCTTAATTTAAAATTAGTCAACCAAACTCATTTTTTTTATATTCATGTAACGCAAAAGTATTGTTTTTGTGTGTTTGAGTCGAAGCTAATGTATTTATTTCTCGAGACTACAGGTATGGATATGTAAGTATAAATTGAGTTGGACAAAATTAATAATATATACAATATTTTCATTATCAAAGTAGCTACAATATAAATATTGATATTTTTACTTAAAAAGTAAATTTTATAATAATTTAAATTTTTGTTGAGTTTTATTAATTAATTATTTTCCTACCAGACATAAGGAGTTTCTTGATCCAACCTCTTTTTTTTAAAAAAAAATTAATCCAGTTGGATAATCTAAGATGATCGACTCAATTTTATAGAAATTTTTCATCGACCACTAGAGTAAATCAGAAAGCGCTCACGCACAGGTAGGAATGACAATTTTCCCGAGGTTTCAGATACCCGAGGGGAAAATCCAAAACGAAGCGGATTTGGGGAGGTATTATCGGATTTGGATTCGAATTCGGGGATTTTTTAAAATTCTCGAAACAGACTGGGGCGGATATGGGGATGTTATCCCCATCCTCGAACTCGCCCCGATATCTCTAATAATAATAAATTAATAATAATTATTAAAATAATTTCAATAATATTAAAGATTTATGAAAATCTAATACGAATCCTAAATTAATTATTATTATTAATTTATTATTATTAGATATATCTCTGTGGCGGGGATGGGGATGGGGGATGGGGGTTTAATCCCTATGGTTTGGGGACGGAATTCTTCGATTAAGTGGAGGCGGGGATGGGGACGGGGACGGGGACGGGGATGGAGATTTATTTCGGGGACGGGGATGGGGACGGCAAATCCGTCCCCGACCCGTCCCATTACCATCCCTACGCGCGGGTGATTTAGAAGCCTAATATCCCTCGGTTGCACGCCTCATTTAGAAGAAAATTTCTAAAAAATTCATCTTAACTATGGATCTGGATCAAAGCACGAATATTTAGGGGACAATTAATCATTCTTTTCTTATATCATAGCCCAAGGGCATAAACATCGTTTAAAGAGCTTTATAATTATGGGTTTTAAGTCGAGTAAATTGGATTGGTTCAAAAGTTGGTTGAAATAAAGATTTGATGAAGAAATTTCAATTTAAATTCAACTCAAATCCAAATACAATCTGAAACTCTTAAATTCAAGCTTGGATTATTTGACAAACCTGAATAACTCAATTTATAAAAAAAACTTATAATTTCATATATATTATTATTATTAATATTAAAAGTTTATACATTAATATATATTTTTATTTATGAATATTATTCATTCACGAATTTAAATTTGTTTATAGTTTTATTTTAAACTGATACTGACATTGATTTAAGTTATATTGGGCCTCCTGTCTAAAAGGTAGCTAAGGTTGAATAATACAATAATTTACCTTTTCAATATGTAATGAGTTTTATTTCCGCATGTTTTTATATTGACTTTCTTAGCTAATTTTTGTAATTATAAAATATATTCATTTAGCGACATAAATTTAATTTCGGCCGCTTATTGATGGAACTGTAAATGTATCCGTTTGTAGTATTCAGATCAGGGAAAAAAATTAAGTCCCAAATTTTAACAATCTATTTGTAATTTCGTTGTTATATTAGTGACCGAAAGTTTAATTTCATCATTAAATCATATATAGTACAATAGAAATTCAATAACATTTTGTTTTGGTCGTGAATCGGACATTAAATTCATATATAGCAACCGATTAGCGACCGAATATCCGGTTGCTAAAGCTAATTATTTTTATAGTGTTGGCCAAGACAGAGAAAGCTTGAACAGAGTGGAGATGACACTAGATTAATCGAGACTCATGATGGGAAGAACAAAAACGAGACCAGAGTAGCATGCATTAGGATGCTTAAAGAATTAATGTCATTGGTTAAAGAATTAATCGCTTCAATTAAAAACATATTCATCCTGTAGTAATGTCATTGGATGATTCGTCGACCTTGCATTTACTATCTCCGAGAGACGCTTTTTCATCCCCTCACGTTTACTATCTCATTCTTAGAGGAATGCTTTCTCATCTCCCTCGCGTTCATGATCTCAAAGGATAGCGGTAGTTAGAGCGAACTTCTATTGGATTGAGTTTAGGGTTTAGATGTTTGCGAAAATTTAATCAAAAATTGAAACGGAGATAAAACAAAAGGAGTTTTAGGTTATAATCAAAATAATTTAATTAATTAATCATATGAATTACTTATATAATAGATATCCATGGTGCAAGCTTTTTCAAAAAAAAAAAGTTTTAATGTTAAACAGTATTATAAAATATTGAATATGGGATTGAATGCTCATTGATTCTAAATATCGAACCTCTTAATTTTTCATTACGACGGCAACTATTTATTACTGTGAAATTTTATAAATTATATTATATGTTTTTATAAATTATTTATAATAATTCATTGTTTAATATTGTATTATAATATATAATTTTAATAAATTATTACTGCCAATAAAAATATATATTTATTATATATAAAATATCATGTCCGTACTGGAGGTGAGACCGAGGAGACGCTCACCTCGTACCCACATTTAAGAGGGGTCTAAAAATTAATAATATATTATATTTAGAATTTCTTTTTTTTTGACAAACTTTTACTTAAGTATTTATGTTGTTTAATATTAAAATTTTAATTTTAACAAAATAGAGTTCACGAAATGTCGATCTCCAATTTCATCGTGAGCTTCTCCTTTTCAAGGGTGCTTGTTTCCTACATGACCGACTATAGCAACCTCTTCGCTTCCCTCTTTAATTAATGGAATGAATGCTTATAAATGTTTCTTTATTTTATTTTACGTTTTTTACTTCAGGACTAATAATTCTTAACTTCTAATGATTGTTTGGGATAGCAAGGACAATGAGAAAAAAAAAAAAGATGTGGATCCCGGACTAGTTTGTGTGTAGCCTGGTGCGGCAGCCTGACAACCTATCAGGAGGAGATAGGTTTGTGGGCCCCAAGAGCCCGTCGGACATAGGGTCATATAAGCGGATCGACTCATTTCCCTCGAACATGAGAAAACATTGATCCTGGCAAAGGCAAAGAGGGCTAGAAGCCCCGAAGGCCAGAAGCCTCGAAGGGCCCGAGTCCAAGATGTCCTGGGTAGGGGAGTTCCGAATCGGGAGAGTCCCGAGTCGGAGAAGTTCCGACTCACAGCATCATGACTAAGTCTTAACACTCCCGAGTCAGGGGAGTTTCAACTCGAAGCATCTTGAAATTATAAGCGGATCGGCTTCCGCGCACCTCTCGGCTCACCCCTAGCTAGACGAGTGACGGGCCACGCTCCTGCGGTCATCCCGAGCCAGAGAAGTCTTCACTCAGAGTATCACGAGATCAGGAGATCCCCGAGTTAGGAGCACCCCGAGCTAGGAGAGTACTCGGTCATTGACCAGACTATCCCCGAGTCAGCTGAGTTCGGACGTACATCCCGAACCACGCTCATCACGACTCAGGAAGCATACCTTCTCTCGGGAAACCTTCCTTAACTCGGGAAGCCAAGTTGTCTAAGGTTCTTGTCGTGACTTATCCGAACAACCACTCCCTGACACAGGACTAGCAGAAGAAGTACGGGGTCGGCGTAGGTCTGGTACCATTCTGGCCCGAATCACGAGTATCTCGCTGACGCCATGATCTCCCTGCCATACCCTAACCCCCCGTTCTACGACCACATACGTCCGTGTCAAGCCGAGCGATGCCTGACGACGCTTGCCCTTAAGTTGACAACGCCCCTTTCCTTATTCCGGTATGCGACACAATGCCCTGCCATCCTGCTCTGGCTTACCCTGTCCTCGTATATGACAAAAAAGTAGCAGACGGGGCAGAAACTGTCAGCTCCCCTGCATATATAAGTCTCTCCGCTCCACATCCCCCAGATATGCGCAATAGTGTTTTTGTTATTGTTCTATTGCTTTCGCTGCTCTTCCACCACCGGGGACTGACTTGACCGTCGGAGTGTCATATATACACGTTAACGCTGCTCTTCCACCACCGGGGACTGACTTGACCGTCGGAGTGTCATATATACACGTTAACTATGTATACAAATATGGGACTCTTGTGATTGTTTTATCTGTATTATCAAGTATGTGATATCATAGTGTTTTATATATATTATCTTAGGAACAAATATATTGGACCAAGTAGCAGACGAACTTGGAATAACTGGCCCGACCCTACGAAAATTTTCCACCGATCACTAGGATAAATCGGGAAGCGCTCGCGGTGGACGGTCTAGAAGCCCAACGTCCCAAGGTTCGCGCCCTATTTAGAGGAAAAATTCCTACAATACATCGTAGTTGGGATTCGAACTGCAGATGTCTGAGATAACGACTAATCGTCTTACCACTGTACCATAATCTCAGGGGCATCTTAGGAACAAATATAATACTTATGAAAGATGATTTTATTAATAAAAAAATTAAGTTATAGATAAATTTTGTGTTCTCTATTTGAAATATGTACTAATTATTATCTCTTTTATTTCTGTTATCTTGTCTATCATATTATTGTCACTAATCTCTAAATTTTTGATAGATTAGATCGCTCACAAAATTGTGTATATCTCACATTACGAATTAAGTTTTTTGAATTTGGATGTGTTTTACAATGGTCCTTATATTGTCTAAAATCTACAGGGGAACTAAAAGTAGAGCAATCCGACGCAACTAATGACACAGAATTTTTCCCAAATTACACGTGAAAGCCCTAAAATAAAATTCTCATCTTTTCTGTTCAGCATTTTTTAAATATCTATTTAGTAGTCTATTCTTTTGCTTTTTGCTTTTTCTCTTTTATTATTTATTTATTTCTTATAATATATTTTTATTTCTTAGTTTTTAATATTTTTCGATATAATATATAATCCCGTCTCTCAAATATTTATCTGAATATTAGAAAAAGGAAATAAATAGAAGATGCACTTATTCCATTCTTTATTTTATTATGTTTTTTATAAGTTAAAAAAAATTTGATCGCATGTTAAAAAGATGATATTTTAAAGTGTGAATGAGATTTTAAACTAAATAATAATAAGTCGTTATAAGACAACCCTTGTTATTGAAATTTGATACGGACCATCAAAATCTCATATACCTACAAAATATAAATAATGTATATTAAATATACATCACATAACATGTTAAATCATACATGTAAATAAAGATATATGATCCGTCTTTAAAAGTATTTGGGATATATATAGAAATAGTGAACTACTCCGTTGTGCATTGTCCATCGCACACTCATGTGACATCGCTCAAGGCGGCTCTAATATAATTGGAGACTCCTCGAGTTACCAAGCCATACATGGGAGACGTCTCGATTTGTTATTTAAAAAAAACTCAAAATTTCCTCTATAAAATCTTAGATATATATAATATAAAATTAGCATCAAATTGTTTTTATCTTGAATACTATAACCAGGGGCGGAACCAGACAAAAAAATTCGGGGGAGGGGGGGGGGAGGGGGCTAAATTATATAGATAATTTTTTTGTGTGGCTGAATAAATATATTTAATAACAAGCAAGCCGTAAATCAAAAAAAATAAAAATTTCAACTTCAGAAATCAGATTGTAATTTAAAATTATGAATATACTAATCATAAAAGCTCGATATCATAAGAAACGTTAATTGAACATGGAAAACAATAAGAATGAACAATCACATTTAGGGCTACAAATAAGATATAAACCAAATAGAGAGTCTCCATAATATTTAATAATTAAAGTTTTACATCAACAACAGTCAAAATGATGAAAATACAAATACACAATTATAAAGCTACTGCTGATTAACACTGGACAAAGTATTAGTCTTGGATGTGGATCTGCTGTGAGAAGTCGACACAAGAGGAGGCAATTGAATTCTACGAGACTGCATTTATTGAAAATGTTGCAATATTTGCTCATTTTCAATTGTAGAAAAAATATCCTTCTCAATGTATACAACTAGACTGTCATTCATCCATTCATCTCCCATTCTATTACATAAATCAGTCTTCACAGTCTTCATTGCAGAAAAAAACTCTTTCAACTGAAGCAGTTGCAACTGGTAAAACTAATGCCAACTCTATCATACGATAAACCAATGGAAAAACCAAATGTTTTTCAGTTTCAACCAATTTCTGAGCGAGAATTCCCAAGTTGTCAATTGAAGAAAATTGAGGATCATACCGCAAATTATAAAAGTAACTCATAAGTTGTTATTCCAAAAATAAATAATCAGTACCACAGAAGTCCTCGGGATAAAAATCAGCAAGACAGATGAGTTTATGAATGTCAAATTGAGAGAAAGAGTTTCTTGGATGAAGACATGTTATGCAACCAAGCAATTCCGTACTAACTTCTGAAAAACAATTATTCATCTCTTGTATAATTAAATCAACAACCTAGCATTCAAATTTGCAACCATGATAAATTAATAATCAATGAAATTTCTTTAACAAACAAAAAAAATAGATTTTTAGAAATAATACCTGACAAAAAATCTCCACACGATAATGATGAAAATTAGTGATAAGTTGTCCTCTACGCCTGCCATGACCACGAGTTAGCATATTGTCCTCCATATCAAGTATTGGGATCATATTCAATTCACAAAATCTGTTAACTTGTTCCAAAATTATTTGACATCCATTTTCCCTGAAGTCTTGTAGTCGACTTTTCACACTACTAATCAAGGACATGGCTTGAATAATATTTTGATCTCCTTGTTATAGGGAAAGTGATAACTCATTTGTAATTCCCAATATATATTTCATCAAATGCAATACAAAAACAAATTGATAACTCTCTATCTTCTCAATTAAACCCGCGACAACACCAGAGTAGCATGCATTAGGATGCTTAAAGAATTAATGTCATTGGTTAAAGAATTAATCGCTTCAATTAAAAACATATTCATCCTGTAGTAATGTCATTGGATGATTCATCGACCTTGCATTTACTATCTCCGAGAGACGCTTTTTCATCCCCTCACGTTTACTATTTCATTCTTAGAGGAATGCTTTCTCATCTCCCTCACGTTGATGATCTCAGAGGATAGCGGTAGTTAGAGCGAACTTCTCTTAGATTGAGTTTAGGGTTTAGATGTTTGCGAAAATTTAATCAAAAATTAAAACGGAGAGAAAAAAGGAGTTTTAGGTTCTAATCAAAATAATTTAATTAATTAATCGTATGAATTACTTATATAATAGATATCCATGGTGCAAGCTTTTTAAAAAAAAAAAATAAAGGTTTAATGTTAAACAATATTATAAATTATTGAATATGGGATTCCATGAGCATTGATTCTAAATATCGAACCTCTTAATTTTTCATTACGACGACAACTATTTATTACTGTGAAATTTTATAAATTATATTATATGTTTTTATAAATTATTTATAATAAATTATTACTGCCAATAAAAATATATATTTATTATATATAAAATATCATGTCTGTACTTGAGGTGAGACGGAGGAGACACTCTCCTCGTACCCACATTTCAGAGGGGCCCAAAATTAATAATATATTTGGTTTAGAATTTCCTTTTTTTTTGACAAACTTTTACTTAAGTATTTATGTCATTTAATATTAAATTTTTAATTTTAACAAAACAGAGTTCACGAAATGTCGATCTTCAATTTCGTTGTGAGCTCCTCCTTCTCAAGGGCGCTTGTCTCCTACACGACCGACTATAGCAACCTCTTCGCTTCCCTCTTTAATTAATGGAATGAATGCTTATAAATGTTTCTTTATTTTATTTTACATTTTTTACTTCAGGATTAATATTTCTTAACTTTCTGGTGATTGTTTGGGATAACAAGGACAACGAGAAAAAAAAGATGTCATCTATACACGTTAACTATGTATAGATAAAAATTGGGATATCATCTAGTTCCACGACTTTTTCATTTGCATTCTTTTCAAAGCTTGTTCTACTTCTGAAGTTTGAATTCTAGATAAAAATTTAAATTTTTATACTCATTTGACCTGTTTAAATTGCCTAAATTAAGTTGGTACCTAAACCTGTATTAAAAAGTTGATGAAAATGTATCTTCTACCGCTCTTTTATTTCTTCATCATTTACTAGTACCCTATTGTATTCATCTTTAATACATCTTATTTGGCTAAGATCTCTTGTTTTCCTCTCCCTTACTTTAGCTATTTTATAAATATCTCTTTTCTTCTTTTGTATCCAAATTTCGATATAATCGTTCAAAAGATTCATTTTTTTGCTTCATTCACTGTTTTCTTAATCTCTTTCTTGACCATTGTATATATTTTTTTAAAATTTTCTTATTTTTACAAATATATAATTCCTTATAGGCTATTTATTTTTTCCTTTACTTTCTCTTGTACTATCTCATTCTACCACTAAGATTTCTTACTTGATGGTGCATACCCCTTTGACTCACCAAATACACTCTTGATTACTATTTTCAACTTTAATACCATCTTATCCAATATTGTATTTGAGTAACCGCATATTTCATGCTTGTACTCCTACCGTCTCCTAAAATATATTTTGCTTCCCATCATTTAACTTTCACCACTTAATTTTAGGAGTCATACATATTTCTTTTATTGATATTATGATTCAGGCGTATATCCAACACTACTAACCTATGTTGGGTAGTTAAACTTTCTCCAGGGACGACCTTACAATCTTTACAAATCTTTCTGTTCCTCTTTCTAACCATAAAAAAATCAATTTGCGCTTTATTATTTCCAATTTTGAATATGACCAAATGTTCTTTTTTCTTAAAAAAACGTATTAGCTAGATAAGGTCATATGCTATCGCAAAATCCAATATAGTTTTTTTCTTTTTCATTTCTTATTCCAAACCCATAGCTCTCATATATCCTCTTATATTCCTCATTTTTTACTCCGACGTGTCCATTTAGATCGCGTTATTAAAATCATTTTATTTGGCGGAATATTTTATAATACTTCATATAAATCGTCCCAAAATCTTGATTTGGTTTCTTCATCTAATCCTACTTGAGATTCATATATGCAATTCCTTTCATCACTACTATCTTAAAAGCTATAATTCTATCCCCTTGTTAATAACTACTCCAATAACTTTATCTTTTAAAAAATTATCTACAAAAATATCCACTCCATTTCTTGTTTTACTTTTTCCTGTGTACCATAACTTAAAACTCGAGTTCTCTATCATTTTTGTCTTCTCATATACTCATTGGCTCTTGTATGCACAAAATATTAATTCTTCTCTTAATTATATATCTTATCCAATACCTTTATTGCTTTACCAGTGAGAGTTTCTAGTTTCATGTTTCAAATCTTAGACTATTAGGGGCGCTTGGTATATATTTGGCAATGGGAATAGTAATGAGTTTTGATTGAGGGGTTTATGGGTTTAGTGATAACTTAGTGGGGGTTGGGTTATAAAATCAAGGGTATCATATCCATATTTTGATTCCGATTCCCGTATACCAAGCATCATAAATGGGAACGAAATAGATTTCATTCTCATTCCCGCCTTCTAAACCCGCTTACCAACCGCCCTCTTAGTCTTCCCATAATGTTTGTTCTTATTTCACCTATGCTATTAAAACTCTTGTCTATTTAACACTACACCCAAGGTGTCACGATGATGTAATGGTCATTGCCGATATGTTACAGTCGAATCCTACAATGCGAACTCTTATATATTTAACACTACATTTAAGTTCTGGAGATGTAATGGTCCTTGCCGAGTCAACCCTGCAATGCGTTGCTTCCGGGGAGCTTCCTAGCATTAGCACAATAATTTAATGGATCCATTCATTGAATATTTGCTATAGTTTAATGTTGACTGACAACCTAATGCAATCCTCCTTTACTGTAATTGAAAATTTGAGTAGATAGTTCATGGAGCTATAACTTGTATGAATCCTTAGGAAACTAAGAAACCATCCCACCAACTATGTGTTAACTAAAATATGCTGGACATTATGTCTAAAAAAAGTTTTTATTTAGTATAAATGTTTATGAAAGTCAGATTCTTAAGACTTCCATATATATGGTGCTCAATGAATTTTTATTAGTACAAATTTGTTAGCTCAAGTTTGGGTTAATTGAAAACTTGAGGGCATAGTTCATGCAACTATAATTAGTATCATTCGTTAGGAAACTAGGAAATCATCCCATGGTTGATATGAGCATCTAGAATTATAACACTAGTTTCATACTATTAGTAAATACATAGGTAGGAATATGAAGGCAATGCCTTTTTAAGTTTGGTTGCTTCGGATTACTGTTATGATAATCAAGTCATTATTAGTGAACAAAATTAACCACTCTTAGAGTCATACATGCCGCTGAAGCATGAAATGAAATAAAACTTGATTCAATTAACCTCGACGGCTCCTTATTATATCAAAAATATAAAATGGGTCAGGGCGCATTGTGGTGTTAAGAGGCAAGGAGGATTCCCATACAATGATGGTTCAAATCTCACATCGGGCATTTCCAAACGCTCGTGGGGTTTGATCCATTGGTGACTTTGGGTGCCATGTCAGGCCCCACCTGCACTTTTCAGATTTACCTAACGGCTTGTCTATGGGGTCGGGCTGTCCACCTTGAGGACTAGTTGAACCAGACCTAAATATCTGGATTAACAAAAAAAAAAAAACTTAAAATGGGTTCATAGTAAATTGGAGGAGCAATCCACTATTTTTAGCTTTATTAGATATTTTAATCAAGGTGCGTTTCATAGGAATTTCCTTAATATAACTAAACAAAGTAATTATCAATGCAGGGATCATTAATTTGAGATTTAGGGGTATAGGTAAATAGAGAGAGTATAATAGCATGGTAGTTTCATTTATCTCAAACTTTGACATTAATTTTTTTTTTTTTTTGAATCCTTAAAGAATCCCATTAGGCTCACATACTTTTATGTAAAATGTTTTGCCAAACAAATATTTCTAAAAGGAAGGTGATTACATCCTATTAACTTTTTTGTTTTTGTGTAGATAGAGGAGTTCCTTTCCAGAGCTGAATATCTAGACGTAGAATCTCTATCCAACAATTTACCTAAGTCTAATAAAGTTCTATGTAAACACAAAGAAACGATTGTTAAGAATTATGGTGATCGAAAATCAATTTGACTTTGTACCTGAAAAGTCAATAATAGAAACTATATATTTTTTAAGACAAGTAATACTTTTTATCTAAATGGTCAATAATAGAAGCTATATATCTTCTCAGGTATCTAATTGAAAAGTATCGGGAACAAAAGTAAAATTACACATGGTATTCATCAATCTAAAAAAAGCTTATAATAGAGTCTCAGGAAAATTATCTGGAGAATTCTAAAAAAGAGAGGTGTTAGCATAATATATATTAAACTAATGAAAAATGATAGGAAGAGTGAAAATGGGAGAGTGAAAAGCATAGTGAATAACGTGACATTTGCTCGCAGCGATCTCCGACGGGTTCACCGTGCACCCCAGGGTATAGTTTGATTCGGCGTGGCGGCCGAAGGCCGCCGATGGTGTCCAAGCGATAATCGGACGTGTTCATGTAAAGTGTCACGTCATGCCACATCATTCACTATGCTTTTCACTCTCCCTATCATTGCTCTAAACTAATTAAGGATAAGTACGAGGATGTTATGATAAGAGTGAAGACTGACGGATTAGCTGAAGCGTTTTCCAAAAAGATAGGGTTACATCAAGGGTCTAAGTTCCTATCATTTGGCACATGTTTGCATAATCATTAGATTTTCGAAATAGATGTAAAACAACCAAAAAAAAAATATTAACTTAACTTAGCTCTCCAACCCTAACAACTCCAATAAGTTCTTTCCGCTGGCCACAATTATCTTTGCACTAAAACAATAAACATGCATCAACACCGGAAGGAATTTAGTCATTACATCTGATAAAATACATATATTCTTCCACCAAATCAACCCAAGTTTTTTTATTGGAGTGGTAAAATACCTGGTCATCATGGGTCTATCGACTACGCTATGCCTAGTTTCAACCCATGAATCTAGCCCTCACTGTCTTCCCCTCAACAACACCATTGCTATTTAATCATTCCAAGCGCTAGACAAGGCAATGTTATGGTATTATATATACAAGACACTACTCCATGGGAGACACACAACAAAACATAAGACAAAGCAGAGGGACATCCTTGCAAATCACATTTGACTTCTTCAAGCACTAATCACTGGATTCTCTCATGACGAAGTCAATGAACTTGACAACCTCAAGAGCTCGGCGATGACACTCATTGCACACTGAGCCTTTTGGATGTGCAATGAGGATGAGTAATGGCCACAATGTGGCAAGTGTTGAGATGAGGCTGCTCTATAGTGAGGGTAATATGAGTCACATCAGAAGGATCAACATACATATCCTATAATTTATGTCTGAAGCAGGTAATTTACATACATTTTGTAAGCCTACCATCTAATTGATGAAGATTAGTTTATACCTATTTAATATGACCTTATATTTGCAATATTGAACCTTGAACCAATTGTTAGAAATATTGATTAAATTTTGGGGATAAGGCTATCTTCGTTTTCTTTGCTGGTTTTAAAAGTGTAAATGTAGTGATGCTATCAGTTTCTTTGACTATATAGTGGACTTCATATGTGTGTCCCTACTTTGGCCTTTAGAAGCTTGGATATATGGTATTGCATGTTAGGGCACGCCAGCTAATATTAGCATCAATTACAGAGACCTGCGATTAGTACATTACTTTTTCCTGAAAGCTTGATAGTTTAAGGAGCTCCTGGTATATTCTACTTCTTAGAGTTATTGGCATATCCACCTTATTCTATTATTTTTATCTATCTTTTTTATTCTCCTTTTTCTTCCAAAATTTGGTAAATGCATTAATTGAGCCTAGAATCACCACCGACTCTACAGATTCAGCTTAGCTCCTACATTGACACTGGAAGAATTTCCAGGTTTCCTTGCACCAAAAAACGTAGCTTTCCTTGGCTTTTCTTGGATTTTTTTAATAAGAACCTTAGTTGGGTACTTAAATGTGTGTGCAACGGTCTGTTACAGATTGAGGGAAGCTGTGATGTTAATATGACTCCATATGTTGGCCATGTTGAAGGAAAAGCATCAATGGAACCTGGATGTGCTGGTACGACAAAAATCCATACACCTTTTTATTTTGAACGTTTATGAAGTTGGTGGTTCTTTTTTGTTTCTGGGCACTAATAGTAGATTGTCTTAGTTATTTTTCTCTTCTTTTTTGAAAGATTTTACAGGGCATGAGTGGATTGACCCATCAACTTTCAATGAACAACATGGTTTTGCAGACTCAGAAGATGATTGGAGCAATCATTTTTCTTTTTCTGACATTGATGATGCTGGGGTATGCCATCCGGTTAGCAATTTTGGGTGTGAATTGCTTAAACTTCAAACTCATAACATGTCTATGTTGTGTTCGTTCATCACCTATGTGAAAAATCATTTTGTCAGCATGCCAAGAAGTAGGAAAACATTAGGAAATGATAAAAAAGATTGCTGTCCTGATTTGCTTTTCTTTAAGGAAACACAAAGTGGGATCAATTTCTTCGTCCTCTCTCTGCCAACTTTTTTCTCTGTCCTCACTTATCTATTATGAACTTTCCAATCTACCTATTTCTATGCCTTGTTCGATTGAAACCATGTGCTGTATCTACATGCATTGGTGTGTGTATTCCCCAAATTTATCCACTATTAGTTGCTTCTTGCACAATAAAAATCTTGAAAATATTTTACCAGATTTACATTCAAAATATATTTTTATATTTGATTGTTTTTTTTTCATTTTTTGTACAATTTATTTTTGTCTTGCTAACATGCTGTCTCGGTTGCAGGAAAGGAAACAGACTCCTCTTGAAGCAACATGGCAGATGCTTAAGAGAAAGGTATGAATGATTTGCTATTGCACGTACTTATAATATTAAATATCTATCAAGTGACAAATTCATCATAGATGTTAATAATTCCCCTATTTTGATAATGTAATGTTTTGTTTCAGACTTCCAGCTCCAAAATCAATTACGAAGCACTGGAAACTCTGTTCGCTGTACTTTCTACTTCCTTTTCCTTTATATTTAATGCGAATCATACTTTCATCTATGCTACAATTATTTAAAACGATCGAACCAATGAAAATTTCAGTTTACTTTTGTGATATGTTTCTTATTCAAATTTATGATTCCACTGGTAATCTTATACAACTTATGTTATGAAAACTTTGATTGTTTTGCAATATTGCAATATTATATTATAGAATCATCTAAAATTCATTTAGGTGCTTCTAGCTTTTGTTCAATCATAGTAATTTTCCACACGGCGAATGCGTACACTTTATGCAAGTGTGCTCTTAAAAAAATTCAAGAGCATATGATTCTGGTCAACAATCAGAGTTCATATTTTTGGCTAAATTAAGTGGTTCTGTATGCTAGCTAGTTGTCACTTTATCTACTGACTATTTTGCAACCTGAGCATTTTGGAATTCTCGTGACTACTTTAGGGCTTGTATAAATGATTCCATATTGACAAATATCATATAAAATTCTATCTTCTGAAATCATATTGAAATAAACTCAACATCTGCTTTAATTCTCTTTTAGATTGCATTCTGTTGGATGTCGTATGAATGGAAAGAGAGGAAAGAAGTTTATTGGTAAGTGAGATTTTAATTCTACATTAGAAGTTTTATGTGAATAAAAAAGAAGATGAAAAATAAAGGAACTCATTGTGAATGGAATTTTAGTTCCACATTGGGAGTCTTAAGGTATAATTGTTGGTTTATATTGTTTCACAAACATGTTAGTTGTGAACCAATGCTAGAGGAGAGGCTCTCTCTCACGCGTGGGTGCATAGGGGGTGCAAATCTAGGGCTTGAATTTGTACCGAATCAAGTGGACTTGTGTCCGTACACGACCTGCGCTCGTCGAATGCCTGACCGATCGGGACAAAATTTGTCCAAGCGGATGAATCAGCATTTTGCCAAATTTTTTGTTCAAATGTAACTGAAACATTAACTATTGATTAATGCAAAATATAACCTCCAGACGTTTGGTTCTGTCATTGATTACTGCGGTGGTCTGAGTCTGTATAAAGAGACTGTGACCGAGAGAAAAAATATATACAGAGAAGAAATTATCTTCCACCTCCTTCCCGACCTCCCTTAATAGCGTTCGGGTACTTCCTCTGTTCGCCACGAGCAACGAGTGCTCCGTTGTGCCTGTGGTCCTGCTGTTGTATCCTGAGAGACAGACGCCCATCGGATCCTTGAAGCACTATCGGAGGAGGACAAATCTGTTTCAAAGAAACTGCGCCGCGCAGGCCTCAGCAATTTCCTGGTCGGGAGACGTCCGACTCTGCTCAGAAGATATAGCTCGAGAGATCCTAGTCGGGAGACTCTGCTCAGGAATTTAGTTCGGGAGATTACAGTCTATATAAAAAACAATTCGAACCACTTAACAGTTAAGTTGAAATTATTTTTATAATTTCAATTTATTATAAACTCTCCTAAAAAGTACATTTCCTTCAACACATTCAATTATATTGATCATGTCTTCCAACAGTCTAAACAAGACAATGCGAAGAAGCTAAAAGTTGAATCAGATGCGGGTGATCTTCATGAAACTCCGGACGAGAAGGATGACCATTCGGGTGATCCAGACAACAGGGATGGTGATGGGCCAAATGTTGGGCCAGGAGCATCTGAGAATGATAATTATGACAGTAGTTATGATGATTAGGGATATAGAGATCAACACTTTGACTATGGAGATGAAGATGAAAAAGACGATCATCATGGGGATGAAGACTATGACTATGAGGTTGTTTTTTGATTTTGCATGATAGGGCCAACAATAACATTGCTATGCCTTGTAGGATATTGGGGAGTTTGAGAAAAATTATATTTGGCTATTTTTTTAACATATTGTTTACTGTTCTTGAATGTTAACTCGTTGATAGCTGATTCGAGGTTCTTTGTAGTCAATTAACCTCTAGGTTTCTTAAGTCTGCTGCATGACTACTAAACATTTGCCATCGTGATCATATGTAGTTTTTTGTTTTAGAGTAACGCATTCATTAATATTGTATGATAAACTGCATCATTTAGATCTCTATTTGTTGTAAATTAATGTATTCGTTAAAATAGTCTGACAAACTGAGTAGTCCTGTTGCCAATTCAGTTGCAATCTACGTCGTTTTTAAACAAGAATATAAAAGCTATTTTGTAATACTTTTTTAGTGCATTTGGTTAGGGTTTATCCATGATAATCTTGATTATCCATCCAATATTATCAATAAAAATTTTGTTTGGTTTAGATAATCAACGATTCCTAAGTAATAATCGATGCCCGACACGTCAGCAAAAGGGGCATATAACCCGGAATCGAAAAATCTTAGGAAAGTAAGGTTTTTCTTAATTCTCAGGTTATGAAACTTATTTTTTCAAAATTATCCTCCAATATTTACTTTAGCAAATGAGACATTATTCGCAGACAACTACCGGCAACGACGGCGGGCGACAATCGTCGGCGGCCGATGACCGGCCGGCGACCGGCGACCGGCCGGCGACCGGCGTCGGCGATCGCCAACCGGCGACCGTCGACCGACAACCGTCGCCGGCGACCGTCGCGACTGGCGACCGTCGTTGACGACCGACGACCGGCGATCGACGACCGGCGACCGACAACCGTCGGGCAACTTCCTTGGTCTTTAGAACCTAACCCGGCCTTGTTATAAACGACTCTTTAGCTATTTATTATCATGTCAAGGTTGCTAGAGCCAACTTGAAACTTTCTAAGTGCTTTGGTTAGGTCTTCTACCTTTTTCCTTAGCTCCTTATTTTCATTTTCAATACATGCATCATTTGACATAGTAGGAAAAACATGCAAATCTTCCTTAAGTTTTGTAGATTCTACTTTAAGCATGACAACTTCATCCTTTAAGTCCTTAATTTTTCTCCTAGCTTTAGCCAAATCCATATTTGCACTAGAAATGATCTTGACAAGAGTAGAAGAGGGTAGACTATATACCTCACTTACCGAAGCCTCAGATTCGGATGATGATGAGCCACTTTCATCTTCACTACTTGAGCTTCTCTCATCATCGGATGACTCCAAATGGTCTACTCCCATAAGTGCAAAGTGGGACACATGCTCCTCTTCCTCCTCCGAGGATGATGGATCATCCCAAGTAACCTTGAGGTTGGTGGCACTCTTCCCTTTTCCTTTTGATCTCTTCTTGTCACCCCTCTTCTTTTCCTCCTTCTTTTCTTCTCTTCTCTTTAGTTGAGGACACTCATTCTTCATGTGTCCCTCTTGGCGACAGTTGTAGCAAATGATGTCTTTTGCTTTGCTCTTACTCTTGGATCCTTTTCTAGCATAAGACTTGTTAGAAAATTTTTTAAAAACCCTACGTATTTTCCTTACCATGAAGACCTCTTAGTTGCTATCCATTGATGTGCTAGACTCCTCTGAGTCGGATGATGATGAATACACGACCTTCTTCTTCTCCTTCTTCTTTTTCTTCTCCTTTTCTACAATGAATGCTACACCTTTTTCTTTGGAAGAAATGTTAGCTTGCTCATGTAATTCAAATTCGCAAAACAAATCATTTAACTTTACTATAGATAAATCCCTTGATACTTTGTAGACATTAACCATTGATGCCCACAATGTAGTCCTAGGGAAAGATTGCAAGACATACGTCACGAGATCTCGATTTTCCACTTTCTCACCGATTACATGTAACTCGTTGATGATTCCTTTACTCTTCCATGTAATTGGCTAACCGTCTCGTTGGTCTTCATGGAGAGTGATTGCAATTGAGCCACCAAGAGGTCCTTCTTTGCCCTCCTTGACTCGTTTGAACCTTCGTTGAGCTCGACTAGTTTCTCCCATAACTCGTTTGCGCTCTTGAAAGGCCCCACCTTGTTGAGTTGTTCCTTTGACAATCCACATTGAAGTGTGGTGGTGGCCTTTGCGTTAGCTTGCGCCTTCTTCATGACTTCCTTCGGCCAATTCCCATCGGTAGTGGCTCTCCTCTTTCGTTGACGGGTGCGTCGAAACCATCTACAACACTCATCCAGTTTTCAATGTCATTCATTAAGTAGTATTCCATTCTACCTTTCCAGTAGGCGAAGTTGTTTCCGTCGAAGAACGGTGGCCTTGCGGTGCTGTAACCCTCTTGAAACGCCATTTCTTTGTACTCCGGTCGACGGTGAGTTCTCCCGAAGCGAACCGGCTCTGATACCACTTGTTAGATTGTGGCGTTGCTAGAGGGGGGTGAATAAGGTTAACACAATACAAACAAAAATATATGAAAAACAAGAGAACAATGCTAACTCAGAAGATTTTACTTGGTATCCACCCCGAAAGGTGACTAATCCAAGGATCCATGTGGTTGCACACTCTCCACTATGAAAACCTCCTTCAAGGTGGAGAAACCTTTACAAAAGTCATCTTTTTCCTCTTTATAAGATGCAATGAAAAGCGAGAGGAAGATCTGATCAATCGTGGCACTAGCAGCACTTTGGTACAGTAAGAAACCGTACCATCCTTGTGCCAAAAAGTCCCTTTTAAATAAGAGAACAGGACAACTTCGCAAGCTGTCCAGCCCGCACCAGTCAACTGCCCCTTTGGCAGTCGACTGGTCTAGCCTTAAATTCTAGCCAACGGCTAGTTTTCAGTGTTACCAGTCGACTGCCCCTGGGGTAGTCGACTGGTCCGAGGCTGAAAACTTTCTGTGAGTTTTGGCAGTCGACTGCCTTTCTACCAGTCGACTGCCCAGCCTCTATACTCACTTACACTCATTCCGAACACTCTCCTTCACGTGTGCCTTCAGGTATGCTCCCTTGGCTTGTCCCTTGAAGTCTTCTTCCTCTGGCTATTGTCCCTCGGATGCGCACACAAGCCTTCCCTTGGCTTGCCTCCATGCCACCCTTCACGTGTACCCTTGAAGTCCACTTCCCGGCTTGCCCTTGGAGTCCTCCTCCCTCGGCTCTCGTCCCTCGGATATGTCCTCCATGTGTGATTCTCGAAGTCCTGCAAACTCAATCACACATATCAAATAACAAGATAACACCCTAACCTTAAACATATTGACACACACACATCAAAACCATGATCATCCCGATCATCCTTGGGTCGATTGCGTCAACATATTCATGGTGACAAAAGGTGATTCACTCGCTCCGGTATCAAAGAGCGAGTCGTTACTTTATCGTAATTAGTGACGGATATCGTAAATATCCGTCGCTAATTGTGGCGGAATATTGACTATTCCGTCGCTATTAGATAGACGCAGGACTCGGGTTTTCAATGATAGCGACGGAAAGTCAAATATCCGTCGCAATTAACGATGGATATTTACGATATCCATCGCAATTAGCAACGAAATAGTCAATATTCAGTCACAAATATCAGTAAATTTTCTAGCAATCTTTCCCCAATTTTTCACTTAACATATTTACATCCAATACATTATTCAAATAACAACACAACACATATCCAAATAAAACATCCAAATAACAACATATACATATACATACATATCCAAATAACAACACATATCCAAATACATACAAAACAATAGTGAATACATATCCAAACACATGTATCAAATACATATCCAAATTACATATCGAAACACATATCATATTTATATCCAAACACATGTATCAAATACATATCCAAATTCCATATCGAAACAAATATCATATTCATATTCAAACACATGTATCAAATTCATATCCAAAAAGCTAGATTAAGACAAATCCATATCCGAATCCAAAGTAAAGTCATATCCATATTCAAAAAAGTAGTGAATACATACATGAACATAAAGTATAGTAGAAGATAAACACATCAAAACTGGATCAAAAGGAACAATATTCCTGTATAAAAGAAGAGAAACGATATAAATAAAAGTGAAATACAATAATAAAGCAATATTAGTGCAAACATAACTAGTTATCGTAACTGATATAGAAAATGTAAATAACATTTAATGATATGTAAAATATCCAATATACAAACCTTTCAACCAAACCAATGTCTAAATTCAACTCTGAAAATGTAGAATCTGTAAGCGAAAATGAAAAAATACGAAACATTTAGTGATGCATATAATAACAAACTAGATAATATAATAATTTAATTTTGTAAATGCAGAGAAAAAAATATAACATACCACAAAAATATCTCTACTCATCTGGGGTATCCTCAAGATCCTATATCTCCTGAGACTTAAAATGAGGAGGGGCGGGCATCTGTGACATTGGCGATAGGGTTGCTACAAAAACTTGCATGTGATGCACAGTCTGTGCCTGGCAGGCCCATAGTTCCCTCAACTCTGCATCCCTCTCTGCGTCCTTTTCGGCCCACACCATCTCCATTGTCGTGAGTCGAGTCCGCAAAGCATCATTCTCCTCCCGCAATTGACGAACCTCACTAGAGGAGGAGGAGGAGGAACTTAAACGTCCCCTAACCTCTGAAGCTCTCATCTGATCATATGTGATTTTTGCCTGAGAGCCTAGGCCATATAGGGCGGTCTTCCTCCTTCCACCGACGACATTATAATAAATGTCATTCACCTGGTCGGTGGAAAGAGACTGTGAACCCTCCCCCTCTATAGCAAGCTGAGACGCCTTTGCAACTCTAGTGACCATTGTTTCCTGTGAAATAAGAATTAAATAATTTTTATAAAATGTCAAAACAAATATACTAAAGTTAATATACTTACATTGATTGCTAAGGAGCGTCGATCAACAAATGACCCATTTTTTTCTTATGGGTTTTGCTGAATACCTCCTAACTAGTGAGAGGTTTCTACAACTCAGCAGCCTGTATACAGAAAATATAGTGTTTAAATATATCAAAAAAACATAATGAATGCTTATTATAACCTAAATAAAAACTTACCAAGTTAGTGGCATGTTGGACAATCGAACGGGATCTAGCAGTGCGTTTCATGGATCCGGTACTGGGGCCGACAAGTTCCAAGTTGCGATTGACTCAAGCAATCGCAACATTATCTTTCCAATGCTGGGCATCCCAAACTGCTTTCCATGCAACCCAAACTGTCTCAGGGACCTTAGAAGACCTATTTTCCTTCTTTCTCCATTTGTATAGTATATCCTTGTACAATTTGGAGCAATAGGCGTCCCATGTTTTCTTGAATTCCTCCTCTTGACCCTCCATCCAAATATATCTCTTCTGTAAAAAAAATATGTTTAGTATCATGTTAGTTTTAACATTTAATTAAATATATATCTAAACTACTTACCAAAAATTCACCATAATAAAAATTCTACATATCTTGCTTTATATGGCCCCATGTAGTAGCAGTCGAGGACAATCGTTCTTTGAATTTCTTTGTAATGTAAGCTAAGATTTGGTGACCGTCTAGGAGAAAGTTGTAGCAAAAATATCATACATTAGCAAAATATGACTTGAAATATATAAAAATTACATATTTACTTACCAGTCACTCACTACTCTCAAAGTAATCTGGTCACCACGTGGTCTCTATCATGACTGCATGACTATAAAAATCCAAAATCATAATATTAGATATACACATTTGCAATAGTTAATCCAATGAAGATGAAACACAAACAATTAGTATCAACGAAGATGAAATACAAATAACTAGTAATATTCAATATTTAATCACCTGATCTTATTCCGATGGAACTAAATTAACATGTAAGTTTTCATCACTTGACTCCGTTGATACATCAACCTCCTCACTGTTAGATATTTGACCATTATCTATTTCCTCGTAAGAGACATTATCATCTATAAGTAATTGTGATGCTGATTGTATTTCTGAATCAACGGAGTTCATTATGGCTTCTTCATTTTGATAAGCATCGGGGTTGTGGACAATTATCATATTTGGCATTTCAATGCTTGACCTAGGCTTAATTTGACAAACAACTAGCCATTCACTTGGTCGTCTTCTCTTAGTTAGATACTCAAGATAAAATACTTGACTAGCTTGCACCGTAAAGATGAAAGGTTCAAACTTGTTGAATCTTTTGGTTGAATTAACCTCAACTAAATTGTATAAACGATATTTTCTGGTGCCCGCCCTTAGAGTTGGATCATACCAAGAACATCTAAATAATACATATCTTTTGAAAGGTAACGCTGGGTATTCAACCTCGATAATTTCCTTTAGTCTGCCATAATTGTCAAATTGAGTATCATTGTTGTTTGTTGTTCCTTTGACACAAATACCAGAATTATATGTTAGTCTTTGTGAATCACGTTGGCCCACATGAAATCTGTATCCATTCACATAATAACCGGAGAAGACGGTCACAGTACGCAGAGGTTCAAATGCAAGATTTTTTATTCGTTCGTTTTCTACATTTGAAATTCTATAATCATTCACTTATAATAGTGGTCGTTGATAAAATTAGATGAATATATAATAAAAAATTATGAACATAAAAATGCATATTAACTCACTTACATATATTTGAAACCAAAATGCAAATTCATCCTCTATTTTTTGATCTACCTCATTTGCACTTATAGATGAATTTTGAATGTACAACTGTTGTTCGTACAAACTAACATATAAGATAATTTGATATCATATTAGAATTTTAATTATATTATCAGATAGTAATTTAATGCAAATAAATATATAAACTGGAGCTATTACCTTAGGTATGGTTTGACCTCTTTACAGTTCAAGAGTATATATGTCTTGACAGCGTGATATTCTTAGTCATTTAACCGTTTAGATAAAGTTGCACCCATTTCTCTTCCAGGATACTTGAAAATAGAAAGCATGTCTGGGTCAAATGTTTTAATGCCATCTTGATTACGTGGACACTTTCGATGTCTGATTTTCACATTATCAACAAAGTAATACGAGCAAAACGAACTTACTTCTTCAACCAGATATGTATTACATATTGATCCCTCAACTCTTACCTTGTTATGCACATTATTATTTAATTTTCTAAGAAACCTTTCAAAAGGATACATCCATCTGTATTGTACAAGACCACCTATTTGTGCCTCACTAGGTAAATGAATAGGTAGATGTTCCATTGAATTAAAAAAACTTGGTGGAAATATTCGCTCTAGCTTACATAATATTAATGGAATCTCTGTTTGAAGGCGTAACATATTTGATACCATAATAATCCTAAAGTCAGATTTTTGAAATAAAAACTTAATTCTGTAAGTGCTTGCCAAACATTATTAGGAAGTAATTCTTAGAAAGATATTAGAATTAATCTTTGCATGAATACATGACAATCATGACTCTTCATTCCAACCATTTTTAATCTGTTTGTATCCATGCAACGAGACATATTAGAGGCATATCTATTTGGAAATTTGATTGCTTTCAACTTAGAACACATTGCTTGCTTACTTTTTTGTCCAATGTATAATATGCCTTGGGATATTTACCAGTTGTTTCATTTTGATGCAACTCAGGGCTGCTTACTAATTGTTTTAATTATTTACGTGATTTTATTGTATCTTTAGTTTTCCCATGAACATTCAGCACAATATTGATGATGTTGTTAAAGAAATTTTTCTCAATATGCATCACATTCAAATTATGCCGAATGAGTAAATATTTCTAATATGGAAGCTCCCCTCCCAAAAAATACTTCTTTTCCTCCGACCGCATTTATTGACTCTAACAATGTACTTGTTGATATCATTTGAACCATCCTGATATACTATTAGAAATCCATAACTAACAATTTCATTAAACATGTCTTCATTAGACATATAAACTGGGGGTAGTTTCCTAACCACTTCATTCCTTTTGAAAATTTTCTTATTTCTTCTGAACGGATGATTAAGAGGTAAATTTTTTTTGATGATTATCAAACCATAAAATCTTTCCACAGCAAGACAAAGAAAATGCATCAAATTGACTCACACAATGTGGGCATGCTATCTTTCCAGTCATGCTCCATCCTGATAACATTGAGTATGTAGGAAAATCACTAATGGTCTGCATTATAAAGTTTGATTTACTTGCGATGTCAAACGTCTCGGAGCCTATATTATATAAATGATTCAGCTCAACAATCAAAGGTTGCAAAAATATATCTATTTACCATTTTGGATTATGAGGACATGGAATTAGTATCGTAAGAAACATGAATTCATCTTTCTTGTACATCCATAGTGGTAAGTTATTGTTGGAACTCGGATGGCTAGAGAGGGGGGGGGTGAATATAGCCAATCACTTGGACTTAGACACTAATCGAATTTCTGCACTCAGAGTTGTTAGTAGCACAGCGAAAGTTGCAAGAACAGAGTATGCAGAAAAACAGAAGACAAAATCAAAACAACACAACTAGCAAGATCGTTAACAAGAAGGGTTTACAAGGTTCGGGGATAACTTGCCCCTACTCCTTGGCGTGCCCGTAAGGTGGGCGATCCCTTGATCGTCGACAGATCAAGCCTCGATTAACACCAGATAGAAGACAACCTCCTTCTCAGTGGAGAAACCTCTCCACAGCGTTTCAATCACAGATGTATGTTTAAGCACAATGAAACAACAAGAAAGATCTTACTCAGCACTAGCAAAGACAAGAACACAGCAAGCTCCCTCAGAGCTCCACCCAGCGACGATCTCATGCAAGAGCCTTCTCCTCATGTCTTCTCGCTGTTGGACTCGGAGCTTCTTGTTCCCTCCTTCAAGCGCTCAAGTAATGAATGATTGCTTCACAGATTGCAGTAGCTTGCTCAAGATGTTGAAAACTTCAGAACGCGCAAGCCAGTCGTAGAGAACTCAAAGGCGCAGCAAGAACTTAGTTCACGAACTCTAGAACCCTGCTTCAACGAAGCCTTCTTCTGCCCTTTTGTTTCTCCACTCAGCATCAGGTGACAGCATCTCCTGCAGCCTCCAGCTGCTTCCCTGCCAACGCCAGCTACCACTGAGCCCTCCCTGGACTTCCTGAGCTCCCCTCAGCCAAGCTCCAGTCAGCAGCTCCAGTCTGCAGCTCCAGCCGTTGCAACCTAAGATGGAAAACGGACAAACCTGCTCCAAGGAAAGCCTCCATTGACTTCTCCTTGAGTGTTTGAATCCTCCCCTGTCACTTGCAGCTTAATCAGAGTGTTAGAGCAGCATATCAAATAGCAAATCATATATCAGATGTTAAGCGCAGAGAATCGGATACGTTCAGACGCGACCAGAGAGTCTGACAGTACATTTTGAATTAAAGTGATCGGTCACCGGACCGATCAGAGAGCCTCCTGATCGGTCACCAGACCGATCAGGCTGGGTCCAGACCGATCAGGCTCCGTCCTGATCGGTCCCCAACGCTCAACTAGAAATCGTGATTTCTTTGGGACTTTACTGGATCGATCACTAGACCGATCCCTGGTTGTGGATCGATCACCCGACCGATTTGGCGCTACGATAGCACTCCGCCCCGCATCTTATTTTATGTTATTTTATTTTATTTATTTTAGTCTACTTTCTTATTTTCTTTAGTACTTCTATTTTTCCTTTATGTATAGAGCGAGTGAGGGACCTGTAAAAAAAAAAAAAGGAAAAAAAAAGTTACAGTAAGGTGCAGGGGAGGAGTTGTGTGTAGTGGAGGTGTATAGGCCTACCGTAAAGGCCTATCTAGCCCGTAGCAAACGGCTGCGGTAAAGGCATTTCAAATCCGTTGACGGCTGGGGCTTTGCCAAAAAGCCCATGAGGGTGAGTAGGTCCACCAGAATGACCTCCCTAGCCCGCAACAAACGGCTCGCGGTAAAGGCTTTCCAAATCCGTTACTGGCTGGGGTTTTGCCAAAAAGCCCATGAGGGTGAGTAGGCCCACCATAATGGCCTACCTAGCCCGCAGCAAACGGCTCGCGGTAAAGGCTTTCCAAATCCGTTACTGGCTGGGGTTTTGCCAAAAAGCCCATGAGGGTGAGTAGGCCCACCATAATGGCCTACCTAGCCCGCAGCAAACGGCTCGCGGTAGAGGCGTACCAAATCCGTTTATAGCTGACCACTTGCTAAAAGTGGACACGACGATTGGCTGGCTACTACTGCATTAGTTTTGGCTAGTTACCTTGCGAGGGTGGGCACACTGCTTCAGGATGGATGGCGTCCAGAGATAGCATACATACGAGACATCAGCAGCAGGAGATGGGCCCAGTTGGACACCAGCATCAGCAGGAGAGGGGCCAGTTCCCGGAGACCACGCAGGACATTATGGGCTGGATTACCTCAGCCATAGATGGTGGGATTGACCCAGGATGGGTATATTTAGGAGGCTGGTAGTGTGACAGCAGGATGTATGTTTGATGTATGTCGGAGGTTGGTATACTGACGTAGGGATGTATTTTGGAGGTTGGTATTGTGACAGTACACATACATGTACAGGGCGGGACACCTGGGTAGCAGCTTGGATCTGATATCTAGCCAGATCCAAATGGCTACCATAGGACACATGTTTGTAGTACCTTTTCTTGATGATATATAATTTGCCTTTCATAAAAAAAAAAAATTTCTGAGCTTCGCAATTCAGACCTCCTGATCGATCGCCGGACCGATCAGGAAACCTCCTGATAGGTCACCAGGCCGATCAGGTCGTGACCAGACCGATCAGGCTCCGTCCTGAACGATCATAGAGAGGAACCTGCGACGTTGGATCGTTCTCCAGAACGATCTGCACAGTGATCCTGATCGGTCACCAGACCGATCAGGAGCAGATCAGCAAGGGAACTCAACCTCACTGTTTGCTCCCTGATCGGTCACCAGACCGATCAGGAGCAAAGCAATGGGTAAAATGCATACTCCCTGATCGGTCACCAGACCGATCAGTCATCGCTGGATCGGTCACCAGACCGATTCAGGAAGGAGCACCGTGCCAACTCCCTGATCGATCACCAGACCGATCCAGGGGCTCCAACCTAGCCCTCCAAGCTAGGGTTTCATCCACCTTAGCCCTCCAAGCTAAGGATTTGTCACCTAACCCTCCAAGTTGGGAATTTGCACCTAACCCTCCAAGTTAGGACTTTTCACCTAGCCCTCCAAGCTAGGACTTTTCACCCAACTCTTCCGGATTAGGACTTTCCAAACCTAGCCCGCCAAGCTAGGACCTGACCCTCCAAGCTAGGACTTTTTCACCTAACTCTCCAAGATGAGACTTTTCACCTAACCCTCTAAGTTAGGACTTTTCACCTAGTCCTCCAAGCTAGGATTTTTTACCCACCTCTTCCGAATTAGGACTTTTCACATACCTAGCCCTCTAAGCTAGGATTTTCAACACCTAACCCTCCAGGTTAGGATTTTCCAACACCTAGCCCTCCAAGCTAGGATTTTCCATACCATGCCTGATCCCCGACTAGGACTTAATTATAATCAATAATCATCCATCTAAACTAAAATCGGTGTCAACACCAAAATAACAATCAGGGCCATACTGCATCAACAATCTCTCTCTTTTTGTTGTTTGACAACCCGATTTTAAGTTTAGGGATTCTCAATCAAGTTTTTCAAATTTAGAATCATAGGGGAATCCAGATCCTCCCCCTACAATATAATCATCCTAAACTTAACCAACCAACACTCTCCCCCTTTGTCGAACACCGAAAAGGGGTCTAGAAGGGCTGTTAAGATTAAACCATACTCCCCCTCAACCCTAGGGGCATCCCAAAATAACAACAATTTGTTTTTTGATAAGCATATGAATACATATGACAACCAGATATAGGCACGACAAAACAAGCATATGTATCATATGAGCATGACATCATAAGCATGAACATAGCTATGTATCAAATATGCAGATAGTACAGCATAGCATCAACAATAAGCATACGCAAGTAAAATAGACATGCAAGGCAAATTCAGAAAAGTCAAGTCATAAAACATCCAGCCAAATATCAAGATACAAAACACATGCATCACAGTCAAAATACAAACACATATGACACTTATCATAAAAGTTAATGGCATCAATCCCCTGCGAGGTCATCATCTGAGGAATCAGCAATGTAGATAACGTCCCCTGGTAGAGGAATGCTGGGGGACCCACCACCAAGGCACGCATGATGGTACCACTCCTCATACCAAGTGTCCTGGAATGAGCTGATCTCAGAGACATCAGATGCTAGAGCATCGAGACGGCGATCGAAAGACTGACACTCTGAGCGGACCTCCTGTCGCCAGAGCTCGGAGATATGCAACTCGTGCTCCATCATCTTCTCTATCTCCACAACCTGCCAGCATAGGTCAGGAGCCCACCCGTCGTAATCTGCAGTATCAGTTGGCGGCTCCTGGTCATGAGGTGCTCTTGGTAGCTCCCCCTCACGTCTGCGATCCTTCCACCTCAACCCCTGGGGCCCGAGAACAATACCGGACTGAGCGAGCATGCGACGGTCTAGACGACAGTTTTGTCGAACCATGGGTACAATGCGGCCCTGTGAAACGTCAATACCAACCGATTCCAGCCAAGCAGTGATGATATGGCCAAATGGCATGTAGACTGTTTGGGCGGACTGCATACTGTAGACGATGATGGAGAAATATACCGAGGCCACCGGGTCAAAATCTAACTGCTGATGCATCCCGTAGAGCATCAAGCAGTGGGACGGGCGAATCTCATCTAGATGTTTCGAAGTAGTAGGTAGAAGACAATTGGTGATGATCTTAAACAGAACATAGTCAGTGGGAGAGAGACGAAGTGCTGCAAAGGTAGGAAAGTCACGGGTGCGCTCATCGGAACCCCTTGGCCTGGGATGGCCTAGAAAGTACTCGTAGATGGAATCAGGAGTGACTCCATCAAAGGGAACCGGAAGAGGATTAGGAGGATAAGGGTAGAGAAAGAAATCATTTTCTGACTGGCGACAACTAAGAAAATCAGTGAAAATAGATCGATTAAAATCAAGGTCGACACTGGCAACTTGGGTTTTCCATCCTGTACCCTCCCCACAGACCATGTTATTATAGAATTCAGAGACCAAGTCAAGGTTGATTGACCTCTCAAGGTACAGAATGGATTGAAGATTATAGTATTCAATACGTCGTCGAACTAATGGACAATGTTCGTAGATAAAAGTTTGATCCACTGTACGACATGGCATAAGTTTGAAATTGTGCCATAGAAATTTTAGAGCAAGACCAATACTCTGAAATCTTGTATGTGGAGGTGGTGGAGATCCCGACGAAGGTGTAGATGAAGAGGGGCCTTTGCCCTTTGAGCTGCCCTCTGTGACTTCTTTACCCTTAGATGACTTTCTAAAAATTTGAATTGGTCATACGAACATGATTTAATCAGGAATTGATCACACACATAGTTTGAATCAATGGGCAAGGTTGACACAAACATAGGTTGAATCACAAAAATTCAAGAGTTGATCATACAAAGAGTAATCACAAGGTAGACATTAGGTCAAAAGAAGAACAATAATGAAATGGAAGAGAGATTTGAACATAGTCATATGGTGAAACATGGAAAGAAAGGTCACGACCAACACAAGAGGGTCACGACACAAAACATGGTTAGCGTTAAAACATAATCTATGAGCTGATTTGAAATGAAAACTAAGACAAAAACTTACTTAGGTGCCATTGATGAATATCTTGAAGTTTGAAAGGAAGAAAGGCTTGCACAGAAGAAACTTTCGGCGCAAGAGAGATTGCGAGGCCTTTCAGCGGGAGAGAACGTCGCAGGACGCAGGAAGAAGACAGAGCTCGAAAGAACCCCTTAGGACCGCACGCGCGCACTCACGAGAGGAAGACGAAAGCATTGGGAAAGCTCTCGCACGAAGCAAAGGTTGCGCAAGTGGGAGGTTTCGGCGCTAGGGTTCGGCAATGAAAGGTTTCGAAGGAATTAATCGGTTGGTGGATCGGTCCACCAACCGTAATTTAATGCGATTGAACGGATCACCGTTCGATCTGATAGCGCCCAGACCGATCAGGCTATGGCCTGATCGGACTGACCTGGGCCTGATCGGTCGGGTGACCGATCAGGAACGTTCCTGATCGATCGGCTGATCGATCAGGACACGAACAGTAGGGTTCGGAGAGAAACCTATGAGCCCCCTGATCGGTCTGTGGATCGATCACCATAGGGTGCCAGATCGGTTCGGAGATCGATCCAGGCTAGCACAGCCAGTTTGGTCAAAATATCATAAAGTCACTGCTGCCTCTTTGATCGGTCTGTGGACCGATTGTTACAGGATGGAGCCAGATCGGTCCAGTGACCGATCAAGGTTCCTGATATTCCCTGATACGATCTGAAACTTTCAGTTTCAGACTGTTACACGATTTTCAAAGGGATATGGTGAAGAATATCGATCTTGGAAACAATCCCTCGTCTATAATCGATTCCCAATCAAGGATCGAAGGTCCTTATGGTTCAACAATCACTTTGCTCCATCCAAGTGGAGTCAAACTCAAACAACAATCATTCAAACAATTTTGTGCCAAATCCAAGTTTCCAATCAAGTTTCCTTGATTGGAATGTCCAAGTATGATCATGGAGCCAAGTACACATATGTTATGCATTGGATTTCCCCATACTTGGTCACCGAAGTGATCATTATCTCGTCAACTTAATTTCTCAAGGGATGCATTGACATTTTGAGAAGTTGAGTTGATCCTAACATCTCACCCCATTTCTAACAAAAAAAAAATGTTTTGGTAAACCTTATAGTTTGTGTGAGATGTCCCCAAAGTTACCCAATTATTTCCCAACAATCTCGAAATAATCATGAACGGTTTTGAATGCATTTTGGAAAACTATGAAGCGCGGCACATCCCCAACTCCCTTCTTAGGAAACTAAATTCATTTTCGGGAAGTGGTTTAGTGAAAATGTCAGCTAGGTTAGATTTGGACTCCACATGTGAGAGAAAAATATCTCCCCTAGCTACATGATCTCTAATGAAGTGGTGACGCACCTCAATATGTTTAGTCCTAGAATGATGGACTGGATTTTTGGTTAGGTTAATTGTGCTAATGTTATCACATAACACTTGCACACCCTTGTAACTCAGTCCATAGTCCTCTAAAGTATGTATCATCCACAACAATTGTGATACGCTCTCTCCCATGGCGATATACTCTGCCTCGGTCGTGGAAAGAGCAACACAATATTGCTTCTGACTTGACCAACTTACTAGAGAAGAACCCCAAGAATTGGCAACCCCACTTGTGCTCTTCCGGTCCAACTTACATCCAGCGTAGTCGGAATCCGTATAGCCAATTAAATCAAACGATTCGGTACGGGGATACCAAAGACCGACACTGACGGACCCAAACTATGTGTCACGAATGTGGGTCTCAAATTTAAATGTGAATGGATAACTGGAAACCCTTTTACAATCAAAAGTATGAAAATGTAATATAGGGGCCACAGGTCGTATTTTTCTCAGGGCTAGTTGTCGTGCTTGATTCAAACTTGTAGATATGTGTCGTTTTTGTGTTTTTGGGTTTCAAACAAGTAATTGGATTTTGGTTTGTAATTGAAAATGAAATTGCAATGGAAAAATAGAAACCTTGATTTAATAAACTTGAGCAAGAAAATTGGCACTAAAAAGCTCAACCAATGGAAATTCAAACCAAAACACTTACCAAATTTTTAATGGGAAAATTGATTTCTGATTTCAACAAAACAAGATAGAATGCTAAACAAGGAAGTAAAAACAGTGATGAAGCTTTCGGAATTAATCAAGCTTAACACAAATCAATGCAAAGGAGACTTAGCAATCACACAAGCAACAACTTCACTTAGGTACAATGTTTTTGGAACCTCCACCACTGCTAACAAGATTTGAATATGAGTAAGTGCAAGTTTCTTGAATTCAGACACAACCGTATGCCACAAAAAATAAGTTAAATTCAGATTCCAAAAAGTGCAATTCAGTTGGCACGCAAAAGGAATTCTCCTTGTACCAAACTAACTCCAACTTACAAAATCAGCATGTTTCGGCTCCACTTTTCAAGCTGTTGGTTCAATTAGGAAACAAAGGTATTAAGGGAAGAGCTAAGCAAGATTAAGGTAAGGAGTCGAAACTCAAAGCAAATCTATAGAAGCACCAATTCGGAAATGGAATAAACATAAAACAGATTTGTTTTTTTTTCAGACTTTAAATGGCAAGCAACAATGGAATTGATTACGCAAAACTTAAAGCAAATGCTAATTAAACCAAACACACTATCTATCCACTACTAGAGCAGGAATTAACTACTAAGAAACTAGAATTCTGATGCAAATTCAGAAACCGAAAAGAAGTAAACAAAAACAGAAATAAACTTGGCACGCAAGCAACACCAATTGGCACATAGCAAATGAAACTAAAGTGAACTGAAATTTAACTCTATTAATCACTAAACAAGTTCCTAACTTACTGAACTCGAAGATATAAATCCTAATTAAGCTAAACAATGCAGAATCGAAAACTAAGATAACCTAAAACTGAATTTTTGCAGAAACAAAACAGAATTTGCTCAAAACTGTAAATTACAACCAAACAATGGAAAATTAAGTATCTAAACTACTCCTCAACCCCTCCTCATCTCAAGAACTCCTTGGTCGTCAATCAAGAGTGAACTTCGGACCTGCAAGCTCAACAAATAAGTGAAGATACGTCTCTGCTACTGAAACAGATCAAATCCATGCTCAAACTGAAATTTAGCTTCCGAACTCATCAATCTTGCTGTGGTGGCTTGCGATTTGGATTTGGGAGTGACCGAGACCTTCCAGGGAACCCCTCTGGTCAGCTCGGATGCAATGGAAACGGAGCACAGCTGAGCTTGATGAATTCGAGTAGTGAATCTGCTGAAACCTCACGCAGCTTCACTATTGAGCAGAAATCCAATCTGAGACTTCACTGAGATTCCCTTCACTGACTTAGCCCTTGCTCTGATGATGGATTGAGTGACCGCGCCTTCAATTGGATGAAAAATGGAAGAAAACGATGAAGAAAATGAAGAACTCGAGAGTTGCGGCGAAGACGCGATGGAGGAAGAAGCTGCGTGATTTTTCCTTAAGTAATAACCAATGGACGGCTGTGATTGATCCACTTCAATCCAACGGCTGATCTTGGTCTGATTTGAGCCAAACTTTGATGATGATGATCTGGGGTCAGGATCTACCTTGTGGTAGCTCGGATCCTCCAGATATGCAACGGATGGTCCAGATCAACTCTATCTGTGATTGGACACTCTAGAGCTCTCCAAGCTTGATCCAACGGTTGATTGAGCTCTGATTGTGATGAAACCTTCAGATCTTGATCAGGGTGCTTGATCAACCCTAGCCCTAGCTCGGATGGCTTCAGATCATCCCGGATGGCTCAGATCTAGCCGCTTTCGAATCGAACGGCCCAGATTTAATCGTAATCTTGACAATCTGATCCGGGTCACTTCCGACTCGAGTTTGACCCAATATGCCCTAGATCCTTGAACCTTGATGCCTACAAAAATAGATCAAGAATTTAGTGGCCAAAATAATCCAAAAATTTGCATATTTACAATTAAGTCCAAAATAAAGGTAAGTTCTAAAACCTAGGGCAATTTCACAATTTTGACAATAAAAACATAGATCAAACATGGATTTTAGCAGCTCAAATAATCAATAAAATAGTATTTATCAACTCCCCCACACTTGAGCTTGAGCGTCTCGCGAAAACAGTAAATATGTATCCCCTAGATTTACTTAAGCATAATTAGAAACAAATGAAAAGAAATTACCTAGGGTTGTTAATTCTCATAAATCTAAGCTCTATGGATTAGTATCTTGTCCTTAAATCAACAACTTGACATTTTCATCTATCATGAGTCATTGAGAGGAATTTAAATCACTAGCCTTTCAAGGAAAATTTTGGGTGGCTCTCTTCTTAAGTTCTAACTTGATGATGTAAGTGGAGCTCACTCAAACACACATGCTTCTTGTACTACCATAGGCTTGCTTATTATCTAATCTCCATCATTAATCATGATTGGAATCAACATCTACAAAAACAAATGAAAAGCATAGAAAATGGTGAGAAATGGAATAAAAATAAGAAAATGGAAAAATTTGATGGAGTGGGAGACTTGGTTGCTCAAAAATATTTCCAATGTGCTTTGCCCCATCTTGACAGTCCTCTAATAATATCAAAAGTATGGGTGAGTGAAACTTGAATAAATTCCTTTGGTTTGGATGAAAAACCCTTTCTTGGTTTCAATGTGCCAACTCTTCCTTTTGTGTGCCATTTTTGTTTCTTTCTTCTCTTTTCTGATTTTTCTCTTCTTCTTTTATCCTCTAGCAAGGTCAGATTTGTAGTGGAGCAAAGCTTTTAATTCAGATCAGAGAACTTCAATGATTTTCAATGCCAACTCAATTGTGTCCACTTGGTTTCTTTTCATTTTTTCCAAACTGCTTTCTCTTCTTTTTTTTTTCTTTTTCTTTTCTCTGCTCTGAATTGAAATTCAATCTTGTTCTGATCAGTTGGGATGCACTCCACACTTGTTGCTACATTCCTATACCTACTGCCGTGATCCATATCCTTAAAAACTCAATCTCAGATTTGAGTTGGCACAAACTTCCTCTCTAGCATCTACTAATTTTTTTTTTCATTTCTTCCTCTGTTTTTGGCACTGATTTGCTCTGCAATGATCTCAGATTTGCTTGGTTTCAGATTTATCTGATCTCAGCATCCCTTGCATCTCAATTTAGTTTCGATACAGCTGCAAATTCATATTGTCTCTGCTGAATTTTCCAGATTTTTTCTTCTCTGCTGCAATTTCCAGATTTTTTTTTCTTTTTCTGTATTTTCCTTCTCTGATTTCAGCAGCTACTCGGCAGCAACCTTGCATTAGTTTCAGCTCAGATTTTAGCTTCTTTTCAGCTTTTGTACAGCTACAATTCAGCTTCTCCCAACACCCCTTCTAAATGGCACAGATTTTTCCATTGCTTCATATTTTCCTGCATTTGTTTCATTTCTGCCCAGCTCAGATTTTGTTCAGCTCTTTTGAAATCTGTACAGCTACATTTAAGTTTCTTTGCAGCTTCGGTACAACTGCAAGTGGAATTCAATTCAGCTTGTATTCAAACTTCTCAGCCTTCAATTCAGACTTAAACAAAGGGCTGTTAACAATTCTTGGTCCACATCATTTTATTCAATCAAACTTCTGCTCAGCTCCCAAGTCTTTATCAGAATCAGCTCCCATCCACTCTAATTCAAATAGCAGTGGAGAATTCAAACAATTCAATCAAAGGAGTTGCTTCACAAATTCTTCTTCTTCAAACTGTTTTCTTCTTTTTTTTTCTTTTTCTGCTCTCAGATTCCAGCTCATGGCATCAACTTCAGAATTAAGAACCTGTTTTCTTCAAGCACTTGCATCAAGTAGTACTTGCTTCAAATAATAGTGGAAACCTCAAGTGTTCCACTCGGAATTATTTTCTGCTCATACATCTAATTCAGCCAAGCCTTTGCCTTTCCTTTTCTATCCTTTTCAGCAGCGTTCTAGTATCCATTAGTTCCTCTTGTATCCGAAATTGAATGTGCACCTTCAACTTCAGATACAATGTATACTTAAATTCTTGATTTTCCAGTTGTAGTACTCGGCAGCTATAAATGGAATGCAGTCAGATTTTGGGCAGTTCCGGAATTCAGCTCAGATTTCAGACTATACAGCTGTGTTTCAGATCATTCCCAGCTGCAATTCAGATTCCAACTAAGTGGCCGATCAGCTGAATTCAACTTAGCACATGTTCTTGCTTGGATCTTCTTTTATTTAACTGAATTTTTCAGCTCCACGGCAGCAATTTCATATTCAAGTTGACCACTTTCTGCACATTTGAACTTGGCACAGATTTCTTCCTTTGTTTTTCATCAAATTCCAAACTGCTATTGCGTGCCATTTTGTACTTTGTCACAGCCCTTTTTTTTTCTTCCTTGTAAACATCTGATCTCTTTACAGAATTCATCTTCAATCCTTTAAGATTATTCAACAGCAACTATCCTTGCAATCCAGCTTAGATTTTTAGCTGCAGAATTCCCTGCATTTCCCTGCTTCAAAAAAAACTTCAATTCAGCCTCCATTCCTACTGATTTCTCAGCTTAAATATCAATTCGGCTTGTATCATTCATCAGCTCTAAGATTCTGTACTTGTCAGATTTTATGATCAGCCCTGAATTTCTGAACCTGCTGCAATTCTCCTGCTTCTGCTCAAATTCGATTCAGCTCCAATGAATCTGTTTCCAAGTTGATACAATGCATTTCAGATTTTTGGCAGTCTCAGATTTTCTTCTTTTTGTTTTTTTTTCTTTTTTTCTTCAGTTTTGAAATGGCACAAATTTCCTTAGAACGGCTTCACAGAAATTCAGTTTAGAACACCTCATTTCTTCCACTAATTTCAACTTGGCACAGATTTCTTCCTTTGTTTTTCAGATTAACAAAGCTTATAAATGCTTCCATTGGTCTCCTCTTTGACTTTTCTCAATTCTTTGCAACTCCACTTGGCAGCAATTTCTTTTCATTTTTTTCTTTCTTTTAAGTCCACAGAAATCTCCTTTCAACCGGATTCAATGAGGGTTGCAATGAGAGAAACACTTCTCTTCCAATTCATGATTGAATTTCCACTTGTTCTTGGTACCAAGCTCCACTCAATTGGGCAAATTTTTTTTTTTTCATGAAGTGCATCCTTGATAAAAACTTTTCCAAAACACTAATCACTCCCCCACACTTAAATCTTTGTCCGTCTCGGGCAAAATAGCATTAAGAATATCTCAAACAAACAAGTCCAAAGACAAGAGAGGGTAAGATTAGAAATAAGGAAAAACAACTAGAATAGAATAGACAAATTGATGTGGAAAGGTGAATAAAATGATTAGTCCCTATAGATGTGATCCAACCATTGAAATATGATTTTGAAAGAATCTAAGCAAGTTCTAGAATACAATAACATATGTGTATCACAAAATAAGGCTAATCTCACTAGGTAAAAATAATCCATCTCAAATTCTCAATTAAGAATCTAAAGCAAAATCGTACTCAAGCATCCAAGATTTCATCCATGAACTCAAACCCTAAGTTTTGACAACCAAATTTAATTTATTTTCCAAGAGATTCTAAAATGCTATGGAGTAACCTAGAGGGATACATTTATTCCTAGTCATGTAAGAAAAAGTGACAAAACTATATTTACAAGGACATGGTATTTACAATGATTTTATTCATGTCATGTTTCCTAAAAATTTATTATCAACTACTTACTTCAAAAGAAAACATTTTCATAGCAACATGAAAATGATATGTACAATGAAATGTAATGTAGAGAAAGTGAACCCCCTTAAGTTGGGTAGATAGCGTCCTCAATGTACACATCCTCCACCTCTAGCTCCTTTAGTTCTTCAAAGTACTTCTTGAGCCGGTGGCCATTAACTTTCCACACAAATCCATTAGTTTCGTCCCTAATTTCAAAAACTCCATAGGGAAAATGTCAGTTATAAGAATGGACCTTCCACCTTGATCTCACTTACCTCTTATCAATTTTAGCCTTGACTTGTATAATAGCACTTTGTCACCAATTTGAAATTCTTTGTTCACAATGTGCTTGTCATGAAAGTTCTTAGTCTTCTCCTTATAGATCCTTGAATTCTCAAAAGCTTCCACTGGACTTCTTCAAGTTCTTGAAGTTGCAACTTCCTTTCTTCTCCACCTTAGTAGCATCAAAATTGCAAGCTTTTACCGCCAATACGCCTTATGCTCAACCTCCATAGTAATGGCATGATTTCCCATACACAAGCTGTAAGGTGACATTCCAATGGGTGTCTTGTAAGCAGTGCGATATGCCATAGTGCATCTCAAGCCTTTTGCTCCAATCCTTCTATTAGGTCACGGTCCTTTCAAAATTGATTTGACTTCTCTATTCGACACCTCGGCTTGTCCATTTGTTGGGGTGATAACAGTAAAACTTATGTACAACCCGTACTTATTAAGAAAGCTTCATGTGCTTATTGCAAAATGGGATCCTTGGTCACTTATGATTGCTCTTGGAATTCAAACCTGCAAAAATGTGTGACCTGACAAAACTAACAACAACAGATGAATCATCAGTCTGGTGGGAATGCTCCACCATTTGAAACATAATCACAGCTAAAAGAATATACAAGAATCCAAAGAAGCAGGAATGGTCCATAAAATCTATACCCACACATAAATATCTCACAAATAAAATAGCTTGCTGAGCATTCATTTCTAGCATTTATTTTCTGTTCTTTGACATCTATCACAACATACAAACCTATATGAATCTCTAAACAGGGTGGCCAGTACAATCCACATTCTAAAATTTTTCTAGAGTTTCTGTGGTCCAAAATGCCACCACATGCTGAAGAATGACAAAAGTGAGTACAGAATGAAACTCATGATTGGTACACATCTCCTAATGATTGATCACTACAAAATTTCACAAGTAAGATATCCACACATAATATGCATCACTTTAAACTTATCCTTTGAGCTTTCGAAGTGTGTAGGAAAACATGAGCTACAGAAATTCACTAGTCTGCATACCAAGGTGACTCCCATGCAGCTGTAAGCTGCCATCTCTGAATCATCATCATCCGTGGATCTCATCTCCCTCCACTGTCAAGTGGTCTGCTACTAAATTTTCCTGCCACTCCTGTCCTGTCTCCAGCAAACTCCTGTGTAGCTCCATCTAATAGCTTGGCTCGCATCTGGCTCTTCAGGATATCATCTATGATCAAAAACAAAATGAGACACAATAAATATGATCTGAATCTATCTAAAGCAAAAACAATGGAAGAGCTCCTTTCAGTCGTGGTGTAATTGGTTGGGCGGCATCTAGGTTTTGGAGGCATAGGAAATGACATGTGTGCTCCATCCACCCTCTGTGCTAGAACAGCTCCCACTGCAAATTAGAAGCATCACACATTAATTCAAAAGGTAAAGTCCAGTCAGGGATGTAATAATGACTGAGGTAAAGCCTCCTGAGTCATGAAAAGCTTCTTTATTTTTCATCGAATGAACTCAACATCCTCAACAATCGTGTCAAGGCGAGAATCAAGTAAAGTCCTATAAATCTGCGAAAATCTGATCCAAGAAAAGTCGAATATCCGTACGCAACTAAAAAAAAATAACACGATTTTGCAGATCTACCTAATACCTTCGAGAGACTATTGTCAAGTCATCCATGCTACATAAAGTGCATTCTCAAATTCAAAACAAGTAGTTTCAATGCAACGGTGTAAAACCCTAGACAATTATTCAAACATGAATCAAAAAGTGCCAAAACTGAAAATACCATATACCTCCAGCATCTCTAGCAACTCACCAAATATATCACCATGATCTTGAAAGTACGGGTGCGTTGCAGAGTCCGAACATACGTCATAGGAAATGTGCAACTGAGTGTCCTCTTCCCTGGTCATAATAAAAAAAAGAAAAAGTCCTAGTCCAGCATCTACTAGGTAAAGTGATCCCTTGGGTTCTTAACAATATAGCCTTGGCCAGCTCATGCCTTGCAAGTCCCCCTACCACGTCCCCACACTTCTGGGTTATACTCCTGGAATTGTTTCTTTGTGGTGGTCCCTGGGGCTTAGTGCAATCCCTACCTTTCTTCAATACTGTGTCCTCAATTATCCTGCAACAACCAAATTAGAAAAATCAGGACCTTCAATAATACTATAATCACAAAATAAAAGATGAGAATGGTCCTGTGAGGTAGGAATGGGTGATTCTTGGGGCTTAGTGCAATCCCCTACACTTTCAATCTCAACAGAAATAGGTGATCCTTGGGGCTCTGTGCAATCCCCTACACCTAGAATAATCTCTCCAGCTGTAAAAACATCTGAAATGTCTTCTGAAAATTCCTCAGTCTCAGCAGTAAGTACTCTCTCAACCTCCTCTGAATGAATAACTTCTCCAGAAAAATCCTCTAGAAATCCCTCAGCCTCTAACTCTGTCTGCTCCAGCTTCTCAATAATATCCATGCTCCTGATGGAGTGATCCTCTCTCGGATGCTTCATAGCATCGAAAAGGCTAAACTGAATAACCGTATCTCCAATCTCCATGGAAAGTGTACCGGCATATACATCAATCTTTGTTCTGGCCGTCTTCAGAAACGGTCTGCCTAGAATCAGTGGAGAACGGTGCGCCAGATAATCTCCCTCCATATCCAAAATATAGAAATCAGCAGGAAATATCAGCTCCTTTATCTTCACCAAAACATCATCAATCATACCTGCTGGGCGTGTCTGGCTCCTGTCTGCTAGCTGTATCACCACGCCAGTGGGCTGTAAAGGGCCTATGCCGAGCATCTAAAAGACTGACCTGGGCATCACATTTATAGAAGCTCCTAAGTCTAACATAGCATCGTGAAATATGGTGCTCCCAATCTCACAAGAAACAGTAAACATCCCAGGGTCTTCACATTTCTGAGGTAGGGCATGGATAAGCGAAGAAACATTTTTCCCAATGCTGACCAATTCATTTTCCTTAAGCTTCCTTTTGTTAACACAAAGATCCTTCAAAAACTTAGCATACTTTGGAATTCTTTTGATCATGGTCAACAAAGGTATATTGATCTCCACTTTGCTGAAAAGCTCCACTAGTTCATTAAATTCCTTGGCTTTCTCTTCCTCCACTTGCTTTTTGGCATGTGTTCTCTGCTGTGGAAAGGGTAAAGGAACCCTAAAATTATTTTCTTTGGCCGGAAGTGGAGATGTAGATGCTGAATTCTGCTGTGCTGTCCCCTGCGAAGTGGCTGCTGTAAAATCGGCCTCGGCACTGTTTTCTTCTCCGTTTGCCACCAAATTTGGAGGGTTGCTTGAGGACTGAGTTGGGAACGGGCCAGGGTGAATCAGCTGAATTTGAACTCATTTCAGTGTTGTTTTGGGCCAGAATTGGAGAAGTTGTCTGGTCTCCTGAAAATTCTGCTCTTGGACTCTTAGGAGATGTTGTAACCTTCCCACTTCTCAAAGTTATAGCACTCACATTCCCTTTAGGATTAGGAACAGTTTGGGAAGGGAGTTGATTTGATCCTTGAGCTTGATTTTGGTTAATTCCACTCGCCAATTGCCCTATTTGCCTCTCAACGTTTTGATTGTGTTGTTGTTGTTGTTGTTGTTGTTGTAGAACTTGTTGTATTTGTTGTTGTTGAGTTTGTTGTTGCTGCATCATCTGTTGAAACATATCCTCAACCCTCTGTTGGGACGCAATTCCTCCACTTGAGCTTCCATAGCCTCCTTGGTTAGAATAGCTCTTTGATTGACCTTGAAAGGATGAATTAGTTGGCTGAAATGGTGGAGCTTGCTGATTTTGTTGAAAACCATGCTGTTGGGACTGATTAAAGGACTGATTAGAGGGCTGATATGCTGGGAAATTTTGCTGGGAAATGTAACCTTGAAAGTTTTGATTTTGAGCAGGAAAATTAGGTGGCGAGGGCTGAAAATTCTGAACTTGAAACCCTTGACCGTAGGGCTGGAAATTCTGATTCAAGGGCTGTGTGGGCTGAAAATTTTGTTGGTTTTGAGCTGGGAAAGCTGGGAATGATTGAAATCCTTGCTGCCCTTGATAAGGTTGCTGGAATTGAGGTTCAAATGGCTGAAATTGATGCTGAAAATGTTGAGAATTAGGCTGAAACAAAGGCTGAAAACTTGGGTTTGATGGCTGAAAAGTTTGCTGATTGTTTTGAGTGTGTTGGGGCTGCTGGAAATTCGGTTGAGGCTGCTGTGAGGACTGATTTTGAGGCTCTTGTTGGCAGAAAGCATTCCCATACCTCAAGTTAGGATGATTCCTCCAACCGGGGTTATAGGTAGAGGAATATGGATTGTTTCTTGCTGGAAATTGTCCTCTCACTAATGCAGCTACTGTCTCGTCCTGTTGGAGAGTGGGGCACGAATTTGAGGTGTGCTCTAGGCTAGAGCAAATGCCACACACACTTATCACTTGACTAGAGGGTGGAGGTACTGAAGGAGTTGACCCTTGATTTGCATTGCTAACCTTCAACTCCTTAATAAGTGATGTGATCTCTGCAAATCTCTTGTCATAATGATCAATAGGCACTAACTGAACTTCTCCCACTCCTCTGGTGGTCAAGGCTCTGCCTCCAAATTGTTGGGAATTCTCAGCCATATTAGAAATTAACTCCCTAGCTTGCATTGGTGACTTGTTCACTAGGGCCCCTCCAGCTGCAGCATCTATCAGGACTCTATCCATCTGCAGCAGTCCCTCATAAAAATATTGAATCAATAATTGCTCACTGATTTGATGCTGGGGGCAACTTGAACACAACTTGTTAAATCTTTCCCAGTAATCATATAGTGTTTCGCCCACCACTTGCTGAATCCCACAGATACTTTTTCTGATTATAGCTGTGCAGGAAGCTGGGAAATACTTCTCCAAAAATGCCTTCTTCATAGCGATCCAACTAGACACATGTCCTGTAGGCAGATAATAGAACCAGTCTTTGGCTGCTCCTGTCAATGTGAAGGGGAAAGCTCTCAGCTTGATGTCTTCTTCAGAAATGCCCTGAGGCTTCATAGTAGAGCACACCACATGGAATTCGTGCAAGTGTCTGTTTGGATCCTCCCCAGATAAACCCTGAAACTTTGGCAACAAATTGATAAGTCCCGATCTTAACTCAAAACTTTCCCCCAGCTCTGGATAAGCTATGCTGGAGTACTGAAATGCAGCATCAGGTGCTGCAAGCTCCTTCATGGTTCTCTGGTGGTCTGCCATGTCAATGCCTGAGTGAGTGGAGATAGTCTGAATAGGAGGGATATCTGTAGTCTCAGAAAGAATGGCCTGGCTCCTCCTGACTCTGAAAGTCCTCTTAATCTCAGGATCGAAATCTTCTAATTCAGCACCTAGAGACCTGGTCATAAAAACAAAACAAATCGTAGTAAATGTAGATAAACAGATAAACAGATAAAATCAAATCCAAAGATATAGCAATAAGCACAAAAGTAAGTCAAGAATGATATGAAATACGTGCACAAGCAAAAATCAAACAAGTCAACTAACAGTTCCCCGGCAACGGCGCCAAAAATTTGACAAACCCAAATATACTAGATTAAATTGTCACGAAAGTATGGGCTCATCAGATTTAGATGTGATAGAATAACTGGAAACCCTTTTTACAGTTAAAATCTAAAAATGTAGCAAAGGGGCCACAGGTCGTATTTTTTCTCGGGGCTAGTTGTCGTGCTCGATTCAAACTTGTAATTATGTGTCGTTTTTGGGGTTTTAAATGAGTAATTGGATTTTGGTTTTTAATTGAAAATGAAAATGAAATGAAAATGAAAGAAAGTATGCAATGGAACTAAACAAAGAGATGGCACTAAAAGCTCAATTAATGGAACCCTAATTAAAGCACTTACAAAGTTTTAATGGCAACTGTTTTCTGATTTCAAACACAAAAGATGATGCTGAGAATTAAGGTAAAAACAGTGATGGGAGTTTCCGAAAATTAACAAGCTTAACACAATTAATAGCATGCAAAAGTAAAACTCAACCAAGCAATTGCAACTAAACTAGCCCAAGTGTTTTTGGATCCCAACCACTGCCAACAAAATTCAGATTTGAGTAAGTGCAAGCTTATTGATTCAAACACAATCTTATGCCACAAAATCAAGTTAAAATTCGGATGCAATTGAATCCAAGGGCAGTTGGCATGCAAGGGATAATTCCTTGTGCCAAAAACCACTTTCAAATCAAGAAATGAGTGATCTTTCAACTCGACTTTTTAAAACTGATTGGTTCATTTGTGAAACAAAGGTTTGAGGAAAAACTAAGCAAGATTCTGAACAGGAATTCGAACTGAAAACAAAGCTAACAAAGCAAAAGAAATCAGAAGCTGGGATATGCAGTAATTCAATTTCGATTTTCAGAATTCAGCTCTAGCTAAACTAAAAACCTGGAATGAATTGGAAGAAATCGAAATTAAGCTCTAAGTTAACCAAGGAAACCTATATCTGACTAAAATGCAGGAATTAATGAAGAAAACCAGTCCTAAAGTAATTCACTTAAGACACAACCGAAAGCTAACTTGAGTATTCAGAAATTTCAGAAATTAATAGCAGCATTGGAATAGATTAACTAGTTAGATGCAAAACTAATGGAACAACTACTAACACTACTTGAAACTAGATTAAGGAGCAATGAACCTAGTGATTTCTGAGTTTGGCTGGCAATTCAATTACAAATAGCAGCATAAACAGATTGAAAATTCAGAATTACTTGGCACGCTAGCAACACAATTGGCACGCAACTAATGGAAACTAAATTGAACTGAAATTTAGCTCTATTAATCACTAAACAAGTTCTCTATTACTCTACTTGTAGAATTAAAGCTAACTTACAGCTAACAACTCAAGAATCAAAAAATTCAGTAACTGCAATAGAATTCAGAACAAAACTGCAACAGAATTGAAATTTAAGCTACAAAACATGAAAATTAAGGACCTAAGCTACTCCTCAACCCCTCCTCATCTCAAGAACTCCTTGGTCGTCAATCAAGAGTGAACTTCGGACCCGCAAGCTCAACAAATTAGTGAAGATACGTCTCTGCTACTGAAACAGATCAAATCCATGCTCAAACTGAAATTTAGCTTCCGAACTCATCAATCTTGCTGTGGTGGCTTGCGATTTGGATTTGGGAGTGACCGAGACCTTCAAGGGAACCCCTCTGGTCAGCTCGGATGCAATGGAAACGGAGCACAGCTGAGCTTGATGAATTCGAGTAGTGAATCTGCTGAAACCTCACGCAGCTTCACTATTGAGCAGAAATCCAATCTGAGACTTCACTGAGATTCCCTTCACTGACCTAGCCCTTGCTCTGATGATGGATTGAGTGACCGCGCCTTCAATTGGATGAAAAATGGAAGAAAACGATGAAGAAAATGAAGAACTCGAGAGTTGCGGCGAAGACGCGATGGAGGAAGAAGCTGCGGCAAAATTTCCTTAAGTAATTAAGCATGGACGGTCCAGATTGATTTGCTTCAATGCAACGGTTGATCTTGGTCTGATTTGAGCCAAACTTTGATGATGATGATCTGGGGTCAGGATCTGCCTCATGGTAGCTCGGATCCTCCAGATTTGCAACGGATGGTCCAGATCAAGCTAATCTTTGAATGGATGATCTAGAGCTCTCCAAGCTTGATCCAACGGTTGATTGAGCTCTGATTGTGATGAAACCTTTAGATCATGATCAGGGTGCTTGATTAACCCTAGCCCTAGATCGGATTGCTTCGGATCATCCTGTATGGCTCAGATCTAGCCGCTTTCGAATCGAACGACCCAGATTTAATCGTGATCTTGATAATCTGATCCGGTCACTTCCGACTCGAGTTTGACCCAATATGCCCTAGGTCCTTGAACCTTTGATGCCTACAAAAATAAATCAAGAATTTAGTGGCCAAAATAATCCAAAAATTTGCATATTTGCAATTAAGTCCAAAATAAAGGTAAGTTCTAAAACCTAGGGCAATTTCACAATTTTGGCAATAAAAACATAGGTCAAACATGGATTTTAGCAGCTCAAATAATCAATAAAATAGTATTTATCAGCTGTCGAGGCACGTTTTCGCTGCTGCTTACTTGGGTTGACCTTGGGGGCGCCCGGAACATCCGGGGCGCCCTGCTCAGCTTCTGCCTCACTCCTTTGAGGCTCTTTGAGCTGCAGATACTCAGTCCTTCGGTCCTGCATCCAGGGTTGGTCCAAAAAATAGTAAAACATTAAATTATTAGTTTATACAGCCTTAGCTGTCTTGGTTCTGACTTTGGGTCACCAAAATGGAACCCTAGGTCGAACCGACGCCTACTGTTCCCTCGACGGGGAACGCGTCCTCACCTACTCCTCTCAGGAGAGTATACCTGATGCCAACCGGCTCCTCCGGTTGGACTTTTGCCTAGCAGTCCTTCGCTAGGTCTTCAGTCCCAAGCTGTCCTTCGCCTGGTGCCTAGCAGTCCGTCGCTAGGGCTTTAATACTCTGGCATTCCTTTGCTAGTGCTTCAGTCCCAAGCTGTCCTTCGCCTGGTGCCTAGCAGTCCATCGCTAGGGCTTTAATACTCTGGCATTCCTTCGCCAGTGCCTAGCAGTCCTTCGCTAGGGCTTTTTGCCCTGGCATTCCTTCGCCAGTGCCTAGCAGTCCTTCGCTAGGGCTTTTTGCCCTGGTATTCCTTCGCCAGTGCCTAGCAGTCCTTCACTAGGACTTTTCCTGCACACTTGAGTAACATGTTAGATAACAAGAAAGACTTAACTTTTGAACCCTGTTGTCATTATCAAAACACAGGTTTGACTTGGGTGCTTTCTGCACCAACAATCTCCCCCTTTTTGATTTATGGCAACCCTAGTTCAAAAAGTTAAGTTTAATCAAAAGCATAAAAATTTGTTCCCTCCCCCTGGAGGGAATCTCCCCCTTGATTTTTCAAACATTCGTGGGGTTCTATCAAAAACTTAGAATGATTTTGTACTTTGAAAACTTAAGTTTTAGGTACTTGGAAATCTTTTGATAACTTAAGTTTTAAAAGTACATAGAGGAGTTTTTGAAAGCATTAGTTTAGAATTAAAAAAAAATTGAAAAGTACTCAAAAGTTTTGAAAACTTTAAGTTAAGTACTTAGTAGGATTTGAAAAACTTAAGTGCTTAGTAAACACTTTAAGTACTTAGTAAATTTTGAGACAATTTAAGTACTTAGTAAATTTTTTTTTCTAAAGCACTTAAAAAACTGGAATACTGAAAAAAAGAGTTTTGAAAAAAACTTAAGTACTTCTAGAAAGGTTTTTTGAAAAGCTTTGAAAAGTAGCTAACTTTTTGAAAATAAAGAGTTTGAGATTTTGAAAAAAATTTGAACTCTCTCATTTCCTATCTCTCCCCCTTTGCCATATATCAAAACTAGATAGATATAGCAGAGATTAAATTGCATAAAAGAAATAACTTTCATAAGGGAAGATATTCGTATGATTTTGTTGTACTGAACCAAGACTTAGACCAAATCAGTTGATTTTCTCTTGTAGGGACCTGTCTAACCCATTTAGCTACTTACTAACTGTTATAAGCAGTAGTTTTTGCTAGGGTTAGTCAAGTTAAGTGTTTCTGTTCAAGTTAGATTTTCTAAACTTGACACTTAACTTGATTGCTGTGTAAGTTGTATTTAGTGCCCCAATTACTGCAGATGCACTGACTTAAAGCATCTTGAATTAAGGCAAAGACCTAAGCATCTCATCCCTTTCTAGGTTATCAATCAAAAGTACCCTAAAGTGCTTGTGAGATGTTGTCTTCTAAATCTATAGGTGCATGCAGTTCTAGGGTTAGGGCCTAGGCTAAGTCCATTTGCGAAAAAGCCCTAGTTTTGAAAGAGGTAGTTTTGAAAAAAACTAAGTCTGAAAAAAAAATATTTTAAAAAAACTTTTTCAAAATTAAGAGCTGATTTTGAAAGCATTTTGAAATAATTTTTTAAATTGATTTGAGTAAGAAAAACCAATAATAAACTAAATCTATTCTACTAAGCACAATCCTAACTGCTGTATAAAAAAGAAATAAGTACTCATAAGCTAGTCAACATGGAAAAGTCCATACAGTCATACAGTCAAACATAAGTCAACCCTACTAAGTAGGGGCAGTCAAATAGTTACTGGTACAATGCTAAGCAAATCTAGGACGAGGGACCGGGATGATCAGATGGGCCAGGCTGCCATGAATCGAATCGTGCCATCATCTCGATGTATCGAGCATCATCCACTTCTCGATCGACTCTACGAGCGTCCATCTGCTCGATGTGATAGGCCTCGACCTCCTCTCGGAGACTGTGGATCTCCGTCTGTATTTGTGTGAGGCGCTGGTCGAGGGTCGGTGGTGGAGGCTCGTCTATGTGTGCTCGGGCTGCTGCTGCTATGTCTCCAACGTCGACCTCAACCTCCTCGTCTGAGTCGATCGGGGCCCCGGCCTGCTGTCGTCTCCAACTCAGAACCCCGGTGGCCGATACCTCTAGACCCGCTAACGAGAAGTTCCTAAATCCTATTTCATCAAAGTCGGTCATAGCGGTTATTTCACCCACGATAATGTCGCGACCGTGGTGATGAAGGAGAGAGGTGATGATGTGGCAGTATGGAGTGCGCACTCGTCCCTGGATCGTAACACTAGACGCATGCAGAATAGTATGAAACATGTGTAGTCCAATGTCAATGTCAAGGTGATGGACTAGGGCATACAAAAGAAAGGCATGAAAGGGTCGCATGGTCCCTAGATCTCAAGTGGAGAGTGGTAAGATACAGCGGACCAGGACTCTGTACAGGGCATAGTCCTGTGCCTGAAGGTCAACGGCTAGGAATCGTCTATTTGCGGGGAGTCTAGCTTCCCTAGAGAAGTAGGCGTGGATAGTGTCTAAGGTAATGTGAGAATAGGGAGGGTCAAATGGAGGATTCCTAGGTGGATAGCAGTAAAATGTGGACTGGGAGGCTCGTAGTCCAAGGAATCGGTTCAACAAAGTCAGGGTGATAGACAGTAGTATCCCTTGGACAGTAGTGTGAAACATGAGATTATCTTGTCGAATTATGTTATTGTAGAATTCTGCACATAAGGATTCATTAATGGTATGAGTGCAGAAGACAAGATTATCTAATTGATAGAAGTTTATAATATTCATGGCTACGGGGCATGATTGGGTAAAGAAATGTCTATTAAAATAGCTTATCTTAATAGGCTTGTAAATAGTTTGAGCAAACTTATTACATAATTCTAGAGTAGGGAATCGAGGGTCGGCACTTGGTTCGGCACCGGGGTTTGCTTGGTTTGGTCGACGTCTTCTAAGAGAAGAAATTATGCATTTAAAGAATGTTTGAAGGAATTAAAAAAAATTAACTTAATAGCAATAAAATTGTACCGGGCAGCTCGAGGAGGCATGGTTGAGGATGAGGGCTTGCAAGATCTCCTTGGAGGGAAAGAAGTGAAGAAGAAAGTTGATTTTTGGTGTGGGAAGAGGAGAGGGTTCGGATGCCCTTATATAGGCAGATCAACGGGGGCACCCGGGAGCTTCCGGGCGCCCTGGTCAGTGGTTACTGCTAAAGGCGGTGTCTTTGACTGGTTGGGGGCGCCTGGGACAGCCCGGGCGCCCTCGTCAGGCTGCTTTTGCATCTTTTGCTGCATTGAGTGCGATGGGGGCGCCCGCATGGTTCCGGGCACCCTAGTCAAAGGCAGAGGCATGTTTTTGCCTAGGGAGAAAGAAAAGGTGAGGTGGGGGCACCCGAGGAGTCACGGGCGCCCGGGACTGTAGCGTAGAGACAAGTTTTGTGTCTTGTCATCGTTTGACCATGGTTTAATCGGTTTGACCATGGTTTAATCAGTTTGACCATGGTTTTACTATGGTTTGACTGCTTTGACCATGGTTTGACCATGGTTTAATCGGTTTGACCATGATTTGACTATGGTTTGAAATATAGGATTAAACTACAATATAGGTATTAAAGGAATTATAATTGAGTTTAATCTTACTGTCTCAACCAATCTAGGGTTTTCAATCACGTTAGCCTTATAGGTTTCGTGAGACAGGTTTTGATAAGTAAAATTATTTTGAAAAATTATTATGTATTTTGAAAATCTTAAATTAATTTTTGAAAACAGTTAAGTTTATTTTGAGAGAAAATGTTTGAATCTATACTTAACTGAAAATTGTGTTAGATTTGAATTTAACAAAAAGTAATTTGAATTTGAAATTCAAAAATTGGCTTCCAGGTCTTGGCGAGGCACTAGGCCTTCTTTGGTCGTAGCCTTATTGGATCATCAACCCTTTCCTTGACAAAGCCGTTTAATGAAATTTCATTTTCAAAATTAATCTTTGAAAAGTTCTGGTCTAACTAGTTTGGATTTTGGATCGGTAGCTTCGGCTAGTTTCACCAGTTTAAAGAGACCAAGTAAACTTGATCTTATTAGAATTGGTTTCCCTAACGTACTATCATCTCACCTCCACCCAATACTATGTTGTTAAGTTTCAGTTAAGTTTGTTCAGTCCTTAAGCTAACCTAAGTTTAAGCATGGTAAATTGTAAAAATTAAATAAACAATCAATCAGGCAAATTGCAATCAAGAATTAAATTCTATCTAACAATAAAAATAGTTTTTAATTTGGCTCCCCCTGGACTAAAGCCACGATAATGGTTAGGCAAGATGTGAATCTTGTCCTTGGGGATCCAATACTGATTTGATCCAGTCGGTTTGTTCAGGTACAGTTTAGGTACCCATGCCTGAATTTTACCTCTGGACTGATTCAGTACAGCAAAGTAAGATCTTTGTCGGGATTTGGTTCAATAGCCAAGTCCGGATCGATTTAGAACGGACTTCTATTTTCCAAGAATCATGTCAAGACCCTTGGAACCAGAAGTGAATCGTTCTAAGGCAACTCTATGATCCTTAACCTGAGTTTTCAGGGAGGAGTTCTCTTTCTCATGTTTTTCAACTTGAGTAGGAGTTCCTTCTTGAACTTTCTCGGTTAAGGGTTTAGAGTCAGTTTCCTCTTTCAGGAATTTTACTTCCTGTCGGAGGGACTCGATTAGGAGTTTAGCTTTCGCCAAATCTCGAGAAAGATAAGAGATGAGTTCATTTAACTGACTTCTATTAAAACCACTTACCTTGATCTCGCCGTCTTCTGAAAAGGATAGTCTACCGTCGTCCTGCTCTGACTCTGACTCGGTCTCAACTTCTTCTGAGGCGGTCAGGGCTAGAAGGTTGGACTGGGGTGCTTCTTCTTCTTCTTCTGAGGAAGATTCGTCCCAGGTTGCTTGGAGTGCTTTCTTTTTTCTTGTCTTTTTAGTCTCCTTTAGGTTAGGACACTCTGACTTGTAGTGACCCTTTTTCTTGCACTCGTAGCAGGTCACGTTGGCCTTGTTTTTGTCATTTGCAGGTTCAGCTGGTTCGTCCTTTCTTCGGCCGCCTTTCCGTCTGTTGGTTTGGTTCTTCAGCTCTTTGTAATAGCTTCGGGCCAGTCGGACCAGCTTAGTTCGATCTCCTTCTTCGTCTTCTGAGTCGGAGTCTGAGTTAGACTCGGGTTCAGGTTGAGGCTTTTTCTTTGTTGTCCTTCCAATTTTACCTGCAATAAAGGCAATACCTTTCTCGGCCATATTGCAGTTAGTCTGTTCATGAAGCTCTAATTCTGAAAATAATTCACCTAGTTTAATTTTTGAAAGATCCCTTGAGACCTTGTATGCATCTACCATAGATGCCCACAAGGTGTTTCTAGGGAAAGCGTTTAAGGCATACCTTATTAGGTCACGGTTTTCAACCTTGTGACCTATGGTGTGAAGACCGTTCATCAATTCATGGATCCGTGCGTGGAGCTGGGCTGCTGATTCGTTGTCGGCCATCTTGATGGTATACAATTTGTTCAGGAGCAGATCTCTCTTGCTGATCCGAGTGTCTGATGTTCCTTCGTGTAGCTCGATCAGTTTCATCCACAGCTCCTTGGCACTGTTGAAGGGGCCCACCCGGTTCAGCTCCTCTTTTGTTAAGCCACATTGGAGGGTCTGGGTTGCCTTTGCATCTGCTTCGATTCTTCGTTTCAGAGCGGTGTCCCACTCTGTGTAGCTTTGAGGTAGTGCTTCAGCATTTGTGGGAATCTCCAGTCCGGACTGGATGATAATCCACAAGTCCACCTGAGTTTTCAGGTGGACCTCCATTCGACTTTTCCAGTAAGAAAAGTCTTTCCACTGAAAAGTGGAGGTCTGGCGGTGCTGAATCCTTCTTGCATGGCCATTTAATCTGAAAAGTTAACTAACAAAAAGAATTTCACAAGACTTGGTCTTGGATTAGTAGTACGGGATAAGAAAAATAAAATAACGAGGGGTGTTGCACCAACCTCGATTAATGAAAAAATTCGAACGAAAAATTTAGTAGAAATTGGAACGAAAGAAAAAAATAAAAATCTGAAAAAAATTTCAAACTGGTGGTTGCACCAAGTTTGAACTTCCCCTCTCTGATACCACTTGTTGGATCGAGAGAACCGATAGAGGGGGGGGTGAATATCGGAAATCGTTCGGATTTGAAAAAGAGCAATTGCACAGCGGAAGATAAAAATAAAATACGCGAACACAGTAATTTTTTACTTGGTTCGGAGCCTAGGTCGACTCCTACTCCAAGGCCCACGATCGTTGATCGTTTACTTTGGGCAATTCTATATGAGGCGCAAAAGCAGTTTACAAAGATTGAGTTACAATTATAGCACAGTAAACAAATAAAATAAGACTCTTCTTTTACCGACGTCCGATGTAGGTTGTCTTTTTCGGAGCAGCGAGACGTCGTCGGCTCGAGTTGGGAAGTTTCCGGAGCGAGGCGCGAGAGCAGAAGAGCGTAGAAGCGTTGATTGAAGGTGTTCTCTGAAACCTTGGTTCGAGGGTCCTTTTATAGGGCCTGGGGACGCCCGGGACGTCGGGGGTGCCCCCCCCCACGTGGCGGTCGATCCGTCTCCTTCTCAGTCAACATTTGATCCCTTCAAAGTCGGGATCAGGTTTGACCAGGGCGCCCGGAGCGCTCGGGCCGCCCGCATTGACGGGGTCAAGTCTTCATCCTCATGGCTTTGCGAGGGTGTGCTTCGGCAGCTGGCACTGGGGGCGCCCGCGACAGGCGGGGCACCCGGAGCATCCGGGGCGCCCCGAAATATAGCTGTCGAGGCGCGTTTTCGCTGCTGCTTACTTGGGTTGACCTTGGGGGCGCCCGGAACATCCGGGGCACCCTGCTCAGCTTCTGCCTCACTCCTTTGAGGCTCTCTGAGCTGCAGATACTCAGTCCTTCGGTCCTGCATCCAGGATTAGTCCAAAAAGCAATAAAACATTAAATTATTAGTTTATACAGTCTTAGCTCTCTTGGTTCTGACTTTGGGTCACCAAAATGGAACCCTAGGTCGAACCGACGCCTACTGTTCCCTCGACGGGGAACGCTTCCTCACCTACTCCTCTCAGGAGAGTATACCTGATGCCAACCGGCTCCTCCAGTTGGACTTTTGCCTAGCAGTCATTCACCAGGTCTTTAGTCCCAAGCTGTCCTTCGCCTGGTGCCTAGCAGTCCGTCGCTAGGGCTTTAACACTCTGGCATTCCTTCGCCAGTGCTTCAGTCCCAAGTTGTCCTTCGCCTGGTGGCTAGCAGTCCGTCGCTAGGGCTTTAATACTCTGGCATTCCTTCGCCAGTGCCTAGCAGTCCTTCGCTAGGGCTTTTTGCCCTGGCATTCCTTCGCCAGTGCCTAGCAGTCCTTTGCTAGGGCTTTTTGCCCTGGCATTCCTTCGCCAGTGCCTAGCAGTCCTTCGCTAGGACTTTTCCTGCACACTTGAGTAACATGTTAGATAACAAGCAAGACTTATCTATTGAACCCTGTTGTCATTATCAATACACAGGTTTGACTTGGGTGCTTTCTGCACCAACACATGTCAGTGAAGTTCTTACTGCAACTTAAGTGCGATGTTCCTTTGACTTGCGGTGTTCAAGTCATCTTGGTCATGGAGACTTATACTTTGACATCTTAAGCAAGCATCTCCAAGGAGGTGTGGACCCAGGATGATTGGGTATAAGCCGAAGTGCCCGAAGATGTTTGAACAGCCTACAAAGGATTCACCACTCCTTGCGAGGAGATGTATACCCAAAGCCTATCGTCGGATTGTTACTCGAAGCCTATGGTCAGAGCATGACATGTTGGAGTATGAATCTCTTAGATACATGAGAGTAATTAGAATCCGTAGGACGAGAAAACGTTACTTGGGCTAGGTGTACCGTAGTCACCCAAGTGGGGACTGACACACATAGACCATGTCCTGAACCAAGTGGGTATAAGATGGTGAAGGGAATGGGGCACGATTCATTATAGCTGCTGAAGGGCTTCAGAATTGTGTCTGAGGTCAACCGTTGATCTTTCGATTAATTGGGGATCATGATGTACTACTAGGTGACACTCATGATCGTTCTATAATTGGTTAATTATAGACGGCCAACATAAATCGAAAGCCTATTTAGTCACACGCACTACGAGTAATCCGAGGGATTTAAAACGAGTTGAAAATTTGATTTTCCAATCAAGAGAGATTAGGTTTGGTTGAGCCAAACGATAAGTCGAATCTGAATTTTTCAGAGACGCATCGGAAGTGTAAAATGGCTAAGTCTTTTGAAGTTCTTCCGTTGAGACGATCTTCCTCTCCGGCCATCATCACCTTGGGATTGGGCGCAAGTCATCTTCCTCCTCGCCGGAATTGTGATTCCGACCAACCTTGGTAGTGTGTTTTTTCGATATGATTACTTCTCTCTTGGTTTCTTGTCGCATTCTCGGAGAATCTAGTAGTTCTCGAGAACACGAAACTCGTGGCTTTGCGAAGTCATCCCGAAGATACTCGGCGTGGACGCGAATAGAGGCGGAGCTTCCGAGGGACGCTTACGGTTGGATCTTGTCCCTCCCTTCGAGTTACGCGAGGTAATACATAAATTAGTTTGCGTTTCTGCAAAATTTTAAATATATGATCATGTCTCCACAAGATAAGGTTGCATGCTTAGATATGTGGTTAAATAATTTAAGAAATTATTTATGCTAAACCTTCCGCTGCACGTAATTAGTTTTAAAATTACGAACCCGCATCCATGTCAACATGCACCCGGACCCAACAACACCGGGTGGAATGAATTGGGATTGAATCCCAAATCTCTGATAAGTAAGTCTTACAACTATCCCTAGAGGTACTTGCCATTATGATCTAATCATAATGTCACCATACTTTTACTCTAATGTTTCTTCTGCATCAGACTTGAACTCTTTGATCTCATCAAAGTATTCAGTCTTATAGTACATCAAGTAAATGTACTTTTGTCCTTTGAATAACAAAGTATTCAAGGGTACCTCTATTCTGGATAGACTAAGGATCTATTCTTATCAGAATGAACCAATTCCTACATATCTTTGGTTCTATGCCCCTAGGCTTGGAACAAGCCTATTTGGTTATGTTACCTTCCTAGGAGGTCAATGATCCTAAGGAAGACAAGTCTTCCATTACCAATGAACCCAAGGGCTTATTGGTTGACCACTTTTGAATCCCACTGGAGGTTAACAAACCAAACCTTAGAGCCAAAATATATGTTTGGTTCTACTTGGAAGGAACCTTTCTCTTACTTTAGTTAAGATGATAAGCTATTAAACATCTAATTGCATTATGGGATCTTTTGGTTTTATGTGTTAATTGATGGATCGTCTTAGCGTGCTAGAGGGGGGGGGTGAATAGCACTTTTCGATTTCGATTTCGATCTCTACAATGTCGTTAGTGCAGTGGAACAATAATATGCAAAGAAAATACAATAACAATGCTAACAACAATACTTTACTTGGTATCCACCCAGATGGGTGACTAATCCAAGGATCCACGCACGAGCACCACTTTCACTATGAAAAACCTCCTTCAGGTGGAGAAACCTTTACAGTGGTGATCTTCCTCTTTATAGAATGAAGTAGAATGAGTGAGAGGAAGAAAGGAACACTTTTCAGTCGAGCAACACTTCGTTACTATACGAAACCGTGTCACTCACATGCAAAAAGGTCCTCCTTTTATAGGAGAACAGGACAAACTTCCATTCTGTCCAGCCCCGCACCAGTCGACTGCCCCAAGGACAGTCGACTGGTCTAGCATTAATTGCTAGCCAACGGCTAGTTTTCGGGGTATACCAGTCGACTGCCCCAAGGGCAGTCGACTGGTCCGAGGCCGAAAACTCTCTGTGAGTTTTGGCAGTGGACTGTCCCTGGGGCAGTCAGTGGACTATCCCTGGGGCAGTCGACTGCCCTGCCTCTCAGCTTAGTCCCAGCCACTCCGAACCTTCTCCTTCACGTATGCCTTCAGTTCTGCTCCCTTGGCTTGCCTCTTGAAGTCCACATCCTCTAGCTATCGTCCCTCGGATGCGCACGCAAGCCTTCTCTTGGCTTGCCTCCATGCCACCCTTCACGTGTGCCCTTGAAGTCCACTTCCCAGCTTGCCCTTGGAGCTCTCCTCCCTCGGCTCTCGTCCCTCGGATATGTCCACCATGTGTGATTCTCCAAGTCCTGCAAACTCAATCACACACATCAAATACAACATAACACTCTAACCTTAAACATATTCACACACACACACATCAAAACAATGATCTTCCAATCATTTAAGGGTCGATTGCCTCAACAATCTCCCCATTTTTGATGTGTGGCAATATGTTTAAGTTTAGAGATAAATAACAGCCAACAATAGCAATAGCAAAAGATAGCAATTGAAAAAGCATAAGACATATCAACCCTAAGAGGTAACCTCCCCCTTAATCCATGTCTTCTCCCATTTTCAATTCTAATCATAATCCAAGTTAAGTTTCCACTTAACACTAAACATCATTAAAAATGTAAGACATATTCAAACCTAAGAGGTAACCTCTCCCTTAATCCATGTCTTCTCCTCATTTTTAATCATCCAAAATCTAGGTTAGACAAAATACCTTAAACCATCCATTTCAAGGTTAAAATTCTAACTTAAACCACCCATTCTCCCTTTTTGACACCATCAAAATGATTGCCTCAAGCAACCAAACCCTATGACATCAAATAAGAGAAAATTTGATTTCTGAAAATTCTCACAGTTGCTAAAAATTGACGTACCAGTCGACTGCCCATGGGGCAGTCGACTGATACGCTATCAGTCTGAATTTTCAACTTTTCTGTCGAATTTCAGAAACTTCCAGAAAAATCCAAAAAATTCTAAAAATTATAAAATTTTGCATACATGTTTGAAATAATATACTCTATCAAGGAAAAATATTAATCCATATAAAATTTCAAACATGCATGACTTTTGATAAAAATCCAAAATCATTGAAAACCACTAAGTTTTGTACCAAACTTATAATCTGATTTTGCAATTATATAACTTTCAAAAGCTTGGCAAATTATATAAAGCATAAAATGGTTTTCAAGGGTTTAAAATGTCCAACTATGATCTTTGGGCAAAATGTCCATTGATTAAACACTTATCTTCCCCATAGTTGGTCTAGTTTTCATATGTTGATACTTCTAATGGTTCAACAATGTGCCACAAGCACAAGTGAGCCAAATGTATCACCCTAATGGATCAAGCACCCTTTTTCAAATCTAATATGTCAAAGTTCATCCTACATTTCCACAAAAGACATTCCAAGGCCTCTTCATAAGGATGTAAACTCTGATTCGGGAAGAGGCTTGGTAAAGATGTCGTCTAGGTTCGACTTTGATTCAACATAGTGTAGTTCTATATCTCCCATGGTCTCTAATGAAGTGATGCTTCACTTCAATGTGTTTTGTCCTAGAGTGGTGAACCGGATTTTTGGTTAGGTTGATTGTACTTACATTATCACACAAGACTTTGACCTTGGTGTAATGTAACTCATAATCCTCTAAGGTGTGCATGATCCAAAGGAGTTGGGAAACACAACCACCCATTGCCACATATTCCGCCTCCGTTGATGATAGGGCATCGCATGGTTGTTTCCTACTACTCCAACTTGTTGATGCAGTCTGGCCCTGATTGTTGTTTTGGTGTTGACACCGATTTAAGTTTAGGTGGATGATTATAGATTATGATTAAGTCCTGATCGGGGATCAGGCATGGTATGGAAAATCCTAGTCTGGAGGGCTAGGTGTTGGAAAATCCTAATCTGGAGGGTTAGGTGTTGAAAATCCTAGTCTAGAGGGCTAGGTGTTGGAAAATCCTAACCTGGAGGGTTAGGTGTTGAAAAGTCCTAGCTTGGAGGGCTAGGTGTTGGAAAAGTCCTAATTCGGAAAAGTTGGGTGAAAAGTCCTAGCTTGGAGGGCTAGGTGAAAAGTCCTAACTTGGAGGGTTAGGTGCAAATTCCCATCCTGGAGAATTAGGTGAAAAAGTCCTGGCTTGGAGGGTCAGGTGCCTAGCTTGGAGGGCTAGGTTGGATGAAGTTCTAACTCGGAAGGGTTGGGTGAAAAGTCCTAGCTTGGAGGGCTAGGTGAAAAGTCCTAGCTTGGAGGGCTAGGTGAAAAGTCCTAACTTGGAGGGTTAGGTGCAAATTCCCAACTTGGAGAGTTAGATGGAAAATCCTTAGCTTGGAGGGATAAGGTGGATGGAAACTTAGCTTGGAGGGCTGAGTTTGAGTCCCTGGATCGGTCTGGTGATCGATCAGGGATTCTGGCACGCTGCTCCTTCGTGGATCGGTCTGGTGACCGATCCAGCGATGACTGATCAGTCGGGTGACCGATCAGGGAGCATACAGTGAGGTTGGGAACCTACTGTGCTGCTCCTGATCGATCTGGTGACCGATCAGGGAGTATGCGTTTCACCCATTGACTGGCTCCTGATCGGTCTGGTGACCGATCAGGGAGCGAGCAGTGAGGTTGAGTTCTCTTGCTGAACTGCTCCTGATCGGTCAGGTGACCGATCAGGATCACTGTGCAGATCGTTCCGGAGAACGATCAAGCGTCGCAGGTTCCTCTCTATGATCAATCAGGACGGAGCCTGATCGGTCTAGTCAAGTTCTGATCGGTCTGGTGACCGATCAGGAGGCTTCCTGATCGGTCCGGTGACCGATCAAGAGGTCTGGACTGCAAAGCTCAGAAATCGCCCAAGAAAGGGGTGGATCGGTCAGGTGAACGATCCATGACCTGGGATCGGTCTGGTGATCGGTCGAGGAGAATCTTAAAGAAATCGTGATTTCTGATTGAGCGTTAGGGATCGATCAGGACGAAGCCTGATCGGTCTGGAACCAGCCTGATCGGTCTGGTGACCGATCAGGAGGCTCTCTGATTGGTCCGGTGACCGATCACTTTAATTCAAATTGCACTGTCAGACGCTCTGATCGCGTCTGAACATCTGATATCTGCTGCCACTTACCTCTGATATTTGATTCACTGTGTGATATACTGCTCTAATATTCTGACTAAGCTGCAGGTGACAGGGGAGGATTCAAACACTCAAGGAGAAGTCAAAGGGGGCTTTCCTTGGAGCAGGTTTGTCCATTTCTCCACTCAGGTTGCAACGGCTGGAGCTGCAGGACTGAAGCCGCTGACTGAAGCTTGGCTGAGGGAGCTCAGGAAGTTCAGTAAGGGTTCAGTGTAGCTGGCGTTGGCAGTGAGGCATCTGGAGGCTGCTGGAGATGAGGTCACTTGATGCTTGGTGGAGAAACAAAAAGGAACGGGAGACATCTTGGTGGAAGCAGAGAAGCATTCGAAAGCTTACAGCTTGTGTTCTTGAGTTCCTGTGCCTTGAGTTCTCCACATCAAGCTTGCTGTGTTCTTGATGTTTCCATCATTCTGAGCAAGTGATCGAAAAGCAATCATTCATTACTTGAGCGCTTGAAGGTGAAAACAAGAAGCTTGGAGACCGACGGTGGGAAGACACGAAGAAGGGTTCTTGCGTGAGATCGCCACTAGGTGGAGCTCAGGGAAGCTTGCTGTGTTTTTGTCCTTGCTAAGTGTTTGAGTAAGATCCTTCTTGTTGTTTCTTTATGCTTAAACTATATCCTTGTTTGAAACACACTGTGGAGAGGTTTCTCTACCGAGAAGGAGGTTGCTGATTTATCCGGTGTTAACCGGGGCTTGATCTGCCGACGATCAAGGGATCGCCCACCTTAAGGGCACGCCAAGGAGTAGGGGCAAGTTATCCCCGAACCTTGTAAAATCTCCTTGTTAGCGATCTTGCTAATCTTGGTAGTTAGTTTTCTGTTTTAGTTTCTGGACATTCTGTCTTCTATACTTCCACTGTGCTACTAACAACTTAGAGTGCAGAAACTTGCTAACCTCTCGAAGAAAAAGTGATTGGCTATATTCACCCCCCCCTCTCTAGCCATCTCGTCACCAACAAGTGGTATCAGAGCTTGGGGCTCTGTTTACGGCTTAACATCCAAGAGTTTTCAACAAGATGGCGTTGAGAGAAGGCTTCTCCACCACCCGACCTCCATTCTTTAATGGCGCTGACTTCCAATATTGGAGATCAAAGATGGAATACTATTTGAAGATGGATATCCATACTTGGTTCGCGGTGAAGGAGGGATTCATTCCTCCTAAGGATGACGAAGGCAAAGAACTCGAGTCTTCACGGTGGACTGCCGAACAAACACGAAAGAGTGAAGCCGACGCGAAGGCGGTTGTCACTCTACAATGTGGCATGAACAAAGATCAACTCATCAAAGTTGGTCCTTTCACAAGTGCCAAGGACCTGTGGAACAAACTCATTGAGCTTCACGAAGGCACCCGGGACTCTAGAATCGCAAAGAGGGATTTGTTCCTCAACCAACTTCAAAATCTCTCCATGAAGGAGAATGAGTCGGTAAGTGAGCTTCATAGTCGTTTCAAGGAAGTCCTCAATGGGCTTCATTCAATTGATGAAAAGGTCGAGAACCGCGACCTTGTGAGGTATGTCTTGAAAGCATTTCCAAGGAATGCCTTGTGGTCATCCATGGTGGATGCCTACAAAGTATCCAAGGATTTATCTATTGTAAAATTAGATGATTTATTTTGTGAGATGGAGTTGCATGAAATGGCTAACAAAGGCCCCAAGGAGAAGGGGATTGCCTTAGTTACAGGGGACCGAACCAACAAGAAGAAGAAGGAGAAGAAGAAGGAGAAGGAGGTCTCATCATCTTCATCCTCTTCCGAATCCGAGTCCAATTCCGAGGAAGATGGCAGCAGCTCCTCTTCATCCGAAATGGCCAATTTTGTGAGGAGGATGATGCGAAGGGATCGACGTTTCAAAAGTAGAGGTAACACTAGTGAATCCAAACTTGATAAGAATAATGCATCTTGCTTTGAGTGTGGTAGGAAAGGGCATTTCAAGAATGAATGTCCGAAGCTTAAGAAGAAGGAGGAGAAATTCAAAAGAAAAGAAGAAAAATCCAAGAAGAAGAAGAAAGCTTTGAAGGCTTCTTGAGATGAGTCATCCTCTAGCTCATCCGATGAAGAAAAGGAGGAGAAGAGCACAAGGCAAGTGACTCTCATGGCTCTCATGGCTCTTGGAGAGGAGAGCAGTGATGAATCTTCAAGCTCCGCAAACACGGCTTCATCATCTTCGGATGATGAAAAGGTAACTTCTCCCGAGCTTGAAAAATGTTATAGAGCAATTGCATGTTTAACTAGTATGCTTAAGAAATCCAAAAACAAAGTTAAAGCATTGCAATTAGAAGTTGATCAATTGAAAGCTTCTAGGGATGATAACATTGATGACTTGCATGTTGAATTACTAGAAGATGAAATTAAATCTTTGAAACATGAGATCGTAAATTTGAAATCCTCTAAGGTTGGGGAAGTAAGTGATTTGCATGATAACATGTTAGTAGAGGAAAACTAATCATTGAAGAGTGAGGTTGAGAAGCTCAAGAATATTCTTGGGAAGTTCTCAACTAGCTCTAAGACCTTAGATATGATTCTAAATGCCCAAAGGGCAGTCTACAATAGGGCCGGTATTGGTTACCGCCCTAAAGAACTCTCATTTGTGTCTCTCATGTCTAGGACTGACATGAGACAATCTAGGACACCCAAAACTCAAAAGAAAGTTGTCAAGGCATGGGTGCCTAAGTCATGTTTAGTTGATGCTTTAGGTCCCAAGGTTTGGGTACCTAAAACTTCTATTTTTCGAATTGTGTAGGTTATGATTGAGGGGGAGCACCTATCAACTTGGTTCGTTGATAGTGGATGCTCCAAACACATGACCAGGGATAGATCATTGTTTACCACACTTCACAAGAAAAGTAGAGGTAATGTATCATTTGGTAACAATGGTAGTCTTAAGGTCATAGGAATAGGAGACATTCAAATATCCGAATGTCTTAGAATCTCAAATGTCCTTCTAGTCAAGGGGATGAAATTTAATCTCCTAAGTGTCAGTCAATTGTGTGACACGGGTTACACAATTGACTTCCAACCAAGTCAATGTCTAGTTAGACAAAATGACACCTTGGACACGGTACTAGTAAGAGCAAGAGTAGACAATATTTATCAAGTTTCATTTAAAAGTGCTACTAATGCTTTTGCTAAGTATCTCATGTCAAGAAGAAGAGTCCACCCTTTGGCACCGGAGGTTAGCACATGTGAACATGAAGAACATCCGGAAGTTGGCTAACAAGGGACTAGTCCGAGGCTTACCAAGCATCAAGTATGAGAAAGATAGACTTTGTGATGCATGTCAAATGGGTAAGAAAACAAAATCTGCACATAAAGGTAAAAGCACTGTGAGTACTTCCAATGCTTTAGATTTACTTCACATGGATCTATTTGATTGTAGTACTATCATATCATTGAATGGAAGTAGGTATTGCTTTGTGATTATTGATGATTTCACTAGATATACATGGACCTACTTTTTGAAATATAAGGACCAAACCTTAGATACTTTCATTTCTTTTTGTAGAAGAGTTGAAAATGAAAAATCATCAACCATTAAGACAATTAGAAGTGATCATGGAGGTGAATTTCAAAATCAAAGGTTTTTAGAATTTTGTCAAGATAGAGGTTATAAGCATGAGTTCTCTACTCCTAGAACACCACAACAAAATGGTGTTGTAGAGAGGAAGAACCGTGTACTTCAAGAGGTTGCACAAAGCATGCTCAATGAGTACTCACTCCCGAGTTACTTATGGGCCGAAGCTGTAAATACAGCTTGCTATGTGCAAAACAGAGTCCTGATTCATAGGTTTCTAGGAAAGACTCCCCATGAACTTTGGTTTGGAAAACCACCTACGGTTAAACACCTTAGGGTGTTTGGTTGTAAGGTATTCATCCTAAACACCAAGGACCATCTTGGAAAGTTCACGGCAAAGGCTGATGAAGGGATACTAGTCGGGTACTCCTTCGTTAGTAAAGCCTACCGAGTCTACAATAAGAAGTCTAGATTAGTGGAAGAGTCTGCTGATGTGGTCTTTGAAGAAGTTCCAAAATCAAGTGACCAATCAGAAAATGTAGGAGGAGTTCAACTCGAACATAGGAGACTTAGTTTGAATGAAACTCCAAGTGTTGTTGATGGTGATGAGTCTGATGACGGTGAACCTAGACAACCCACTGATTAGCCGGATCCTGAGGCTGAACTTGTGTCTAGTGAACCTGTTCAAGAAGCACCACCAACTCCTAGGAAAACTAGATTAGCCTCTAGTCATCCCCAAGATCAAATTATTGGAGACATCCATCAGGGGGTTAGAACTAGATCATTCTTCCGGAATGAGGCTAATGAAGTTGCCCTCATTTCCGAAATTGAACCTAGAAAAATTGATGAAGCATTAAATGATCCCGATTGGATCATTGCAATGCAAGATGAACTAGGTTAATTCGAGAGGAGTCAAGTTTGGGACTTAGTCCCTAGACCCAAGAAGACCTCCATTATTGGAACCAAATGGGTCTTCAAGAACAAATTGAACTATAAGGGAGAAATCATTAGAAACAAGGCACGCTTGGTAGCTAAGGGCTACAGTCAAGTTGAAGGCCTTGATTATGATGAGATTTATGCTCCTGTGGCACGATTAGAGTCCATCTGATTGATGCTAGCATTTGCAGCACATCGTGGTTTCAAATTATATCAAATGGACGTCAAATCAGCCTTTCTAAATGGTTTGATTAAAGAAGAGGTCTATGTCGAACAACCTCCGGGGTTTGAGAGTACCGAATTTCCAAACCACGTGTTCAAGCTCAAAAAGTCACTTTATGGCCTTAAACAAGCATAGCTCCCCTTTGATCATTGCCCTCCAAATGTAGGTCTAACTCATAAGCTACTTTGTCAACTCTTCTAGTGATGGGGTATGGTCCTACATATCTGGGACTTAGCTTGCCCTTCTTCCCAAAACGCATTACTCCCTTCATGGGAGCCACTCTGAGGAACACTGAATCCCCAACTTCAAACTCTAATGGTCCGCGCCGTGTATCAGCATAGCTCTTCTGGCGGCTTTGAGCTGTTTCTATTTTCTGGCGGATCTGCTGTATGGCTACGGTGGTATCATCTATAAGATCTGTCTGTAGGTCTAACTCTTGCCTCTCACCACCCTCGTACCAGCAGATAGGAGATCTACACCTCCGCCCATATAAAGCCTCATAGGGTGCCATGCCGATAGTAGCCTGATAACTATTGTTGTAAGCGAATTCCGCTAAGCACAAGTATCTGCACCAACTGCCTTTGAAATCTAAAGCACAAGCTCTGAGCATATCTTCTAGTACTTGGTTAACTCTCTCTGTCTGACCATTTGTTTGAGGATGGAATGCTGTGCTAAACTTCAGTTTGGTGCCTAGTGCTATCTGTACGCACTCCCAGAAGTGCGAAGTGAACCTACTGTCCCTATCTGAAATGATAGTCCTAGGCACTCCATGTAATCTGACGATCTCCTTGAGGTATAACTGAGCTAGCTGTTCCATGGAATAGGAGATCCTGATAGCTAGGAAGTGGGCAGACTTAGTCAATCTGTCTACTATTACCCCGATTGCATCATATCCATTCGTTGTTCTGGGTAGTCCCACTATAAAATCCATGGAAATATCTTCCCATTTCCATTCTAGAATCTGAATAGGTTGTAGAACTCCTCCTGGTCTCTGATGTTCTGCCTTGACCCTTTGGCATGTCAGATAGGTACTGACATATCTAGTGATGTCTTTCTTCATCCCAGGCCACCAAAAACGTCCCCTGAGGTCTTGGTACATTTTCGTGGAACCAGGATGCATTGCACAAGGAGATCTATGTGCTTCCTCCAGGATCTTCCTTCAGAGCTCTTCTTGGTTCAGAACACATAAGCGGTCACCGCAGTACAGGGTCCCACTATCTGATAGGCGAAACTCCCCATTTTCTGATTCTGCTATCCCCTGCTTGATCTTCTGAAGGTCAGGATCTTGATCCTGTGCTGTCTGGATGTCTTCAATCAGGGTTGACACTAATGTCAAAGTGGAGAGCTGCCCAACTAAAATTTCCAGTTCGAACTCTGATAACTCCTTCCGAAGGGGCTGTGACATCGTGGACAAAGCTAGTAGGGTGGCACTAGATTTTCTGCTAAGTGCATCTGCCACCTTATTAGCTTTACATGGATGGTAGAGGATGTCAATGTCATAATCCTTGACTAGCTCAAGCCACCTGCGTTGTCTCATGTTCAGATCCATCTGAGTAAAGAAATACTTTAGACTCTGATGATATGTGAAAATCCTACACTGAGCTCCGTATAAGTAATGCCTCCAAATCTTGAGAGCGAACACTACTACAGCTAGCTCAAGGTCATGGGTAGGGTAATTCTTCTCATAATCCTTGAGTTGTCTAGAGGCATAGGCAATAACCTTGCCATTCTGTATCAGCACTGCTCCAAGTCCTAATTTAGACGCATCGCTATATATGTCAAAGTTGTCAGTGGTCTCTGGAAGAGTCAGGATGGGAGCACTAGTCAATCTTCTCTTTAATTCTGTAAAACTGTTCTCGCAGTCCTCTGTCCACTGAAACTTTCTGTTCTTTCTGGTAAGAGCTGTCAGTGGGGAGGCTATTCTGGAGAAATTCTCTATGAACTTCCTGTAGTAGCCGGCTAGACCCAGAAAACTTCTGATCTCACTGGCATTCTTCGGTCTGATCCAGTTACTTACTGTTTCTATTTTGCTGGGGTCTACCATCACTCCTTCCTTGGAGATGATGTGGCCTAGAGAAGACACCTGATCGAGCCAAAACTCACATTTGGAGAATTTCGCATAGAGTTGGCTCCGTTGAAGAATTTCTAATACTGCTTTCAGGTGTTCTACGTGTTCCTTCTGAGTCCTGGAATATATCAGAATATCATCGATGAAGACGATAACAAACTTATCTAAATATTCTCAGAACACTTTGTTCATGAGGTCCATGAAAGTTGCTGGAGCGTTCGTTACGCCAAAAGGCATAACTACAAACTCATAGTGTCCATATCTCGGTCTGAAAGCTGTCTTGGGGATGTCACCTTCTTTAACTTTCAACTGGTGATAACCCGATCTCAAGTCTATTTTTGAGAACACTGCTGCTCCCTTTAGCTGACCGAACAAGTCATCAATTCTTGGCAAGGGATACTTGTTCTTGATGGTGACTTGGTTCTGTTAGTGATATGAGAGAAGTGTCCTAAGGCAATCGCCTTATGATTGTAAACATTTATTTTAATAAATGATAATTCACTATTTGAGTGTACATGTTTGTGTATTTGATTGGGATCTTAAACTCATCTACTGAATGTCCGCAACACAACTCACAGCATAAGAGAATTTGTGATGAGATCACAACTAGTGATTATCTCTAATGTGCAATTGTGAAGTATTGAAATTATCCCTAGTCGATGAATTGATAAAAACGGACACTATCAATTCTGTTGAGACTAGCATGGGTTATTCTCTAATCAGCTGATTCTCACTGGCTGGTGACATTGGGATGTCCGGAGATAAACATGGATGCTAGTTAAGGGAACTAGTTCATTGGAGTGACTAGCTGTGAGACTTCATATGGGAATCTACATGTAGATATGTCAATGAAGATCTTACTGCGGCTTAAGTGCGATGTTCCTTTGACTTGCGGTGTTCAAGTCATCTTGGTCATGGAGACTTATACTTTGACATCTTAAGCAAGCATCTCCAAGGAGGTGTGGACCCAGGATGATTGGGTATAAGCCGAAGTGCCCGAAGATGTTTGAACAGCCTACAAAGGATTCACCACTCCTTGCGAGGAGATGTATACCCAGGCCTATCATCGGATTGTTACTCAAAGCCTCTGGCCAGAGCATATCATGTTAAGAGTGCGAGTCTCTTAAATACATGAGAGTAATTAGAAATCCAAAGGACGAGGAAGACACTACTTGGGCTAGGTGTGACGTAGTCAGCCTAGTGGGGACTGACACCATAGACCGTGTCCTGAACCAAGTGGGTATAAGGTGGTGAAGGGAATGAGGCACGATTCATTAGAGCTGCTGAAGGGTTTCAGAATAATTTCTTCTGGGGTCAAACCGTTGATCTTTCGATTAATTGGGGATCATGATGTACTACTAGGTGCCACTCATGATCGATCTATAATTAATGGGTTAATTATAGAAGGCCAACATAAATCGAAAGCCTATTTAGTCACACGCAATACGAGTAATCCGAGGGATTTAAAACGAGTTAAAAATTGGATTTTCCGATCAAGAGAAACGAGTCGAATCTGAGTTAATCAGAGGCACAATGGAAGCTAAAAATGGCTAAGTCTTTTGAAGGCTTTTTGGGCGAATTAAATGAGTTTAATTCGCGACCGGTTCGGGTTGGTTTGGCCGGCCAAAGGAGGTGCTAACCCTCCTTGTGGTGGCCGGCCATTAAAGGAGATTAAACCAATTTAATTGGTTTAATTAATAAAATAAATCTAGCGCGGTTTATTTTATAAATTATGGATAAATAAATTTGTATAAAGAAAATTTATATAAATAAATTTGTAGAAATTTATTCTTTTTATGGAAGTTAAAATAATCCATGAATTGGTTTATTTTAATTTTATAAAATCAATTATGAATTGATTTTATCATAATAAGAAAGTTTATAAATTTCTTATAAAAATTTATTCCATAATTTAAAGAGAGAAAAGAATAAGTTTTATTATAAATTAGTTTATAATAAAGACTTGGTTTAAACGGAATAATTAGTTAAGAAAATTTATAGGATAAATTTCTTATAACTAATTCCGTTTAGAGAGAGACTTAGCAAAGAGTTGCTACTATATAAAGGAACCAAAGGCTAGCCCTTTAGATCAATCAATTAATCAAGAGATTAATTAGAGCTCTCCCTCTCTCTCTTTTATTCTCTTCTCTCCTCATCTTCTTCTCCTTCACATTAGGGCCGGCGCCCCATCCTTGTGGATTAGGGCCGGCGCACACAACCATCATCCAAGGGAGTTGGCGTGAGCTTTCAAGGAGAAGGAGAACCCGAACACGAAGAAGAAGAAGCGGATAGCGACTCCTCTCTTCTCGGAATTCGATTCCGTTACTTCGTTGGTTAGTTTTCCTAATTTTTCTCTTGTCCTTCTAGTTGTGCCTTCCGAGAATCTAGTAGTTCTCGTCGGCACAAAACTCGTGACTTTGTGAAGTCATCCCGAAGAGAACTCGGCGTGGACGCGAATAGAGGCGGAGCTTCCAAGGGACGCTACGGTTGGATCTCGTCCCTTACTTCGAGTTACGAGAGGTACTTAGTAAATTTGTTTACTATTCCGCAATGTTTTATTTTATGATTATGTCAACACACCATAAGATTGCATGCTAGATACGAAGTTAAAATAATTTAGGAAATTATTTTATGCAAACTCTTCCGCTGCACGTAAAAATTTTAAATTTTACGAACTCGTATCCTTGTCGACATGCACCCGGTCCCAACAGTGGTATCAGAGCCGGTTAGTGTTCGACTTAATCATATAATTGTTTTGTGGAAAACTTTGTCATGATCTCAATTTCGGAAAATTTTTCCAATTATGGAAACTTTCAAATTATAATAAATTTTAGAATTAGGAATTTCAAAGTTTGGAAATTGTCATGAAATTTCGCAAACGTTTGAAATTTTCTAGTTTCTAAATTTTTATAATAATTGTGAAAATTTCCCATCATTGGAAACTTTCCAATTTTGGAAATTTTTCTATTTTAGAAATTTTCCAACTTTGGAAATATGTAAGTTTTCTTTGTACCAGAAACTTACAATTATTCTGAAAACCTATTTTCGAAATCTCGCAATTTTGGGCACTTTCTTTTAAGAAAGTCTAGACAAATTCATGGACAGTTAATTGACAATTAAATTTGAATTGGTTTTTAAATTGACAACAAATTCTTTATTTTGGATTGAGCCTCGGGGAGCCGTCCAATTTAAAGTTAGATGTTGTAATTTAATTTCCCAATTTTAATTGAAATTGTCATGTTTGATTTGGATTGAGCCTCGGGGAGCCGTCCAATTGGATTTACAACACTTTACTTTTCTTTGGGTATCTGAGCCTCGGGGAGCCACCCTTAGAAAACGATTTGTTGTAATTAATCAATCCATGAATAAAATATGTTTTAAGAGGTAATGCTCTTACATATTGTTGTCTCCAAAATTAATTAGGAAAATGGTTTCCTATAGAGTTTTCTTAAATGAGATTTTCATGAAAATAATATGTAGTTGAATTAAGGGATTTGTCTCTTAATTTAATAAGATTTGATTTAGAGAAATCAAAGTCTTGAACATATTATTTCCGAAATTAATTATGACAATTTAGGAAATTGTTTCCCAAAGCAATTCCTTTAATAAAGTGTGAAATTAGAATTAAGGAAATCCGGTTCCTAATTCAATTCATGAGACTTGATAAATTAAGTCACATACATACTTTATTAAGGAAATCGTTAGTCATGACACATGTCATGAATGTGCATTAAAAGGGTAAAAGATGAGACCAAAACCCCTTACAAAATATTAAGGCAAACACCTTCCATTAATATGGTTAGAATCGGAGTTTTGTTTCTCGCTTGGGTTGATGGACACATCCATGCCCGACTTGAACCTTAACATGTTCAAACCATGGAATTAGTTTATGAATAATATAGTTGGAGTCAGAGGTCAATCCTTAGTTTTGGTTGTTGGACACATCCAAGCCTGACTAAACGGTTGAATGAGCTCCAACCATATTAAAACTATTTCTTGATTAATGGGTCAGCCTTAAGCTTGGAGCATCGATTTGTTGTGCCACAGCCAAGGTCGATGTAAAGAGAGGTGCAGTTGGGTGCTATGTATATGATGCATACTTGTTAATGAGTTAACAACCCAATGATTTATGCAAACATTCAATTAGTTGATAGCATAACGTGATAGTTACATATATGTGATATGTAATCGGTATAATTACCTACCTTCATAGCTAAGGAAAACTTGATGGCCACAGCCATGGTGATTCTTATCTATGGTTGGATATCAACCTATTTGGAGATGTTCCTACGATCTCCCGAATTGATAATAAGGGTTATTCAATTTGAAAAATAAATAGGATTTTATTTATGTATGTTGATACATTCTTTAATAAATCTTCTCACATAATCTCAATTTGTATTTCTAGGATAATCACTCGATCATGTCTTCTCTAAACTTGCGTTCCATTTTGGACACAAATAAACTGACTGGGCCGAACTACATGGACTGGCTTCGAAACCTGAGGATAGTCCTCAAGGCAGAGAAGCTTGCTTATGTCCTTGAAGAACAACTTCCCACCCATCCTCCAGAAAATGCAACTCCAGACCAATTGTTGGCCTATCAGAAACATGTGACCGATTCTGAACTTGCGAGTTGCATCATGCTAGCCTCTATGGTACCTGAGTTGCAAAAGCAACATGAGCATATGGATGCTAATACCATCATCTTCCATCTTCATGAGTTGTTTGAAGAGCAGGCGAGATCCGAAAGGTTCGAGGTCTCCAGACTCCTCTTCACCACTAAGATGCAGGAAGGCACTTCTGCCTGCAGTTTGTGTTAAAGATGTTGGGGTACATTGAGCGACTGAGCGCACTCGGTTTTGCAATGGATCATGAACTAAGTATTGACTTAATTCTGAGTTGTTTGTCCAAGAGTTGTTCACAATTTGTGATGAACTATCGGATGAACAAACTGGAGACTACAATTCCTGAGTTGATCAACATGCTGAAGACTGTGGAGCCTTCTGTAAAGCCAGATCAAAAAGCGGTACTGTTAGTTGGTTCCTCGAAGAAAGGTTCTAAGAGGAAGGCCAAAGAACAGAACAAAGGGAAGAAGAAAAAGGCCAAGAAAACTGAAAAGAAACCAAAAGGAACTTGCCATCACTGTGGCAAGGAAGGTCACTGGCGAAGAAACTGCAAGATTTATCTTGAGTCCGTGAAGAAGAAGGCATCCGATGCCCCATCCTCTTCAGGTATCTTCGTTATTGAATGTCACTCTATTTCCTCAGATACCTGGGTACTTGATACTGGGTGTAGCTCACATATATGTAATGACATACAGGGCTAAGGAATAGAAGAAGGCTCGTCAAGGGAGAAGCGAATTTGCGGGTTGGAAATGGAGCAAGGATTGCTGCTATTGCCATCGGAACATATTTGCTAAAGCTCCCAACTGGACGTGTCTTAGAATTGGATAATTGTTATTTCGTTCCTTCGTTAATAAAGAACATTGTATCTATTTCATGTTTGAATGAAAAAGGTTATCATTTAACTTTCAGTAACAATTGTTGTTACATAACTTTAAATGGCGTTCTTTATGGGAATGGAACTTTGTGCAATGGCATCTACACGTTAGATTTATCCAGTGACGTTTTCAATATCGAAGTAAGCAACAAACGTGCTCGAATAGATAATCAAATAGACTCCTACACGTGGCACTGTCGTCTTGGCCATATAAGTAAGAAACGCATGACCGAATTACACCGATGTGGAATTTTGGAATCATTTGAACCCGGTTCATTTGATACATGCGAATCTTGCTTAAAAGGCAAGATGACCAAATTACCCTTTCCCGGAAAAGGTAATCCAGTGGGAGAATTGCTTGGTCTAATACATACCGATGTATGTGGACCAATGTCAACTCTTTCACAAGGAGGCTATAGCTACTTCATCACCTTCATCGATGATCACTCACGATTCGGGTATGTGTTCTTGATGAAACACAAATCTGAAGCCTTTGAGAAATTCAAAGAGTTCAGAAATGAAGTAGAGAAACAGCTTGGCAAAAGTATTAAGATACTTCGATCCGATCGAGGTGGTGAATACTTAAGTCAAGAGTTTCAAGATTATCTAAGGGACAATGGGATATTGTCCCAATGGACTCCGCCGTATACACCACAGCATAATGGTGTATCTGAGAGGCGCAACCGAACCTTGATGGACATGGTTAGGTCTATGATGAATCATGCAACTCTTCCAAAATCCTTTTGGAGCTATGCACTTAAGACAGCTGTTTACTTGCTAAACAGAGTCCCACTAAGGTAGTCTCTACTACTCCATATGAGATTTGGAATAGTAAGAAACCTCACTTAACTCACCTTAAGATATGGGGTTGTCCTGCTTATGTGAAGCGGGTTGTATCAGACAAATTGGATGCTAAGTCTGATAAATGTCTATTTATTGGATACCCTAAGGAAACGAAGGGTTACCAATTCTATCATCCCTTGGAACAAAAGGTGTTTGTTTCAAGGCATGCTGTATTTCTAGAGAAAGAGTTTCTTTTGCAAGAAAACAGTGGGAGTGTGATTGAACTTGATGAAGTTCAAGAAACTCCAATAGACATCACAGAGACACCTAGTCTAGGCCCACAACCGATAATTCATAGTGATGAGCTATCAGTTGAACCTAAAACTACACCACCTCTTCGTAGGTCTGATAGGACACGCAACATTCCAGAGAGATACGGATTTCTCGTAAGTGAATCGAACGACGTGTTGCTCATTGGCGATGACGAACCTATCAGTTATGAAGATGTTCTGAAAATTCAGAAAGGGACAGATGGCTTGAGGCCATGAAGTCGGAAATGGATTCCATGTATGAAAATCAAGTATGGGACTTGGTTAACCCACCTGAAGGGATTAAGCCCATAGGGTGCAAGTGGGTTTTCAAGAAGAAAACCGACATGGAAGGTAATGTTGTTACCTTTAAGGCTANATTATTATTCAGTAGGCGAACAAAGAAGGGAAGGAGAGGGCTTTGGTCACAGATCCGTAGCTTGTGCCGGAAAGACCGAACGCATCAACAAGACAAGAATAAACACTTCAACAGAAACGAACACAGCTATGGTGCATACGCCAACAACAACGAAGGACACGCGAAAACGCAGCAACAGGACCGGAATCGGGCTTTAGGAGGAAGTCGCCTTGCTGCTATCGCGTGGATAAGCAGAAGAAGACTGCTTCAGGAAGGATTTGCGCTAAGGGTGATAGAGGAAGCAATCACGGACTGCTTACAGCGAGAAGCAACTCTGAATCTTCTTGTTCTCGCAGCAGAAGTAATTATTGGGCGGATTTAGTGAGACTTAATGAAGGATGAAGCAACAATGGACGTTGATGATAAAGAGCCCTAGATCGGCACCGAAAGCAAATTGTAACAAATAGAGGTTGATAGGAGGTGAACTGCAGGTCAAAGGAGGTGCAATCCTTCCTTCTCGCCCAAGCCCTAGATCAATCCCTTTACATGAGCAAAGGTGGCGACCGACGATGAAGCAACGACCAACAATGAAAGAGCTGGGAGGCGAACTGCAGCGACAAAATGAAAGAGGTGGGGATGAAGCAGGGACCGATGATGAAGCGAATCCTGGCAATGGGTCCGCACGAAGAGGTGAAGCGCCTAAAGAAAAGAAAAAGGAAATTGTGCGAAGCGCCAAAAGAAAAGGGGACAAAAGAGAGATAGAAGCGGCGGTGGAAACCTAATTAATGCTCTGATACCATATTACAAACAAAAGAATTCTTATCCTTTATTACAAGATGTAAGATCTATTTATATACAAAGTTAGGAGTCTATTCTAGAAAATAATTAAGAAGTTGGGAGTCTATTTTAGGAAATAATTAGGAATCTATTCTAGGAATAATGTATTTTAGATAAAATACAAATTATGATATATATATTTATATAGCTAATAAATTAAAATAAATATATAAATTGGCCGAACTACTAGCAACTTGAGATTTGAGAATAGTGGTTAATCAACTAACTTTAATAATTTGTTTGCTACACAACTTGCATGTGGAACAATCAATCCATTAGTATAAGTTTTGTAAATTTGAGGCACGTAATGTAGTATAGCATTCATCATTCATCTAAAGGTAAATAGTAGATGCAACCACTGAGAGGCCACTAGTTGCAATGATCTCAAGAAAGAAGCTGTTAGGTAACATTTGTGTTTAACCATTAGAAGAAGCAGTAGCAACAGCAGTGACAACTCAATCTGATCCTTCCAATAGCGACGAGCAGTGGAAGGGGTGACTCACATGTGCTCGACAGTAGGGTGCTCAGGTTGATGGTGCTCCGGGCAGAATTGTGGGTGGTTGCCAGAGGTGGGTTTGGAGGTTGCAGGAAGGCTGGCAACAGAGTAGGCAGGTGATGCAACAATGCATGATGTGACAACCTTTGCCTGCAAGGAGGGTAGCTGGTGCTGGTCAATGCTGGCAGCGGCAAAGCAGTGGATAAGGAGAAGATGGAAATACACTGCTGGCTAGAGTATGTTGGTCAGATTAGAAGTGGAAAAGTTCCACGAGCAAATCTCGGGGGTGTGAAAAAGTGGAGGTGGTTAATAAATGCTTCATGGATGGCGCTCCTCTTCCAAGCAGTCTTGTCAAAGAAACAGGTTTTGAGGTGGTGTGGTGACTGCAACAATGCCAGAAGGTGGTGGGTAAGATGTGAGTAAATCCTCAATGAGTTGTGCACTGCAGATGACAGGTGGGTGCAGGTGGTGGTGATGCAGAGAATGCAAAACCATGGAAATATGGGTGTGGTTTGCAGTGAGGTTGTCTCAGAGGGAGGAAAATGATTTGAGTTGTGTTCCAATTTGGGAAGAGGACTTGTATCCAAGGAGATACCCATAAGATAGCCAAAGGATTAGATAAAGACGGCAGATGTGCAAGAAGGAACGGATATTGAAGAACCACGAGATCTTGATCAGACCGAATTAGGAATTCAGAGTCTGATACCAATTGTTGCAACATGAAAAATCAGATCATAGAAAAGTATATATAATATATATATATATATATATATCAAATCAAGCTGAAAGATGATGAAGGAATCCAAACCCTAGTTATAAATCATCAATAAGACAAATTGATTGTAAAATATTGATCTAGCTTATCCCTAAATAATATATAATAAACTTTTTAGACATTTAAACAACTTTAAAATTTAAAATAACTCTTAAAATTAGAGAAAATTGTAAATATTTAAAAATCAACTTTTAAAGAGAATCCTAAATTTATCCCTAGTATAGAAAAAAAGAGAGTATTACAAATAGCTACCTTTCTCGTTGTATATTTACACAACTCTTAGCCCCTTATTCCTTATATATTTGCACAACTTTATAACATTCCATTGTTGTTGCTTCAAATATAAATAGAACCCAACATGTTACAAATATATGCAACTATAGACCCTCTTAACAATTTGATATGCAAATTTGTCAACTAATCATTAGTAACAAAAAATGTAATGATTTATTAGATTGCACTTTTTCTATAAAATGTGATAAAAAATTTGTATATGTTTTGTTCTAGTGTGTAATAGGGATGGAGGAAAATACCTGGCACATACCGTACCAAAATATACCAAACATACCGATTTAATGGCATACCGAAAATTTTTAGTACGTATTGAAATTTAGGTATTGTATCGATATAAGGATTATATTAAAATTTTCAATATACTATACCGATACCAAAATTTAATTATTTAGGTATGGAATTTGTATCATATCGAAAATTCGGTACAGTATCAGTATGGATTTTTGTTATACCGAATTTTTCGGTATGGTATGTCGTATAGGGTTTCAATTTCGGTATATCTTACCGAACCACCCCTAATTGTGTACATGGAACAGGAGGCTATATCTATTGCAACTTGATTGTAAAACATCATTAGCTTTCAAGGGTGTATCTTAGCTCGGTTATCAGATGCTTAACCCAAATGGGATCACATGTTGCTAGGGTTATGTCTATATTCTACCACTGCTTTTGATCTTTCTTTATGGATAAATAAAAGTATATTCAATCCAAAGAAAAAGACGTACAAGCAAGATTAGGCTAGCCCAATCACCATCATCTGTCATCCCACAGCCTAGGGAGCTACTTATGTCTGACATAGCATCATATCGGAGCATATTCCCAATGACCGATATACTTGAGTTTGCACAATTGTGAAGATCTTTTCAATATCTAACTGTCCATCTCCAAAGAAACTACTATTCATCACTCGCCAAACATAGTGAATCATGGAAGACAAGGCCAAGTGACGGGCCTTTGTTACCACCTTACTGTTGGACCGATCGGACCGGCTAGAGAGGGGGTGAATAGTTTTTACCCCAATTCGCTTTGCTCTTCCTACAAGATTAGTGCGCAAGAGGAAATGTAAACTATACAATTTAGAACAATGCTAACACTTAATCTTTTACGTGATTCAAAAATTGCTTGCTCCTACTCCACGACGTATCCTTGAGGTGGACGAACCCTTAATTCTTTGGTGGATTAGTCCCCAACAATTTCCAACTAGATCATTCTCCTTCTCGGTGGAGAACAACCTCTCACAAATCTCTCTTCTTCTTTACAAGATGACAATTAGGGTTAGGAGGAAGAGAATAAACTTAAAGCCTTGAGCACTTAATCAAGAAGATTTCTCACTAAAGAGTTAACCCTTCTCAAGTCTCAACCCCCCCCCCCCCCTCATTTAAATAAAGAAGAGAACTGTTAGCAAAACAGCTCAGCCCCGAGACCAGTCGACTGCTACCAAGCCCAGTCGACTGTTGCTCAGCCAATAGCTAATTTTCGAACAGACTAGTCGACTGATCTTTCTGTGAGTTTCTCTTAATGCTGTCAGTCGACTGCTTCCTTCGTCAGTCGACTGTCCAGCTTATAAACTCACTCTCAACCTCTCCGAAGTTCATCCTTCGCGTATGCCTTGAAGTCCACTTCCCCAACTTGCCCCTTTGAAGTTCTCTTCCTTTGGCTCTATCCCTCGGATGCACAGAAGCCAGCGACTTATCTCCATGTCATCCTTCACGTATACCTTTGCAGTCTACTTCCTTGGCTTGCCCTTTGAATTCTCTTCCTTTGGCTCTCATCCCTCGGATGGCTTCACCCCGTTGTTCCTCATGTGTAGATCACCAAGTCCTGCATGACTTAAACACACACATCAAACCAATATGAAAACCTAATTTAATCATATTGACACACACATCAAAACTCATGATCATACCGATCAAATTTAGGTTGATTGCACCAACAATCTCTTCCTTTTTGATGTGTGGCAATATGTTTAAGTTAGGCATAAAATAATTTTGAAAATACAAAGCATAGTATAACATGAAACATTAAAATTATCCATGCTCCCCCTCAACCTATGCTTTATTACATGATTTTCAAAGTTAGCATAAAACACATGAAGAAATAGGTTTCTAACTTAAACTCTTCTATTTTCCCCCTTTGATACCATCAAAAAAGATTATACCAATCAATTCAACCGAAAGCATCAAAGTAAAACAGAGTGAGTAGTTTTTCTGAAAAATTCAATCGAAATCAGAAAATCAGAGTATCAGTTGACTGACCTCAGCGAACTAGTAAGATCAGTCGACTGGTGTTCCTACTAGTCAACTGGCACATTTCTGATCCAAATTTTAGCCTTTTATGCTGAATTTTAGAACGCATAAAAATTTTCAAAAAATTCGAAAAATCACAAAATTTTGCAAACATATTTCTTAAATTATTCTTCAATAAGGAAAAATAAGTTTGCATGAAAAATCAAAGTATTTTTGAATTTTTGACCAAAACTCAAAAGTTTGAAAAACATTCAATTTTGTATCAATCTTATGTCCTAGTTTTGAAATCATATGTTTTTCAAATCTATACCATAATCAGTAAAACACAGAATTATTTTCAAAATATTTGAAATGTCCAACTATGATCTATGGGCACGATGTCCATTAATTAAACATTTACTTTCCCCATAGTTAGTTTATTATTGCTAAAATGATAGATTTCATAATCATCAAAATGTCATAAACACATGTGAATTATGAGTATTATCCTAACATCTCATATGCATAAGTAAAACCATAAATAAAGTCATTATGAGATATACTAAAGGTAATCTCTACTTAGCCCATTTGATCATAAATATATTTAGGCTAAGTGGTCCCCCTTAAGGTTTCAAGTCAACCATTTTTCTAAAATTTAAAATTTTAACATAGTTGACTTCTCCCTAAATCCTAACCCTTGAGGATTGACTTTGGTACCTAATAGAAATGCTTTCTAATTGGGTTGACAAAGTACTCCTTAGGGATTCATTTTCTATCTATGGTCTTGGTTTTTGATTGATCTCTAGCAAGTAAACAATGATAAGACTTTTTATTGTTAGAGTCCTTGCATCCTAAACTCATTTTCTTAAAACTTATCCTTTGGCTCCCAATGATCATATCTAATGTTTTGCAGCCAATTTTAAATTTTCCTCTTCTAAGCATGAATCACTTGAACTTGAGGAAATATGGTTATCATCCGTAAGTGTCATGGATTCTAATTTTTCTCTAAGTATGCAATATTATTTTTTAAACATTTGTTTTTCTTTCTAGCCTTAAATAAATCATTATTTGTTCTAGAAATGATTTTAACTAAAGTAGTAGTGGGTAGATTGTATACCTCACTTACCGAGACGACCGAATCCGAAGTTTGATCTCCCCCTTCAGTTGAGCTCCCTTCATCTTCACTTGAGCTCTTTTCTTCTTCAACTTCGGATGATGTAGAGGCAATGTCTTCAATTCACATTAGAGCAAAATGGGACACATGGTGTTCCTCCTCTTCCGATGATGAAGAATCATCCCATGTTGCCTATAGATTTTGGACTTTCTTGCATTTTTCTTTTGTTTTCTTCTTTTCTTCCTTCTTTTTCTCTTACTTTTTCTTCAAAAGGGGGCAATCATCCATTATGTGTCCTTCCTCTTGACAATTGTAGCATATTATTTTCCTTCTCACACTTGAGCTTCTTGAGCTTTTCCTAGTATAAGATTTGTTAGTTGAAAAATGTTTAAAAACTTTTCTTATTTTTCTTACCATGTATGCCTCTTCATCGCTATCTATGGATGTAGTTGATTCTTCCGAATCGGATGATGAGACCTTCTTTTTACCCTTTCCCTTGTTTGCCACAAGGGATACTCCTCTTGGTTTGTAGACTTCTTCATTCACTCCTATCCGAGTTTCATGGAATCCATGTGTTCCGGAAGGAGTCGTCGGCAATGGCCAGTCACGGAGGCTTAGCCCCGGCGAAGATGACTACGTCGATGAGGAACTTTGGGGGGTCCTGCGAAAGTAACGTTAGGGGGACACGCCGGCAGGGGTCCGGCGGAGTCCACTCCGACGCTCAAGTTAGTAGGTTGTCCGGATTGGTGGTGAGAAAGAAAGACAATGTGTAAAAAACGAGAGATCGTAACCCCCTTACCGGAGAGGTTGAACTACCTTTTATACTGGTGTCGGCAGCCTAGTCGTGCCCCCTTGATTGGTGCCACGACTCCGATATTAAAGCCACGCCCCCTGCTTCTGGTGACGAAGGGATATCCCTTGAAACCGTCGACGTCGTTATCATTCTTTTTCTCGTTGAGACATTTCGGGGGAATGCTTGGACTTTTTCTAGCCAGTATCCGAGGTCGGCTGTTGTGAGGACTCCGCCTCCCGAGGTGAGCTCGGGAGTCCTTGGATGCGATATCTTCCGAAGTGCTCTCGGGGCCTCGCCTCCCGAGGGGGGCTTCCGCGAGGGATCCTTGGTATGACCCTCCCGAGTGCGCCCCCAAAAAGGGGGTCCCGGGACCTAAGAGGGGAGGTCATTCACGTCCCTAGCTTCTTCATCCCCCGGGTCAGGCCCAGGCTATCCAGCCCTATCACAAGTCCCTTCCTTCAAGTCTAATCGAAGGAAGTGTGGCTGACTGATCAGACTAGTGCCGGGATGAAGAAGCTGAACTCGCTTGGGTCTGTGCTCCCGTCCTTGCCATAATCCTGGAAGCGGGTTCGTTTTTTTTTTTTTGGCTTTCGGACATATTCCCCGAGTCCCTTGACCCGAGCTGCTTCTTTGAATGTGTCCCCTGACTCCTGCGATTTTTGGGGCGTCTAAGGTATTGTGGCTACCTAGCGCACGCTGCGGGGCCACGTGTCTTTTACCCTCGCTTTGCGGCGCACTGCGGGTCATACGAAGCGACGACAATTGATCGCTAGCCGATCTTCGAGACAGCATGCGAATACCCTCAACATGTTGGCCCCCGATTACCTCGGGGGAGGTGTCGCTTTCCTATAAAAGTGGGTGTAACGACACCCTGCGACAGCCTTACCCTGGTCGTCGCCCTGAGTTTTCCTCCCTTACTTGCCCTTCTTGCTATCGTTCTTCTGGCGAGAGTACCTTCTTCTCTGTCCTACGCACTCCTCCTTCCTTCCGCCGGGCCCCGATGGAAAAGATAAAGAAGTCTCCAGGCTTGGATGAATGCTCGTTGGGAGAATTGGGGTTTCATCCTGAGTGGTATGAAACTATCCCCTCCAAGGTGAAGTTGGACTCCCTCCAGGCCGCTTGTCAAAGATACGGCATTCCTGCAGATTGGGAGGTGAGGGTCCCCACCGCAGATCAACGGTCGGTAACTACCGACGAAGATTTTTACACCTTCCTAGGGCAAATGGAACTAGGGCTGCGCTTCCCTATCCCCTCTTACTTCATCAACGTTGCACATTATTTCCGCATCCCGCTCCATCAACTGGCCCCAAATGTTTTCGCTCAGATGAGCGGGGCTCTAGTTCTTCTCAAACTTTTCGATATTCCTCTAACCCCCCGATTCTTCCATTTCTTCTTCACTCCTGTTGGGACTCACGGGGCATTTGGGTTCACTGCTCGTGGTGGTCATAGATTTTTAAGAGGCCTTCCCTCCTCTCATAAGGGGTGGAAGGAGAGATTTTTCTATATCCGGCTTTCCGAGCGTCCTTTCAGCGATATCCATTGGCTGGAGGACTTGCCTCCTACTCCCGACCTGGGCGATTTCCAACAAGATGCGGGATATCAACGAGCTAAGAGTATCTTGGCCGGGATGGAATTCCATGGGCTCCAGTTGGTGCAGTGCGAGGAGCTCCTTTACCGGGCGGAGATTAGTTCGAAGATTACCCCCCTCAGCTCCAATCTGCGTGAGTTGCTTTACCCCTAGTATAACGCTCAGTTAGTACCTGCTGACGCCCTCCTGTCTTTTATCTTGCAGGTGACACCCTGCTTTCTCTTGCGAAGAATAAATTTCTGATGTGGGACCAGGCCCACGAACAAGCCTTGATCCCCGGGCTAGTATCTTCGATTCCCGCAGGAATCCCTCCCGAGGGTGGTGAAGGGGAGGGAGAGTTATCAACGGGCCCCGCAGTGCCGGAGGTCCCCCCTGGCGATGACATCTCGGCTCCGCCCCTAGTCTCTCAGGGAGAGCTCCCGGTCACCTTTTCAGGGGCTTCACAGAAGAAGGCCCCTTCTTCGTCTGGCGTGCCCACCGCTGTCCAGGTGTTTGAGAAGAAACGGCACGAACGACGATCCCAACGGGATCGCCCCGTAAAACGATTGAAGAAAGGCTTACGCCTAACTACCCCTGAGGATTCAGCCTCTCGGTTTCCAGTCGTCGGGGCCGGACCCCCCTCCTCCGTCATTGCTATGTCTTCTCCCGTTACGAGTGTCATAGCCCCTACATCCAACCTTCCTCGCGGCAAGGAGGTGCTCACGGGACCGCCTCGCTCCCCTCGGAAGGCTCCCCCCGCGACGAAGAAGGCTATCAACAGTTCCCAGTCTATTCGTATAGAGGGGGTCACCACAGGGGTATCACCGAGCGCTTCAAGTTCGGAGGAAGACGTCCCTCACCCCAACGACGTCTCTGTCTCCTCCGCTCCCCCTGCTGTGGGGGCTCCTGGTCCGCTGTGGCGGGTAGCCGGATCAGCCCAATACCTGGGCATGCTGCACCAATCCTTATTGGCGGTAAATACCTTGCTCATGCTCCTCTCTTCCTCTTAGCCTCTTCTTACTATCTCTATTCACCCTCCCCAGGTTACTTCGAACTGCGCGGCCATGAGCCGTCTACTGCATTCTGGAGGGGTTACTGAAAGTCTCCTACAGCAGGTGGCGGATGCTGAGGCAGAAACAGGACGAGCTCGTGAGGCCGGCCTCCTGCAACTAGAGTTCAACCGAGTCCTCCGAGAGAAAGCCGATCACTACCTGTCCTCCTTAATAACGGCCGAAGATACCCTGCACGGGTACAAGCTCCGGTAACGCTTAGGGTCCGAGAGGACCCAGGCTCTGGAAGAGGACTTACAAAAACTATCACAAGAGCAAGAGCAACTCCGGGCTCGCAATGAGGAGTTGTCTGCCCAAGTTAATCGTCTGGAGTCTGCTAATAAAATCTTGGAGGACCGTGGCGCAGAACAGGAGCGCGTGATGGTTTTGCGAGTACACGACTTAGAACTGTCAAGCTCTCACGCAGCCGATCTCCAGGATCAAGTGATCCGAGCTAACGCCCAGGCTGCTGCTGCCTCTCAAAAGCTCCACGAAGTACAAGAGGTTCAGGCGCGTCTACTCCTAGAGGTGGAGGCACTAAAGCTGGCCAAAGCCGAAGCCGAACTCAAGGTTCAGCAGCAGCCAAAAGATTCGGTACCCCAAGTCTCTCAGATGGAGGCGGCCTACAAGGCTAAATATTTGGAGTCGGAGGAGTATGCCAATCTGGTGGCTGTCCAAGCATTTAAGACCCTTAAACAGGGCTTCCATGGCGCCCTCAAGCAGTTGGAGAAGGACCAGTTACTAAAACCGGGCTCCGATTTGAGCGCTATAACTATTCAACGTGTCTAGGACGACCTTCCCCCCGAAGAGCGATCTTTGTAGGGCGCCCCTTACTATGCGCTTGTCCTTCTCCCATCCTCCCCTGACCGCTGTAGCTTACTTCTTTTTGAATTCTCTGATCCTAGGGCAAATATTTACTTGATCTATCGTTGAACTCCTTGTTTCTAGCGTGATTCCCTGTTCAGCCTTAGTCTGGTGTAGCTAGAAGCTGTAGGGTTTAATCATAGCTCCGAGGCCAAGCCTACACACCGAGAGGTTGTAGGGTTCAATCGGCTCTTGGCCGGGCGTATACAGCTCCGAGGCCAAGCCTACACACCGAAAGGCTGTAGGGTTTAATCGGCTCTTGGCCGGGCGTGTACAGCTCCGAGGCCAAGTCTACACACCGAGAGGCTGTAGGGTTTAATCAGCCCTACATATACAGCTCCGAGGCCAAGCCTACACATCGAGAGGCTGTAGGGTTTAATCAGCTCCGAGGCCAAGCCTACACACCGAGAGGTTATGGGTTTAATCGGCTCTTGGTCGGGCGTACACAGCTCCGAGACCAAGTCTACACACCGAGAGGCTGTAGGGTTTAATCGGCTCTTGGCCGGGCGTACACAGCTCCGAGGCCAAGTCTACACACCGAGAGGCTGTAGGGTTTAATCGGCTCTTGGCCGGGCGTACACAGCTCCGAGACCAAGCCTACACACTGAGAGGCTGTAGGGTTTAATCAGAAACGGGGACTTAATGCTTCCAGAATGACATGTCGTCCATATCCTTTATTGATTATACTGCAAGGCAGTAAAACAAGGAAAACATACATCAATGAAAGTGCATTACACGGCAACTCCCGAAGTATAGTAGGGGCGAAGATGCTTTGCATGCCAGGGCCTTTCCAGTCTTCTGCCTTCATGGTCTTCCAAATAGTAGCTACCTCCTGTAAGCTTTTTGATGACAACATAGGGGTCATCCCATTGCGGCTCCAATTTCCCGGGATCACCTACCGGTTTAATTCTCTTCCAGACTCGATCACCTACCTCAAAGCTGCGGGCGATTACTCTGCGATTATAGGCTAGCTGCATCCTCCTCCGATAGGCCTCCAACCTTGCTGCAGCTTTGTCTCATACCTCCGATATGAGGTCCAAATCAATCAAACGCTCCTGGTCGTTATCTTCTTTGCGATAATGTTGTCGTCGTGGGGATTCTTCCCCTACTTCCACCGGAATGACGGCCTCCGCTCCGTAGACTAGCTGGAAAGGGCTCTCACCCGTGCCTTCCTTTGGGGTAGTCCGATAGGACCACAAGATGCTAGGAAGTTCCTCGACCCAGCTACCTCTGACATGATCCAGCTTTACTTTAAGCCCTCGTAGAATTTCCCGATTGACTACCTCCACTTGCCCATTGCTTTGTGGGTATGTGACAGAGGTGAAGGCCTGCTGAATGCCCAACCCTTCACACCATTCCTTCAATCTATGTCCGGAGAATTGTCTGCCGTTGTCCGACACCAACTTGTGAGAAATGTCATATCTGCAGACAATATCTTTCCATAGAACCTTCATTACCGCCCCTTCTGTGATCTTGGCTAGAGGTTCGACTTCCACCCATTTAGAGAAGTAATCAACGAGGACCAGCAGGAATTTCTTCTGCTGGGGCCCGATGGGGAAGGGCCCCACAATGTCCATTCCCCACTGGTTGAACGGGCACGATACTGTAGAAACTCTTAATGGCTCCGTCGGGCGGTGAGACACGTGTTAGTGCCTCTGACAAAACTTACACCGGGCCACAAAGTTGAGCGAGTCGGCCTGCAAGGTGGGCCAAAAGTATCCAGCCAAAAGGATTTTGCGGGCCAGGGCCCTTCCTCCAATATGACTTCCACAGATGCCCTCGTGCATCTCTCGCATGACGTAGCCAGTCTCCTCCGGCCCGACGCATTTGAGGAGGGGTCGGGCATAGGCTCTTCTGTATAGCTGATCCCCGACCAGTGTAAACCTCTCCACCTGTCGGCGAAACAGCCGACTCTCTTGGGCCCCACTCGGCCGGGACCCATCCCGGAGGAATGTTATGTAAGGATCCCTCCAGTCTGCGGGTTTGTCGATTCCGACTTCTCCTCCAATTTGGGTCAACATTGTTTCTGTCACACTAGGTTCCTCCAGCCGCCAGGTAGATATGGAACTGGCCAACTTGGCTAACTCATCGGCCCGTACATTATCCGACCGGGAGATCTTCTGCAAGATGACCTCCGAGAAGGCGGTTTTTAGTTGTTCATAAAGGGCCACATACCTTTGCAACTGCTCACATCTGACTTCGAAACTACCTGCCACTTGCTGAGCCACCAACTGCGAGTCCAAATAGACAGTCATTCGATGAGCTCCCAGGTGTCTGGCAGCTTGTAATCCTGCCAGGATCGCTTCATACTCAGTCTCGTTGTTAGTAGCTTTGAAGTGAAGTCAGATAGATAGATGCAGCGTGTCTCCCCTAAGGGAGATCAATAACAGTCCAACTCCGCTATGTTAGCTGTTGGCGGACCCATCCACGTAGACCTTCCACATACCTTCGGTCTCTACCTTCGGGGCGGTCTCTAGCATGAAATCGGAGAGGGCCTGTGCTTTGATGGCGGTTCGAGGTTGATACTCAATGTCGTATTCGCTTAATTCCGTCGTCCATTTGATAAGTCTGCCCGACGCCTCGGGGTTAGTAAGGACTCGGGCGAGCGGGCTGTTAGTGAGGACCATGATGGGATGCGCTAAAAAGTATGGTCGTAACCTTAGAGCCATCAGGACCAAGGCGTAGGCCAGTTTTTCCATCATGGTGTACCGCGTCTCGGCGTCCTTTAACAGGTGTCCGAAGAAATAGATTGGGTGTTGTACCCGGTCTTGTTCTCGGACAAGCATTGATCCCATCGCTTGCTCGGCCGCTGATAAATAGACGAATAATGTCTCCCCTTCTACTGGCTTATGCAATGTCGGGAGATCTGCTAGATAGGTCTTCAATTCCTCAAAGGCCTTCTCACACTGGTCATCCCATTCGAATTTAACGGCTTTTCTTAGAATTTTGAAGAAGGGGAGGGCTTTGTCTCCGGATTTGGAGATGAACCGGGATAGTGCAGTGATCCTACCATTCAACCGCTGGACTTCCCTGAAGTTCCGCGGGGGTGGCATATCTAGAATGGCCTTTACCTTTTCCGCGTTGGCTTCGATCCCCCTCTCCGTCACCATGTACCCCAGGAACCTGTCACTTTTTACCCCAAACAAACATTTAACTGGGTTTAGTTTCAACCTGTGTGCTCTCAGGGTGGCGAACGTCTCCTCCAGGTCGGATATCATGTCGCCCCCTTGTCCATTTTGACCAGGATGTCGTCCATGTACACTTCGATATTCCGCCCGATCTTGTGCCTGAAAACTTTGTCCATCATCCGCTGGTACGTGGCACCCGCGTTCCGCAAGCCGAAGGGCATGACGTTGTAGCAGTATGTACCGTCAGCCGTCACAAAACTGACCTTCTCCTGATCCTCAGGGGCGAGGGGGATTTGGTGATAGCCCTGGTACGCGTCTAGCATTGAGATGAACTCACAGCCGGCTGTTGAGTCCACCAGCCGATCTATCCTAGGCAGGGGGTAACAGTCCTTCGGGCAGGCTTTGTTCAGGTCTCGGAAGTCGATGCAGACTCGCCATTTGCCCCCCGGCTTGGGAACAAAGACCACGTTGGCCAGCCAAGCTGGGAACTGGACTTCTCTAATGTGTCCAGCTTTTAATAACTTTTGAACCTCATCCCGAATAGCTTTATCTTGCTCAGGGGAGAAATGTCTCCTCTTCTGTCTCACGGGACGGGCCTCCGGCGCCACATGTAGGTGATGCATAGCCAGCGCTGGGGGGACTCCCTTGATTTCTTCAGCGGCCCAAGCAAACACGTCTCTATAGTTCTGCAGACATTCGACGAGGCGATTTCGTAATGCTGGCGCGAGGTCAAGGGCGATGCGCATGTTTCCCCCTTTGCCATGAGGATGGATCTGCACCTCTTCACTCTCAACTTCTCGTCGTTCTTGCTTAGGCCCTTCATCCTCCCGCGGATGGGTGAGATCCTCTGCGTCCGCCATCGGTGCTCCTTCAGATGTTTTGTTATATTCCCACAGACGGCGCCAAATTTGTTCCGGAAGGAGTCGTCGGTGATGGCCAGTCACGGAGGCTTAGCCCCGGCGAAGATGAATACGTCGATGAGGAACTTTGGGGGGTCCTACGAAAGTAACACAAGCGTTAGGGGGACACGCCGACAGAAGTCCGGCGGAGTCCACTCCGACGCTCAAGTTAGTAGGTTGTCCGGATTGGTGATGAGAAAGAAAGACAATGTGTAAAAACCGAGAGATCGTAACCCCCTTACCGGAGGGGTTGAACTACCTTTTATATTGGTGTCGGCAGCCTAGTCGTGCCCCCTTGATTGGTGCCACGACTCCGATATTAAAGTCACGCCCCTGCTTCCAGTGACGAAGGGATATCCCTTAAAACCGTCGACGTCGTTATCATTCTTTTCCTCGTTGAGACATTTCGGGGGAATGCTTGAACTTTTTCTAGTCAGTATCCGAGGTCAGTTGTTGTGAGGACTCCGCCTCCCGAGGTGAGCTCGGGAGTCCTTGGATGCGATATCTTCCGAAGTGCTCTCGAGGCCTCGCCTCCCGAGGGGGGCTTCCACGAGGGATCCTTGGAATGACCCTCCCGAGTGCGCCCCCAAAAAGGGGGTCCCAGGACCTGAGAGGGGAGGTCATGTCGCGTCCCTAGCTTCTTCATCCCCTGGGTCAGGCCCGGGCTATCCAACCCTATCACCATGGTTGAGAAGAATTCGTCTAGGAAACTTTTATCTATGTCCTTGGACATGTAGTATGAGTCCACCGTTGAGCTCCAATTTGTGATTCTTGGGAAGACATTGATGGCTTTCATCAAGATGTCTCGATTTAAGATTTGCTCACCTGCACTTGTTAGTCCATTTAAAATTCTTTAATTCTAGAATGTAAACTAAATACCTTTTCTCCTTTGTCAAGCTTGATGTTGTTGAGTTAAGATCAGAGAAGGTCTCTCTTTGCCAATTTTGCTTCCGACGTGCCTTCATGAAACACTACTAACTTATCCCACAAATCCTTGGCATAGCTTCCGATCCAAGTTATTTCTTGTTGGGGAAGCACACTTAGTAGATGATGCAAAGCTTTTGAATTTGCTAGATGATCATCCCTTTGCTTCTTACTCCACCTTATCTTTTTCGAGTGGCCTGTTTTCTTAATCCATAGGCACTTCAAAACCGTTTTCCATAATTAACATTATATCAAAATCGGTATCGAAGAATACCTCCATCCTTTTCTTCCACCAAGAAAATTCTCCTTTGAATTTGGGTGGTTAGATGTGCGAGCCGGTTATTTTGATGAATTTGCTCTTCTAGGCGGTTAGTCCGTTGAAGGGCGACCTTGCGCTCTGATACCACTTGTTGGACCGATCGGACCGGCTAGAGGGGGTGAATAGTTTGTCGCCCAATTTGCTTTGCTCTTCCTACAAGATTAGTGTGCAAGCGGAAATGTAAACTATACAATTTAAAGCAATGCTAACACTTAACCTTTTACATGGTTCGGAGATTACTTGCTCCTACTCCACAACATGTCCTTGACGTGGACGAACCCTTAATCCTTCAATGGATTAGTCCCCGGCAATATTCGGCAAGATCTTTCTCCTTCTCGGTGGAGAACAACCTCTCACAAATCTCTTTTCCTCTTTACAAGATGAGAATTAAGGTTCGGAGGAAGAGAATAAACTTGGAAGCCTTGAGCACTTGATCAAGAAGGTTTCTCACAAAAGAGTTAACCCTTCTCAAGTCTCAACCCCCCTTTAAATAGAGGAGTGAGCTGTTAGCAAAATAGCTCAGCCCCAACACTAGTCAACTGCTACCAAGCCTAGTCGACTGTTGCTAGCCAACGGCTAGTTTTTGAACAGACCAATCGACTGATTCCAACCCCAATCGACTTATCATTCTATAAATTTCTCTCAACGCTGCCAGTCGACTACTTCCTTGCTAGTCGACTGCCCAGCTTACAAACTCACTCACAACCTCTTCGAAATTCATCATTCGCGTATGCCATGAAGTCCACTTCCCCAGCTTGCCCCTTTGAAGTTCTCTACCTTTAGCTCTCCTCCCTAGGATGCATACAAGCCCACAACTTGTCTTCATGTCATCCTTCACGTATGCCTTTGAAGTCTACTTCCTTAGCTTGCCCTTTGAAGTTCTCTTCCTTTGGCTCTCGTCCCTCGGATGGCTTCACTCAATTGTTCCTCATGTGCGGTTCACCAAGTCCTGCATGACTTAAACACACACATCAAACTAATATGAAAACCTAACTTAATTATATTGACACACACATTAAAATTCATAATCGTAACGATCAAACTTGGGTCGATTGCACCAACACTTACTTCCTTTGATAGTTTCCACCGAAGACTCGCATCATCCTCCTGTATGTAGTCATCTCCTATCGCATATGAAGTCAATCTCTAATCCTTCTTAACTCTACAATAGGCCCACCTAAAGAAAAGATGCTCTTGTAACTCTAGCACCTAATGATAGAAGGTTTGTTGATCTTCCAAATACTCCTGTCTATCTCTAGTAGGCAGACATCACTGTGCCAACATCCAGAATATAACTGCTGACTCGACTAAATATATGTCTTCCACACTATCTGGACCTATAACTTTTCAGGACTAGGTTGCCTATAAAAGTCATAAATCCGAGCTACTCCATCGTCTCAAGCAAACCAATTTTCCAGCATCTGTCCAGCAACCTCCAATGTCCCAACAGCCAATAGAATAAGATCTCGTATTTGAAAAAACCGCTTAATCAATGGGAAATCTATGTGGACGACCTCCCAGGACCATACATTTGTGTGCCTCAAGTAAGTGTGATAAACCAACTTTATTCAAAGTGCACCCTCCTTGGCTTGTATCCGCCATAACACTTTAGCCAAGAGGGCTAAAGTTCTAAGCACGCATGTCTCAAAATCCTAAACTTCCTTCATCCTTGGGTCTGCACATATCTGCCCTGAAACTGATGGATGTTTAGATGTTCAAATGAAAGACCTACATATGTTGTAAATACAATCAATAATGTTCGTAGTAGTGGTAAAATAAACAACGAGAAGCACTCCACTCCTAATGTACGTGAAAGACCTCTGCTCTGGATCTTGTCACCATGTGAAGTTGCACCCCAATTGGTGACATGGATTTTCTAGGAATCGACTATCACACTAGTAGTAGATGACATGTCAAAATTCAATTTTCCTATCCTAAGGTCAATTAGTGCCTCCCCCATCCCAGTATTAACCTAACACAAGAATCTATAGAAGTATCAATAGGTTTACTCCCTAGCATATTTACCTGCTCACATCAATCTCATTGATTATAGTTTGTCATTCTAGATCCAAAGTGCCACATTTTTTGGAATGACAACTAACAAAAACAGAGCGATAGAGTCTAGGGAGGTGTTGAAGTGTTTAGAAACTGCAATCATCGATAATACACCTACAAGGTGCCTCAGGTGTTTGATCAACATCAATAGAGGGTGAGGGGAGATCTGTTGGTGCAAAATGCATCAGTGATGAACAGTCATCCTCTAGTGTTTCGATGTTTGACAATATACTAAAGTTAGTTACAATATATTATTATCTCAGAGTGCCATAACATAGATTCATCCCAAAAACTAGTAAATAATTACCCCTATTAATTTACTATCAATTCAAATTACAAAGTACTCAGGTAAAATGTAACAAATCAAATAGCAATAATCCTTCCAACTCAAAACTGGAATTTAAGCTCTAGCATAATATGTTGGAATCTAGAAAACAGAACTATTTTTCATTTCTGATAACCTGAAATTTTGTCATAATAAACTACCAGGTTGAATTGAATAATAAAAAGGAGGTTAAAAGTTAAGTTCAGATTCAAACCTAAGGTTGCTTGAAGTGGCCATGTAGACACCGTAGGCAACACTGGTTGATATTATGGGCACATCCTCTGCTTCAACTCCAAAATCCTTGCCAATTGCCTGCCTTGCCTTGATCAAACCATTGGTTATGCCTGTACCAATCTGTAAAAAGCTAACATTCACTCAACAAATTTTAAACTGAATTAACAACTTTCATTGAGCATCTCAAGCAAAGTAAAAGATTAGTTCTTACAAAAGCACCACTATTGGGTACCGGGCATCATATACTTGGTCTATGATATATGAGTGCATAAGATTACCAAAATTTCGAACATGTGGTTTCTTAGCAACTAGCTGAAAGGACTTATCCATAGTGTAACTCTAAACCACAAAAAGGTAGGGTGGTTAACAAAATGATCAAAATATATATATATATATATATAAATTTGTTTCTAACTAAAACATATTAATCCATAGTAATCTATCGTGTTGCACTGATACAATGTCAGTACTTATTTACATTCAAATATAAATATATGCCAATTGGCATTTATAGGTTTCTATACAATTGTAACAAAAAGATGATTACACTCGCCCTATGCACCCCTCACAATCCATCCCCCAATTTATGTGAAAAGTGGTAAATTACAGGATCAACTTATAGCCGACCGCCAAACTTATAGGTTTCTATGCAAGAGCAATAGGTACATGGTTAGATAAATTTATGGCCTAATAGAGTTTCGAAGGATATTTAGAAGATTCTAAAATTTCAATTGACTTTTTATTTGGTTGGAAAAAAGCACTGATTGTTTTATTTGTTTCCTTTGTAGGAAATAGGAATTCATTAGCTAACTAAAGAAAGAGCTCCCCTATTTGTGAGATATATATTTTACATCGACTTGCATCAAATCTGTGTTCATCTAAACTAAATGTTTACATAAGCAACAATTCATTTCTGTAGACTAAGAATTGTCAAAATAAGATCAAAATCTTTATGTATAACCTTTTTAATCTAATTATAAAAAAAAACAAAATCTTTATTTTTTTCCTTTTCAAAATTCATGTCAAAATTTATTATCAACTTGAACATTGTTGCCTACTCGTGTAGTTGTTATCATGCATGACAAGAAGCAAACATTAATATCAATTTAACTCTAGATTATTTTTCTCAACCATCATAATGACTACTTCAAAAGGCTAAATAGTCTAAATTGTATTATTAAATTTAATTAGACCAAAAAATTAAAATTATTGCAACTTATTTTGATTTCTCTCTTAGCATAAAAATATTTAAAAGAAAATCATTTAGAGACTCGTCGCATTTATTATTGCATGGGACACTAGCACGGAAAAGAAAAAAGAGAAAGCATGTGTGTAAGATCACCAATCTCAATTTAAACCATAAGGGTGCGTTTGGTTGGGGGTTATCCTTGATAACCTTGGTTATCCATCCAAGGTTATCAACGAAAACCTTGTTTGGTTTCGATAATTAGCGATTCCCAAGTAATGATCGATGTCCGACACGTCAGCAAAAGGGTCATGCAACCCGGAATCGGAAAACCTTAGGAAAGTAAGGTTTTTCTTGATTCCGAGGTTATGCAACTTTTTTCCCAAAATTATCCTCCAATATTTACATTTAAGACGAAAATAACCATTACAATTTATTAACTTTCGAAAGCGTTATTCACGACCGACAATTGACAACGGCGGTCGGCGACCACCGCCGGCGATCGGCGACCACCGCCGGCGGCCGACAACCACCACGGCCGGCATCCGGCGACCACCGCCGGCCGACGACCGTCGGCGATCGACGACCGTCGGCGACCGACAACAACCGATGACCGACAACCACCGTCGACGGCCGACGACCAACAACTAAATTAAAATATTTTTTATTTAATATTTTAATTAGATTTTTAATATATTAAATAGAGAAAAATAAATAAATTTAATTTAAATTTTAATAAAATTATCTAAACAAATTCTAAAGAGTAATATAGTAAAATATTATATTATGTTATAGACTATTACCTCTAAACAAACAAGATTTTATTTGATTACCTAGATTGAACCAAACAACTTCAGGTTATGTTTTATTCCCCATTACCTTGGTTATGTGATTACTTGGTAATCACATAACCAAGATTATATATGATAACTTGAACCAAACGCACCCTAAAAGTGTTGTCACACCACATGGCTTCATTACTATGACTTCATTAGCCCCATTGACATGGATCAACGCTCACAACGTTCACTCTCGCCCTGATGCCTATTGATCCTGCCATATAGTTGGCACCATACGGGCAGCCAACGTGGCAAACGACCTAGCCAGCTTCAAGGTCCACGTCATTGTACGGCAGCCAACTCGACAAACATCCTGGCCAGGCCCAGGGTCTTCGCTGGCCGGTCGGACTCAAGGCTGCCAGTTGGAATAAATATAGCGGTTCATCCGGCCGGTCAAACCCGGCCGACCACATTAAGGCTTACACGCCTCGTCTATCCGGGTATTTCCGCCCGGCCACATTAAGGCTTACACGCCTCGTTCAGCCGAGTGCATCCGCCCGGCAGTCCTTTATGCTCGTGCCTGATACCCATCCGGGCGAGCCGTCCGGATGTCCACTCGGGCACTCTCTCGGAATCACCCTGGGATAAGGACAAAATATACCTGCACCAGCTGCAGGTAACAGGCTGTCACCCCTCGTACGAACTGACACTCTCTGACAGGCGCCGACTTACGGAAACCTGTCTTTGTCCTCACATAAGACAAATAGTATACGACAAAGAAGGATGGTTACAGTCGACATAACCATACCATATCTTCTGACCCTGTCAGAGGATCCTGACACAGGCCATACTCAAAGCGACATAACCATACCATATCTTCTGACCCTGTCAGAGAATCCTGACACAGGCCATACTTGGTCCTTTTCCCCGGCTATATAAGCCACTCCCCTCCTCATTATCAGGTACGCATACACGCGCTCGCGAAGCTCCTCATTTCCAGTGCTCCATTATTTCTACTGTTCCTCGGAGTACTGACTTGACCGTCGGAGTGCCTTGCCGGGACGTCTCCCGGCTAGGTTGCTAACGGTCATCTTCCTCAGCAGGTTCACCTCCAGTTGGTTGGCCCTGCACCAGGCGAGATCCACTTCCATTCGGTCGGAGGACACCCCCCACGACGCTGTCATTCTGCGCGAGGACATCTCGCCGGCATCCACGTCATCCACGTCACTCATCGCTACACCGTCATCCGGTTGCGGCTCCACTACGCTCGGCGATAGGATCAAATTTGGCGCTAGAAGAAGGGCCTTCTGCCTGATCGAGAGCGAAGAATGGAAAACCCCAATCCACTGACGGTTACTCTTTCGCCAGAAGAATATGAAATGCTGATGGCTGTTCGGACACAGAAGGCACAACATTCGCATCCGCCAACCGGTAGTCAAGGGGCCCGGCCCCCTGGGCCCTCTGTACGGGGAAATTCAGAAGGTATGGCTGCTCAGCCCGATCCCCGCGCTCCTAATTTTCCCCGAGCACTTTTCCGGAACGAGGCCCACTCAGCCCCGACCGAAGCTTCAGCGTCCAGCCTGGCGCACCAGACACGCCCAGATAAAGGGAAAGGGTTAGCTGACCCCGCAGCGGCCTGTCCGACTCGCAGCCCTTTCTCCTCACAAATTCTTGGGGATCCTGTTCCCAAGAATCTACGATTCTTCACCATGCCAGAGTACTCGGGGGCCAGTGACCCCGAGGAGCACGTCATGAAATTTGAAAGCTCTGCCCAGTTGCACCAATACCCGGAGGGCGTCAAATGCCGCGCTTTCCTGACAACCCTCTCCAGGCAGGCTCAACGATGGTTTGGCGGGCTCCCGGGTGGATCAGTTGAGAGTTTTGCAGAGGTAAAGCGGCTGTTTCTGCAACATTTTGCAAGCAGTCGGAGGCACCATAAGACCAGCCTCAATTTGTTCGCTCTGAAGCAGGGTCCGAAAGAGTCACTCCGGGCCTACATCCAGAGGTTCAATGGAGTAGCTATAGAGGTGCCCAACACCACGCCTGAAGTACTGGTCACCGCCTTCTCACAAGGGCTCCAAGAGGGTGATTTCTTCCGATCCCTGATCAGGAAACCACCGAAGGATTTCGACAGCCTGCTCAGGAAGGCTGTCAAGTATATCCATGTAGAGGAAGCGCAAGCCGCCCGGAGGAAGGAAGTAATGGTTAGCCCACAGCCCGCACCTCAACATAACAAATCGCCAGGAGGACCGATTCGCAGTCCCCGACCGGCCGATCGGCCCGGAATGAGACCCCAGCAAGTGCAGGTAGCACAGGGGAATTGGCCCAACAGATGGGCACCGTATTGTGCGTTTCACCAGTGCAATACGCACAACACGGAGGACTGCCGAGCAGGCGGCAGAGCTCGGACCCCGCTCGGCAGGGGTCAAGGACGACAAACCCCGCAAGGACGCGGGCGTGGTCAGGGTGCCACAGTCCAACAAGGACAAAGGCGGGATGCCCCCGCCGCCCGGCAATTGTTTCCTCGGACCGAGCAGGAAGAGGTGGAGGAACTTGACGAAGATCAAGCTAATCACCAAAACGCCGTCCGAGGAGGCGTCAATGTGATTTCCGGCGGTCCGACCGGCGGCGACTCCAACCGAGCCAGAAAGACGCAGGTGCGCCGACTGGAAATTCACCAAGTCGGAGTTAGCACCTCTCAAGCTCAAGGGCCCCAAATCAGCTGGGGGCCGCAGGATTTGCAAGGATTGGAGGTGCCGCACGATGACCCGTTGGTCATCACGGCTGTCATCGCCAACTACGAAGTCCACCGCACCATTGTGGACACCGGCAGCTCGGTAAACATTTTATATAAGCGAGCTTTCGATCAACTGCAAATTGAATTATCGCAGCTAGAGTTGGTGGCTACTCCCCTGTTCGGATTTACGGGGAACGAAGTACAGCCGATCGGACAGATACGGCTGGCCGTCTCACTTGGAGAGGAGCCACTCAAGAGAACACGATGGACCACATTTCTGATTGTGGATGCCCCAGCTGCCTACAACGCAATTCTCGGTCGACCGGCTCTCAACGAGTTTAAAGCGGTAGTCTCCACCTACTACCTCAAGGTGAAGTTTCCGGTCGGCGACAAAGTCGGCGAGGTGAAGGGCAATCAGACCGTGGCCCGGCGCTGCTATGCTGATGATGTCCGCTCGGGAGGACAAAAGGCAAGGCGGACAGGTAGCGGCTGCAACATGGTGCAAGCCTCCCCTTGGACAGAATTGCGGGAGGACAAAGAGGAGGTACAACTTTTGCCCGGTAGGGAAGATACCAAGATACAAATTGCTGCAGGACTTCCGGAGGAGCTGAAGCAGTCTCTAATCGACGCCCTCGCTCGAAATCAAGACGTATTCGCCTGGTCGGCGAAAGATTTGAAGGGGGTCCGACCGGAAGTCGCAGAACACCAGCTCCATGTTTACCCGGGCGCGCGGCCGGTCAAGCAACGGAAAAGAGATCGCAGCGCCGCGCAGAATCAAGTCATCCGGGCGGAAGTAGAAAGACTGCTGGAAGCAGGACACATCCGGGAAGTTCAGTTCCCGGCCTGGCTGGCAATGTGGTGCTGGTGTCCAAACCCAACGACAAGTGGCGGGTATGCATTGATTTCCGAGACCTCAACCGTGCATGCCCAAAAGATTGCTACCCACTTCCACGGATCGATCAAATGGTAGACTCGACGGCTGGCAGCGAGTTCATATCGATGCTGGATGCGTACCAGGGATACCACCAAGTCCCACTGGCTGCGGCCGACCAGGAAAAGGTTAGCTTTGTCACGGCTGACGGCACCTACTGCTACACCGTCATGCCGTTCGGCCTCAAGAATGCGGGCGCCACCTACCAAAGAATGATGAACAAGGTGTTCCGGTCGCAAATGGGGCGTAACGTCGAAGTATACGTCGACGATATTCTGATCAAGACTGCCCGGGCGGAAGAACTAATCCCCGACATTGAAGAAACTTGCCAAACGCTGCGGCGGTTTGGCCTAAAGCTTAATCCGGCCAAATGTTTATTCGGAGCTCGGAGCGGGAAGTTCCTCGGTTATATAGTCACCGAGCGGGGAATCGAAGCAAATCCGGGCAAAATAAAGGCCATTCTAGAGATGCCGGCCCCACGAAATCTCAAGGAAGCTCAGCGGCTGACCGGGCGGATAACCGCCCTGTCCAGATTCATTTCCCGATCCGCCGAACGGGGTCTGCCATTCTTCAAGACATTACGCCGGGCCACCAAATTTCAGTGGAGCGAAGAATGTGACAAGGCCTTCGAGGAGCTGAAAGCTTATCTGTCTGAGCTACCGACACTCGCCCGACCGGAGCCGAATGAGAATTTATATGTATACTTGGCAGCTTCCTCCGACTCGGGCAGCATGGTGTTGGTCCGGCAAGAAAAAACTGAGCAGAAGCCGGTGTACTTCTTTGCTCATTTATTTAAAGGAGCCGAGTGTCGGTACACGACACTCGAAAAATTGGGCTACATACTGTTCTTAGCCGCCCGGCGACTCAGACCGTATTTCTTATCTCACCCAATTACTGTATTGACTAACAGTAATTTGGGTCGGGTGCTCACAAACCCTGACGCCTCAGGGCGGCTAGTCAAGTGGACAACTGAGCTGAGCGAGTATGACATACAATACCAACCCCGGCCGGCTATCAAGGCGCAAGCCTTAGCCGATTTTCTCACGGAATTGCACCCCGATGAGGCCGAGGGCGTATGGAAGGTGTACGTTGATGGGGCATCCTCTCGGCAAGGAAGCGGAATTGGCGTTCTCATGGTTTCTCCCGAAGAAGAACGGCTACACCTGTCCGTGCGATTAGAACACAAGGCGACGAATAATGAAGCTGAATATGAAGCACTTTTAGCCGGTCTACAAGCCGCCCGGCATGTCGGCGCCACCCGGGTGTGGCTATACTCAGATTCGCAACTTGCTATACAACAACTGGCCGGTAATTTCGAAGTCAACAGCGACCGGCTGCAAGAGTACATCAATGCCTATGAACAGCTGAAGGCGGGTTTCAGGGAGGTACTCTTACAGAAGATCCCTCGGGAGAGCAACATGAAAGCGGATGAGCTAGCCAAATTAGCTAGCGCAGTCGGAGCTTGGGTGATCCCTCGGCCGGCCTGCCATGCTTTATTCGTCATGCAAATCGAGCAGCAAGCAGAAATCGAATTGGAGACCGATTGGAGAACTCCATTGATTGCATTCTTGACCAGGGAAAGTACCATCCGACCGGGAGAAGGCTCGGCTGTTCAGAAAGAGAGCCGCGCAATACACTATGGTCGGAGATGTCCTCTATAAACGGGCTCACGCCCGGCCATTGCTCAAATGCCTTAGCAGTGAAGACGCAGATTATGTGCTCCGAGAGATCCATATGGGGGTCTGCAGTAATCATTCAGGAGGTAGAGCCACCGCCCGGAAGGCTCTTTTGGCCGGGTATTATTGGCCAACTTTACAGAAGGATGCCGACCGGTTGGCCGCAACATGCATCTCATGTCAGAAACACCAATGCCTGCCCCACCGGCCAACCGAAGTAATGAAGACATCTGCTGTCTCTTGCCCGTTCGACCAATGGGGCATGGATATTGTAGGTCCGTTTCCGATCGCCCCCGCCCAGAAGAAGTTCTTGTTGGTCGCGGTGGATTACTTCTCCAAATGGGTGGAAGCAGAGGCACTGGCTAGGATCACCGAGCAGGCAGTGATTAAGTTCTTATCGCAAAACATTCTATGCAGATACGGGATCCCCCACAAGTTGGTTTCTGACAACGGTCGGCAGTTTTAAGGGAAGAAAATCAAAGAATGGTGCGCGGCATACGGCATCCATCAGGCTTTTACATCTGTGGCATATCCACAGAGCAACGGCCAGGCAGAAGTCGCCAACCGGGAAATCTTGAGAGGGCTCAAAACAAAGCTGGATCATGCAGGAACCAACTGGGTAGAGCAGCTGCCCGGGGTCCTTTGGGCGAGCAGAACCACACCCCGAGAGGCGACCGGGCAGACGCCTTTTCACCTAGTCTATGGCAGCGAGGCGGTGGTGCCGGTCGAGGTCGGCTGTGAATCCGACAGGCGGTTAAGCTATGATGAAGGGAATGAGGAAAGAAGGCGCTTAGAGCTTGACCTCATAGAGGAAGTCCGGGAAAAAGCAGCCGCCCAGATGTTCACGTACCGTCAGCGCATGAAACAAAGGTACGACCAGAAGGTGTTGCCGCGCTCGTCACGCCGGGGACCTAGTCTGGAACGTATAAAGCCGGTCGGTGATGTTAGCAAATTACAACCACAGTGGGGCGGACCCTTCAAGATAGTGCAGAAATTGCATTCAGGTGCTTACTACTTGGAGGATGAACATGGAAAGAGGCTGGACCGACCGTGGAGTGCCCTACACTTGAAAATGTACAGAGAGCCCTAGAGTGATGCAATCTTGTAAAACGCAGCATTCTAACAATAACCGAAAGGCTCTCCCGACCGAAAAATTGCCGGTCAGCCATACAAGGCAAAGGCATACCTGGACGAGGGCACGCAGGCTGACGCTGTCATACCCTTCAGAAGCCCTGAGTCGGCAGACTGACTTTTAACGTCAGCCCACTCGGAAAGGCCTGGACTGGTTCCCGGTCGGAAGCGTGGCGGCCCACGTGGAAGATTGGCCCAATCCGAGAAGCCTAAAGCGGTTCCCGATCGGAAGCGTGGCGTCCCACGCAGAAGATTGGTGCCCTTTGGAAGCCTGAGTCGGCAGCTGTACCTTAAGCGTCAGCCCCACTCGGAAGCCTGGAACTGGTTCCCGGTCGGGAAGCGTGGCGGCCCACGTGGAAGATTGGCCCATCCGGAAGCCTAAGCGGTTCCCGATCGGAAGCGTGGCACCACGAGAAGATTGTCCTTTGGAAGCCTGAGTGCAGCTACCTGCAGATGAGCGACTTTTGGAAGCGTCCATGGTGGCCTCGAACCTAGGTTCCTGAAGCGCTCCCCGCAAAGGCCTTGGACTGGTCCACAAGCGTCAGCCCATCGGACCTGACTGGTTCCCGGTCGGAAGCGTGGCGGCCCACGTGGAAGATTGGCCCATCCGGAAGCCTAAAGCGGTTCCGATCGGAGCGTGGCGACCCACGCAGAAGGTTGGTGCCCTTTGGAAGCCTGAGTCCGGCACTGCCTTAGCGTCAGCCCACTCGGAAGCCTGGACTGG
>JAGFNQ010010558.1:454934-585014 GCA_024364735.1 Boesenbergia rotunda | reverse complement strand
TATAGAACTTTACTTTCTAACTTTCTATGGGCCTTACATTTGCCCGGAACATGTCTCTTTCTCAAAGTAAAATACTTTTCTTACTTACCATACTTAAACTTATCACTTTACTTATTTTTGCATATGTTTGCATGCTAAAAACCTTTACTTTTCTCACTTCAACTTTCCATGGAGCATCTTGTGTGCTCCTTAACTCAAATTCACTTTTAGGTCTTTTCGAAAGTATAAAAACTCATCATGCTTGGCCTACTTACATTCAATACAAACAAATTAAATTTCTAACATGCTAAAACATACAACTTCAATAGCTAAAACATAGAATAGCAAAATTCTCTCAACCATGCTTCTATTTTTCGAAAACTAGGGTTCTACAATGAGAATTTCGAAACGAAACTACTCCTATTGTAGATGAGCGATTTACTTACTTCGGTCTTGAAGGAAACTCACAAAAACAGGGAGAAAAACTCCCTACGAAATCCTTTCCCCTCCTTCTTGTGAAAAGCTTCCACCTTTAGCCCTAGGAAGCAACCCTAGGTCTTCTCTACTCAAGGGGGAAGGTGAAGAAGAAGAAGAAGAAGAAGAAGGACCCTTGAATTCGCCTCCTCTCCTCGCCTCTCTTCTCTGTTCACGCGCCGACCACCAACCCTAGCCTCCCCTTTCCAACGCGACTTAAAATACCTCTTTAATGAAAAGGCTTAATTACACTACAACATTATTTCTCTCCTCCCTTTTCTGTGCTTGATACCCTAGCCCAGCTGGTTTCTGCTTTAACCCTCTTTTATTTTTATTTTTTTTTCTCTCCCGCGGCACCAGTCGACTGCCACGATAGCAGTCGACTGATACCCTGAACAGCCAACTTCCCAGCCTAAAATTTCTTCCTTTTCTCCTCCTATTTAATTTCTAAAAATACTAGAAAAATTTCAGTAAAATTCCTATTAATATATATATGAAAAGTACTGGGTATTACATTTAGGAATAAACTTAACGAACAAGGTGAAACAGTCAGGAATAAGGCTAGGTTAGTAGCTAAAGGGTTTAGCCAAGTAGGACTTGATTATTGTAACGCCCACTTTTTTTTTCTTTCATAAAGCGGCGTTACGTTAACATACTTAGGGCAGGTAACATTCATAAGGCAGCGGAATAACTTTAAGACTTACACATATATGCCCTACTATCATTTCCTAACATAATGACATAGATACTTGGCATATTAACTTCATATTTTGTATCATATCATGTCATGCTTATCATCATGTCATAGAGTTACATAAGCCATTATTCAAACACATAAGTAGCAAACATAAGGTTTTAGCATAAGACCGGTAAACATATTGTTTTCGTGGCCAAGTCACTACCACACACACACATTCTTGTCTTCCTGCTGCTTCCTCATTGTCCCCTGGCGTGATCTGCGGTATAAGGAAATAAGACTATAAGCACATCGGCTTAGTAAGACTCTTTCCTACTTACTAAAAGCATTCATCACTTAATCATAAACACTTAAAACATCAACATAACTTTATGCTTGAACGTAAATATAAATAAACTTCATGGCAGAATGCATGACATAACCTGAACATAATTAAACTGTACATGGCCTAATGCATGACATAACATAAACATAAATAAGCATTCCTAACATGACATGATTCATGGCATAAACATAAACATAAAAACATTCTTAACACGCATGACACATGGCATAAACATAAATATAAAACATTCTTAACATGCATGATACATGGCATAAACATAAACATAAAAACATTCTTAACATGCATGATACATGACATAAACATAACCATAAAAACATGAACTAACCTGTATGGCATAAACATAGGCATGCTTTCTATCATATCATATGGGCATCTTCTTAACATAACCATAAGCATAAATCATTTACCATCATGCATATTTCTTGACATGAAACATAAGTAATAGACATTACCATCATGGCATAATGCATAACATAAATGAATGCATGAGTATAATACATATACATAAGGATGCTTAACTTTTAAAATCATACTTTTAAATACTTAAACATCATCATAACATCATTAGGGGTCCCCGGCTTGTACCACATACATACATCATAAGCGCGCATCCCTAAGTAAATATGAGGTAGCGAGCCCCGACCTACTAGGGTAAGGACAGCATAGTCGGTAGTCCCAGAACCGGGGCGTTCTTAAGGTGCCCATCCCTGTTGCATAGCTACGGTAGTGCCAGAACCGTGGACAGCAGAGTCGGTAGTCCAGAACCAGGGCATTCTTAAGGTGCACATCCCTTGGACCCATACTTCGGTCCAGTACAAGCCCATTCATAAAGTAAAATACTTAACATGCTTCATCATTCATAAGACATGGCATACATCTTCATTCATAAACATAACATGTGTGACGACCCGGCCCGTCTACCGGCCCATTTACCGGCCCATTTACCAGTCTCACGACCGTCGTACCGTCGTATCGTCAACCATCGACCGCGTCGTCATTCATAACATGGCATGCATCTTTATTCATAAACATAACATGTGTGACGACCCGGCCCATCTACCGGCCCATTTACCGGTCTCACGACCGTCGTACCGTCGTACCGTCAACCATCGACCGTGTCGTCATTCATAACATGGCATGCATCTTTATTCATAAACATGGCATGCACTTTCTTTCATAACATAACATGTATCTTCATTTATAAACATAACATGCATCTTCATTCAAAGGACATGGCCTACTTACATAAACATCATTCTTATTCCTAAAGCTTGCATGATCATGGCATATAAGGTAAACATTTCATTATGTTCATTGAACATGACATGTTTGCATAGACATTTATCCTAATCTATAGAACTTGCATGATCATGATACGTAAGGTAACCATTGCATTTCATACATAAGTATGGTATCTATCTCAAGCATGCATGGGTAGGACTTCCATAAACATACTACCTACCATTCAAGTACATGGCATAGGACATAAGTCATTCATAAATAAACCCTATTAAGCGTGGTATCCAATCATAACATACAACATAAAATATGGTGCTTAAGGTTAGGGTTATAGGTAACTTAATTTCTACCACATGCTTGAACCTTTATAGATACCTCATGATTAAGCATAATCCATCATTCTTCAAACCTTAACTTCCCCCAAACCCTAGTTACCTTGCTTGGCCGAAACCTATAAGGGAAAAGTTCCATCATTCAATTACATGTAAGGTAGCATAAGGAAAAGTAACAACCATACATTACTTATAGGGTCATAAGAAGCCATTTGGGCTCATGATTAGGGTTCACCCTAACTCCAAACCCTACTTTCTAGGGTTGGCCGAAATATATAAGGGCCATGGGTGCATGAATAAATTCGTAGAATTTCCAATTAAACATCTAACACCTTTCATACCATACCATAGGAGCCCTTAGGACCCTTACTTGAAAGAAACCCTAACTCTTTGCCATAAACCCCTACTTGGCCAAAAGTTGTAGGGTCACAAGGTCTTGTGAAAATTCACATAAGTCACCCTCAATCTCTCTTATAGCATGATAAGACACAAAACACATACTTGAAGGTTGAGATCCAACCCTACCCATGGGTTCTTGAGGTTGGCCGAAACCCTAGGGGGTCCTGGGGTATCCCAAAATTTCTCCAAATCTCATTTTAACTTATATTCATCATGGACAAACATTAGGAAGCATGAGAAATATTTTTAACATCATTTTGGACCCTAAAACCCTAGTGGCCGAAAGTTTAGGGTCACATATCATGATTTCTCCAATGTAAATCCCAAAACCAACTTTATATCATGCTAAAAATCATAAGAAAACTATTATACCACAGGTGATGGAGTCTTACATTGGTTGATCTTGATTATAGACCTTAGATTTGAAGGAAGGATGAAGATCTTGTTGCTCCGTGACCACCCCTAGCCCTTGTATCCTTGTAAAAGCCTTGGATCTTGGAGATGAAGCCTTAGGTGGACTTTTTCCAAGGGAGAATCCCTCTTGGGGTGTTCGGCTAGAATGAAGAAGAAGGGAGGAAGAAAGGTGACTTGATGGAAGAAGAGAAGTAACCCCCCATGCTTCTCTTTATAACTCATCAAGGAGGGTAAGTGAAGAGTCATGGTGTCTCTTCATTTTCCCTTAAGCCTTAACCATAATCCACTTCATTTCCTCATAGCACTCCCTTGCTAGGTGAATTGGTTAGAGCATACATTGTTGTACAAGAGGTCCAAGGTTCAATCCTTGGTATATGCACTAATTTTTTTCCATTTATTTTTATTTTATTTTCCTATTATTTTCAAAAATCCCTAAAAATTCCCCCATAATTATGTTAATATTTCCCATTAAAATCCCTTTATATTTCTATAAATTTTTACCTAAAATTTACCAATAATCATGGTACTAAAAAGCCCATATAAGGCCCATTAGTGCCTATTTCCCCCAAATTAAATGGAAAAATATGGATTTCTAGGTTAAAAATTCATGTTAATATTTCTAGGTCCCTTAGAAAATTATCTAAACATGCTCCATATTTTAAAGACATATTAGGAGAATTTTTCGGGTCGTTACAATTATGATGAAACCTATGCCCCTGTAGCTAGACTTGAGTCGATTAGGATGCTTTTAAGTTATGCAGCCTATAAAGGATTCAAATTGTATCAAATGGATGTTAAGTCAGCCTTCCTAAATGGCTTAATTAAGGTAGAGGTTTATGTAGGACAACCCCCTGATTTTGAAAGCTTAGAACACCCTTACTATGTCTTTAAACCTAAAAAAGCCCTATATGAACTTAAGCAAGCCCCTAGGGCCTGGTATGAATGACTGTCTAACCACTTAGTATCTAAAAGATTTAACCAAGGCAAAATTGACCCAACACTATTTGTTAAAACCTTAAAAACTGATATTTTTATAGCCCAAGTATATGTAGATGACATAATATTTGGCTCAACTAACTCAAATTTTTTGCAAGATTTTATAACGGTAATGAAAAATGAATTTGAAATGAGTTTAGTAGGCCAATTAACTTTCTTTTTAGGGCTACAAATAAAACAGACTAGTGAGGGTACTTTTGCCTATCAACAAAAATACACTAAAGAACTACATAGAAAATTTGGAATGGATAGTGCAAAAGAAATTAAAACACCTATGGCTACCAATCAAACTGTAGATAGTGACCCAAATGGCAAAACTGTTGACCTTAAATATTATAGAAGTGCTATAGGCAGCTTACTTTACCTGACTGCAAGTCGACCTGACATTCTCTTTGCAATTACTATGTGTGCTAGGTATCAAACATGTGCTAAAGAGTCACATCTAACCCTAGTTAAAAGAATATTTAGGTACCTTAAAGGGACAGAAAGTTTAGGAATTTGGTATCCTAGAACAGCCCAATTTGAACTTATTGGATTTTCTGACTCAGATTATGCTGGATGTAAATTAGATAGGAAAAGTACCAGTGTGGATGCCAACTTCTAGGGCCCTCACTAGTTAGTTGGTTCAGTAGAAAACAACACTGCATTGCCCTATCCACCACTGAAGCTGAGTACATAGCCATGGTGAGTGTGTAGCCCAATTAATTTGGATGATGCATACGTTAAAAGACTTTAACTTAGATTTTAAGAATGTCAAAATCTTTATAGATAATCTAAGTTCAATTAATCTAACCAAAAAACCAGTCCACCACTATAGGACCAAACATATAGAAATTAAATATCATTTTGTCAGATATCATGTTAATAAAGGAGAAATTGAACTTAACCATGTTGAATCTAAGGCTAACCTAGCTGATATATTTACTAAACCACTCCCTGAATCTGAATTTAGTAACTTAAGAAGGTTAATAGGAATGTGTGTTATAGACTAGAACTGACATGATCACACTTACTTCTTTTGAACAATCAGCTCGCATATTCTGTTTGACCATTAGCTTAATTACTTTGATTCTTGGTTTTATTGGCTTAATTTTAGTATTTCAAACTTGCATTTAAAAAAAAATTTGGTAGACTTAGCCTAAGTTTGACTCCTAAACTGCATGAACCTATAGATTTAGGTAGCCGCATCTCACAAAACACATTAAGGATAACTTGTTTGTGCTTGCAAAACATAGAACGGTTGTGAGATGCATAGGACTTTTCCTGGACTTCAGAATGCTTAAGTCTATGCATCGCAGTAAGTCTGGGCGTAAAATACCCACATTACAGTGATCAAGTCAAGTAGTCATGAATTAAATATGAGCTAGACATTATTACTTGACTTGACTAACCCATTGAACACTACTATCATCTAGATAGTTAGCTAGTAACTATGGTTAGACACCTAAAAAGGGCTAAAATTCTTACTTGGTTCACGGGGAGCATGAGTTAAAATCTTTTGCTTTTTATGCTCTTTCGAATATGTTAGAAAATAAATTATTTTTGAAAATGTTGGTTCACCTATTGTTAAAATCATTATTCACCTATCCTAAAAATACGTGCTAAGAATTTTTTTTTCTTCCCCAAATACTTAAAGTATTTTTTTGGCTGACATATTACTTGAATGCGTGTTTTATTTCTGATGCTTGTGCACATATTATTTCTTTGTTTTGATGAATGCCAAAGGGGGAGAGTTTAAGGGTTAAGCTAGAAAATTAAAAATTCCTGATCTTAGAGCATGTCATTGCATATTCTTTTTTGGACTCATTGCTTTGTCTGGTATTTTCCAACTTTAACCCAAGTTGTCATTCATCAAAAAGGGGGAGATTATTGGTGCAATTTGCACTAATAGTTAAACTTAAGTTTTGATGAATGACAAATAGGTTAATGTTAGGCTTGCTTTTGGTTTTGACCTCTTTACTAAGTGTGCAGGGTTGAAAGACTTAGGACCAGACACCAGGCTAAAGTCCAGGGTAGTTGAGTCCTGGTGGGAAGTCCAGTTGGGTTTGCGAGGCCTGACAACTGGCTGAAGCCCAAGTTGGTTGAAACTTGGCAAATAGACCAGGGTGGTTGAGCCCTGGCGGGAAGACCTGGTGGGTTAAGAAGTTGCATAGAGCTGCACGAGGTAAGTAAGATAAGTCACTGGAGGAGCGAACCAGTGAAGACGGGTCCTATTTTAGGACTGTAGGCGCGGTCCAACTTAGGCCCATTTTGGTGACCTCGGTTGAGTCCTGGTTAGATACTTATCCATGTTTGGACGGGGTCTAATTAACTCTAAAAGCATTCTTATCTTAGTCCAAAGGATAGAAATGTTATCTTCTTTGGATTATTCCAAAGAATAGCTTGCTAACTTTATTTAAATTATTTTTTCAATGGATCATTCTTATTTTAATTTAAGTAGAGCATTCTTATCTTAATATAAGTGGAGCATTTTTAATTAACTCTAAATGTATTCTTATCTTAATTTAATTAGCTATTTATAAATTATTTAAGAATAACTTGCTGATGGATAAAGTTTGGGCTAAGAAGATCATGCATCGGAATGAGTATTGGCTGCTCAAGCCACTATAAAAAGAAGCAAGCGAGCCCTCTAAAGACATATATTTTTTTAAGTCTGGTTTAAGCTTTGGCGCTCTCTGGCTTCCACGCTCCTCTGCTGCGGTTTATGCTTTGACTCGACGCTGTCCGACTGTTGCCGGAAGATCGCTCCCAACACCCAAGCTGCTTCAGATAATCTTAAGTGTTGGGTAACACATTTTTATTTGTTCTGTCTGCATTGAAATTATTTGAGGGGGAAGTGTAGGGTTGTTACACTTCTGCTTAATCTTGTATTCGAATCGCTCTACCGGGAGTTTACCGGTAGAGAATTTTAGTGGATTGCCCACAGGAAAGGTTCAAGGAGCCCGGGCCTTCGAGTAGGAGTCGCCGAAGGCTCCGAACGAAGTAAAACTCATCGCTTATTTTTATTATTTTTTGCTTTCGTGTTTCGTTTTAATTCTTCCGCCGCACACGTTTTTCAAAGCATCATACGATTTTCTATCGACTCTAATTTTAAAATACAAGTTTTAAAAATCACGTGATTCACCCCCCTCTCACATGCATCGGTCCTACACTTCCTACAAATTCGAAGCCGGCGGCTGCTATGGGCCGTTGAAACGACATGTAAAAACAAAGCACCCGACAAAATATGAGCTTAACCACTCTCAAACACAATTATCAAGATTTTCTTGTGATAGTAGTATTGATTCTGGTTTATTTTTATATTCGGATAATAAATTAAGAGAATCATTAGCTAAATTTATTTTCGTAGAATATCTTTCTTTTAGTTTTGGATCTAAATGCACATTTGAAGATTTTTGTAAAGAATCTTTTAATCCAGCTGCTAAACATGTTCCTAGGACTACACTTACTCGTACAATTAAAATATTAGTAAAATAAGAAAAAAAGAATTTAATTGATGAATTTAGTAAATTAAATAATAAAGTTTCTTTATGTTCCGATATTTGGTGTGATCATTGACAAACTCATTCTTATATGGGTGTGACATGCCATGGATTGATAACTTTTGGATCCTCCAAAAAAGATTGCTTGCATATAGAGTTTTTGATGAATCATATACTGCCCATAACATTGCACAATTATTATGTTTAATTTTCGAAGAATATGAATTGACTCATAAAATATTTTCAATATCATTGGATAATGATAGTTCTAATACCGCTTCTATAGATGAATTAAAAATTATTTGTCAACCTGTTATTGGTGGTTTATTTTTTATATTCGTTGTGTATGCCATGTTTTAAATTTATGTGTTCAAGATAGTTTAAAACTTTTAGAAAATTATATTCAACCAACTAGAATCGCAATTTCATATTTATGGTTGCATCCACCTATGATGAAATAATGGGGTAGATTTTGTAAACCTAATGAAATGAGACCTAAAAAATTTCCACGTGATGTTCCTACACATTGGAATTCAACATATCAATTATTACAAGATTCATTTCAATATAAAGATTTATTATGTTTATTTTTTACACAAAATAGTAATACTAATATATATTTATTTTCACAACAATGGAATATTTGTAGTAATATTTGTGAAATTTTAAAAGTATTTAAGCATGCAACTAAACAACTTTCCAGTGTATATTATTCCACTGCTCATTTAATTTTAATAAATTTTTATAGTATAATATTAATATTAAATGAACATGTCAATAATGAAGCTTTAACATTATGCATATTAGCTATGAAAACTAAATGGGGAAAATATTTTTATTTTATTCCTGAAATTTATTTAATTGTATTTGCTTTAGATCCTAGATTTAAATTAGAAGTTTTACAAGAAATATTAACTTTATATTATGACGCTTTAATTCCTATTAAAGATTCTTCTTCTCCAGATTCAGTTAATATTATATATAATATTAGAAATTATTTATATGATCTTTGTAATCAATATTATGTTAAAACTTACAAAACCTACTAGTACTAATTTAAAACTTACAAAAGCACAACTTTTATTAAAAGAATGGACGAAACATCCACGAGGATCCTCAAGTTCCACACAGGAACATGAAAATTATTTTATGACTTCTTTTGATTTTAATAAAGAAGATAGCGAAGATTTCGATATCTTGAAGTGGTGGTCACAGAAGGCTCAAAGCTTTCCCGTTCTCTCCGTGATCGAAAAAGAAATTTTAGCTTCTCCAGTGTCAACTGTTGCTGTGGAGCAGACGTTCAGTGCCGGCGGCAACATATTAGATGAACGACGATCAACTAGACGATTGGACCAGAGTCGAGAAAAGAATCCAAGGAATGCAACTTTCAAAAGACGAAGTTGAAAAATTTTATACGGAAGGAACGAATACAACGTGAACGGGAGGAAATGGAAGTGAGTGATAATGATTGTAAAAGGGTAAAAATGTAGAAGAACTACGTGGGCTTTGATTCCCTTACACCCTAAGGGGATACGTTGACAACTTATATAAGTGCAAGCCCTTTTTTAAATAAATTTTATATTTTAAATTTAATTTCAAATTTTTAATTTTTTTAATATAATAATCTCAAACTGTGGCAAACCGTGGTGAACCGTGAACCGAACCGTGAATCGGCGGTTCCGAACCATAAACCGTAACTGGCTTGGGCGGTTAAGGTTAAGGGTCAAACTCCCACTAACCGTCGAACCGGTGGTTCCGAATCATCGAAACGGCGGTTCCTAATCGTCGAACCGTTGGCTCCGAACCATGGTCGGGTCTAGGGGAACCAATAGGAAAACTATTTTTATACTTAGATAAATTATTTTTCTTTCTTGCTGTATGATGCTTGTTTATTTTTTTTTGCAAGAATATTATGTTTAGATTTGGAAACGGTTAGATAAGGATCAGACTTAATTGAAACATGCACAACCTAGTATTAGGGTGGGCTGAGATGATAATACGTTAGAAAAACTTGTCTAAAAAGTCAGGTAGGGTAAGGCATACCCTATTTGGTCCTATTAGTCAGGTGGAACTAACCGAAGCTACCTCGCCAAATCCTCAACTAGTTAGACCAGGGTTTCTTAAAAAGTAGTTTCAGAATAAAATTTCTTTAAAAGGCTTTGTCTAGGAAAGGGTTGATGATCTAATAAGGCTACGACCAAAGAAGGACTCAATGCCTCGCCAAGACCTAGAAGCCAATTATAGAAATTTATTTTCAATTTACTAATTATTAAACCTGAATCTAACACAAGTTTCAATTAAATCATAGTGTTAACATAAAATCAAGATAAACTTAATACATCTCACAAAATAGATAAAGATAACCTATTTTGTCACATAGAAATGGGTGAGATGTTTAAGACCTAATGATTTAGTCCAACCCAACCAACTCTATCAATTGAATTAATTTTACCATTAATATACTGAACCAAATTTAAAATTTTCAATTCAACTTAATTAAGCTTTAAGTTTTAAATTAATTTTTCAAAAATCTTAACTTCATATTTTTTCAAAAACTCAACTTAATATTTTTTCAAAAACTCAACTTAATATTTTTTAAACACTCAACTTAATATTTTTCAAAAACATAACTTAATATTTTTCAAAAACTTAACTTAGTATTTTTAAACTTAAATTAATATTTTTCAAAAACTTAACTTAATATTTTTTTCAAAAACTCAACTTAATATTTTTCAAAAACTCAACTTAATAATTTTCAAAAATTTAATTGAAATTTTCAAAAATTCAACTTAATATTTTCAAAAATTCAACTTAATATTGTCAAAAATACTTAATATTTTCAAAAAATTCAACTTAATATTTTCCAATATCAAAACTTTATAGTTTTCAAAATCAAGTTGAAAACCTGTCTCATAAAAATACTCATATATGGAAATAACATGATTGATAACCCAGTTTGGGTGAGATAGACTAGGCAGCGAAACTCAATCAATCTATCCTTACAGCTCTACAAAAATGGATCCAAATCAAAATACTTTATGTGTAAAAACATAATGATTTGGACTAGTGAATGTTGGATAGTGGATGTTCCAGACATATGACTGGGGATAAATTGAAGTTCACCAAAATCAAGTACAAAAACTTAGGCACAGTGGCATTTGGCAACAATGTCACACTTAAGGTAATTGGGTCAGGTAACATTGAATTAAATTCTGACTTTATTATCAAAAAGGTTTTATTTGTTGATAATTTTATGTTTAACTTAGCATCAGTCAATTATGTGATATTGGTTATGTAGTCATCTTCACCAACTCTGACTGCCTTATTAGGAGCTTACATGATTCAGAGATAACCCTTAAGGGAATAAGAAAGAATAATATCTATATTATTAACCTACCATCAACACCTAAGTGTCTTTTGACCCAACTAGAAGAAACTAATTTATGGCATAGAAGAATTGGTCACACTTACACAAAATTAATTTCAAAATTAAGTCAAAATGGACTAGTTAAGGGAATCCCTAAAATTAAAAACTTTTAAAATTCAATCTGCAACCCATGTCAACAAGGTAAACAAACAAAATCAACCCACAAATCTACCTAATCAGACTTAATCCAAGCTACACTTAAGCTCCTACACCTAGACTGTTAGTAGGAGCCCTAGAGCCAATTATGTGATGATTGACTAGGTACTTTTTGTATCATGTTCTATCATTAATAAAGGCATGTTGGTTAGTATACTTACTTTATACTTGTGCCAAATAACTAAGTATAATAATGTCCTTGGGTAGTAGGTTCTTATCTACATCATATCGATTGATTGAATCGATAGTGAGATGATGTAGAGAACACAACACTAAACTATTCCTAGTCAAACATTAATATTCAAGGACAATATTAATGCAGGGAGACTAGCATGTAGGTCAATTGATGACTTGAGCTCACAAGTCATGGATATGTGATATCAAGTTGACACATGAGTATACATTAGAGAATGTGTACTGAATTGACCCGCCATAAGAAAGTTTCATACATTGTCATATGAGTGTCATAAACATTCTTATGTGACTATTAGTATGAATAGTCCTTAGACCTGAAGTCACTACGGTTCCATACATGAGGAGTTATATACTTTGGTATCGTCAAACGTCACCTGTAACAGGGTGGACTATAAAGGCGATCACTGGGTATATAATGAATTATGCGGAGGGATGACAATGATGTAGATGAGATCTATCCCTCTCATATGACAGGAGTGATATCTATGGGCCCCTTGATCGAGTAAGACTACTAAAACGCATGGTCATGCTCAAATGAGTCAATATGAGATATTGAGCTCATTTGTTTGAGTGAGTCTACTCGAGAATCAAGAAACACAAAGATTGATCAAGGATGACACGGTCTATGCCCCATTGGTCAATCTAGATATTAAGGATAGAAGGACAAGGTCATACATTATCATAGTCATAGAGGCTAAGTCGGATCTCGACTTTTCTTGTTACTTGGGTAGAAATGATGCATTGCTAGATGTCACTCATTGCTTATGTGTCTAAAGTGGTTTAGGTGCATTGCCAACGTTATGAGAACCAATTGGATCACACACTAAGGACATGATGCTTCGGGAGTTCGGGAGACCTGGTCGGGAGCTCGGGTCAGGAGCTTGGGAGACTTGATCGGGAGCTCGGGTTGGGTGCTCGAGAGACTTGGTCGGGAGTCATGGTCGGGAACTTGGGACCCCTGGTCGAGAATTTATGAGATATTAATTCATTAAAGTGTTTAATGAATTAATAATAAAGGAAAAGGAAAAAGTCTCTCTTCATTGAATGAAGAGAAGTTGAAGTCACATAAGAAGATGTGCTCTTTATTAGCTTTAATGAAGGGAAGCTAAAGGGACAAAAACCTCTTCATATTCATCGGATGAGTATAAAAAGAGGGACTTGTCATTTGGATGGGTGTGTGTGTCATCTTTCCCTTCCTCTCTTCCTTCTCTTCTCCCTCTTGGCCGAAACCCTTTCTTTGAGGGTTCTTGGTGCTTCCGCGAACTGCCTCAAGTTGCTAGCACAACTAAGATAGTTTTTCCCGAAGTTGAGAGATCGTGTCCATGTGGATACACATAGAGGCATAGACTCTTGAACGTGCAAGAGATCCGACGCACATTGGACGAGCGGGATAAATGAAAGGGCACACATCAAAGGTATATCTATGAAATAAGTAGCTTTAGATCGACTTTGTACGAGTTTTTCTTTCGCATGGATCGCTCAAGGGATCTTGTTTCCGCTGTGTGTTGTGTTTATGTAGCCGGAAGATCCCTACATAGACCTATTTGATTCTCATGGAGCCAAGTCACTAAGCGGAAATCAATACTGCTTAGTAATTATTGATGATTACTCTAGATTTACCTAGGTTAGGTTTTTAAAAATCAAAGATGAAACATTAGAATCATTTAACCACTTATGTAAAATACTAGAAAATCAAAAAGATACTCAAATTAAAAGAATAAGAAGTGATCATGGGGGAGAATTTGAAAACCAAAAGTTTAATGACTTATGTAAAATAAATAGATATATTCATGAATTTTCCTGCCCAAGAAACCCCCAACAAAACGGGATAGTTGAAAGTAAAAATAGAACCCTTCAGGATGCCGCCAGGACCATGCTCAACGAATATAGCTGGGCATATAGGGTCAATAACAAACATACCCTTAAAATTAAAGAAACCACGAATGTTATATTTGATGAAGAAATTATAACTAAACCAACTAGTTTACCCAACCCAATCAACTAAACCAATTCACCAAATTCAACAACTTCGAATCAAGACCAAGACGAAATTGAACCAACAATTGAGTCAAAAATTGAATCAATAATTGAACCAATAATTGAACTAATGGTTGAACCAACTCAAATTATTGAACCTATTTCTATTCCAACCCAAAACATATCAACTGGACCTGAGACTGAACCAAGTTTTAGGAGATCTAAGAAACATAGACTAAATCACCCAACTGACCAAATTATGGGTGATCCAACCTTAAGGGTTAGAACAAGGTCTTCCTATAGGAACCTAAGGAAGGTTGCTCTGATTTCAAAGATTGAACCAAAAACTATAGAAGAGGCCTTACCTGACCCAGACTGGATCATTGCTATGCAAGAAGAATTAGCATAATTTGATAGAAACCAAGTCTGGGACTTAGTGCCTAAATCAGAAGGTAAGTCTATTATAGACACTAAGTGGGTATTTAGGAACAAGTTGAACGATCAAGGTGAAATAGTAAGAAACAAAGCTCGCTTAGTAGCTAAAGGATTTAATCAACTTGAGGGGTTAGACTATGATGAAACCTATGCCCCTATACCTAGACTTGAGTCAATTAGGATGCTACTAGCCTTTGCAGCCTATAGGGGATTCTAATTATACCAAATGGATGTCAAGTCTGCCTTCCTAAATGGTTTTATAAAAGAGAAAGTTTATGTAGGACAACCTCCAGGCTTTGAGAACCTTGACTACCCTAATTATGTGTTCAAACTTAGGAAAGCCCTTTATGGGTTAAAACAAACTCCTTGGGTTTGGTACGAAAGATTATCCACCTATCTAATTTCTTAATGTTTTAACCAAGGTCAAATTAACTCAACCCTATTCGTTAAGACTTTAGAAACAAACATTTTTATAACCCAAATTTATGTAGATGATATAATTTTTGGATCAACGAACACTAATTTCTTAAAAGACTTTATTAAAATTATGGAAAACAAATTTAAAAAATGAGCCTAGTAGGTGAATTAACTTTCTTTTTAGGTTTACAAATTAAATAAACAATGGATGGAAACTATATTCACTAATCAAAATATGCAAAAGAATTAATTAAGAAATTTAAAATGGATAGTTAAAAGAATTTAAGTATTCCTATGTCCACAAATGCCAAAATAGATAACAATCCTGAAGGTATGTCGATTGATTTAAAGTATTATCGAAGTGCTATAGGAAGTTTGCTTTACCTAACTGCTAGTAGACCTGATATTCTTTTTGCAGTACATATTTGTGCCAGGTACCAAACATATGCTAAGGAATCCCACTTAACTACAGTTAGAAGGATCCTTAGATATATTAAGGGCACTATAAATGTAGGTATTTGATAGCCTAGGATGTCAAATTTTGAGTTATTAGGATTTTCTAACTCAGATTATGCAGGTTATAAATTAGATAGAAAAAGTATCAGTGGGAGCTGTCAGTTACTAGGACAAAGTCTAGTTAGCTGGTGCAGTAGAAAGCAACATTGTGTTGCCTTATCTACAATTGAAGCAGAATATGTTACTCTAGGGGAATGTATAGCCCAATTTTTATGGATGATGCATGCCCTTCAGGATTTCAACCTAGACTATACCCAAACTAAAGTATTTATTGACAATATAAGTTCAATTAACCTTACAAAAAACCCTATTCATCATTCCAGAACTAAGCATATTGAAGTTAAACACCACTTTGTTAGGGATCACGTAGTTAGGGGTGAAATCGTACTTACACATATAGACTCAAAATCTAACCTAGCCGATATTTTCACTAAACCACTACCTGAGTTTGAGTTTAGTTCATTAAGAAGGCAGCAAGGAATGTGTTTAGAAGAATAGGACTGTTTTCTTAATAACTATTTTTTTTCTTGCAAATTTGTTTTTAAAATCATATTATTTAAAAAAAATGTTTGTTTTTAAAAAAAGATATTTTTCCGACTTAGTTTTTTTAAAAAAATTACCCCTTTAAAAATTAGGGTTTTTTTACAAAATAGACTTAGCTTAGGACTTAACCCTAGCATTGCATGCTCCTATAGATCTAGAAGCCAACATCTCATAAGCACATTAGGGTATTTTGATTGATAACCTAGATTGGGTTGAGATGCTTAGGTCTATGCCTTGACCCAAGATGCTTTAAGTTAGTGCATCAAGAGCAGTTAGGGCAATAAATATAATTGAACAGTAATCAAGTTAACTTGACTAACCCAAGTGAATGCTGCTGTTCTATAATAGTTAGTGAGTATCAAACTTGGTTAGACAGGGACCGAAAGGAAATGAGTTGATCCATTTTTTTAACAAATTTTTTTTAATGTTTTTTTCATGCTTGGACTCACTAGAATATTAATTGGGTTTAAAACTTATTACTTGGGTCAAACTACTTCTATTCTCTTAGTTCATTTCTATTAATAAAGTATTACTTGTAGTTTGTCATTTTTTTTTTGCAAAGCAAGTAAGCTCTGATACTTTTTTTTTTGCCAAACATACTTTTCGAAAAGGTTTTTTGATATATGGCAAAGGGGGAAAGCATAAAAAGTGAAGTTAAAAATCTTTTCTTCCTCACAATCTATTTCTTTTCAAAAAACTGATGTTAATCTATTTTCCTTAAAAAGTAGATTTTAAGGAAAATTTTGTTTTTGAAAGTAAAAACCTTGTTTATTGAGAAAATGTATTTCTAAAACTTAAACTCTTTTTAGAAAATTTTTAAGGAAAACATTATGTTAGAAGTTTTCAAAAATATTTTTCACTTAAAGGTTTTCCAATATACTCAGAAGTTTTTTCAAACCTGGAATCATACTTAGATTTCTTTCCAATACTTAGAAAAACTTTCAAAATAGAAAATTGCATGTTTTCAAAAGCTTTAGGGGGAGAGTTTTTATTTAAAAAGGAGCTTTATGCAATATTTCAAATTTTGTTATGTTTTTCAAATATTGAAAATGTTCTAAGGGAAAGAGGAGAGTACTAATCAAGAGGGAGAGTTGTAACGACCCGGCCCTGTCTAACTGTTGGCCGTGTCGTTACTCTACTACTAGTGGTCTTCCCGCCCCTGGCCAGCGGGTTTTTGCCTTCCCCAGGATTCGAACTCTAGACCTCCAGGCTAAAGTACTAGAGTTCCTAACTAATCCTGGTAACCAATTGAGCTATAGCTCAATTGGTTACCAGGATTAGTTAGGAACTCTAGTACTTTAGCCTGGAGGTCTAGAGTTCGAATCCTGGGGAAGGCAAAAACCCGCTGGCCAGGGGCGGGAAGACCACTAGTAGTAGAGTAACGACACGGCCAACAGTTAGACAGGGCCGGGTCGTTACATAAAAAGGCGCCTTTTTATGTAACGACCCGGCCCTGTCTAACTGTTGGCCGTGTCGTTACTCTACTACTAGTGGTCTTCCCGCCCCTGGCCAGCGGGTTTTTGCCTTCCCCAGGATTCGAACTCTAGACCTCCAGGCTAAAGTACTAGAGTTCCTAACTAATCCTGGTAACCAATTGAGCTATAGCTCAATTGGTTACCAGGATTAGTTAGGAACTCTAGTACTTTAGCCTGGAGGTCTAGAGTTCGAATCCTGGGGAAGGCAAAAACCCGCTGGCCAGGGGCGGGAAGACCACTAGTAGTAGAGTAACGACACGGCCAACAGTTAGACAGGGCCGGGTCGTTACAAGGAGCATCCGAATGGATTTAAGCATAGCTACTGGCGAATAGGTTTCGTCATAATCAATTCCTTGCTTCTGACGATATCCTTTTGCCACTAATCTAGCCTTAAAGGTAACAACATTACCTTCCATGTCAGTTTTCTTCTTGAAAACCCACTTGCACCCTATGGGCTTAATCCCTTCAGGTGGTTTAACCAAGTCCCATACTTGGTTTTCGTACATGGAATCCATTTCCGACTTCATGGCCTCAAGCCACTTGTCCCTTTCTGAATTTTTCAGAACATCTTCATAACTGATAGGTTCATCGTCGTTCGATTCACTTATGAGAAATCCATATCTCTCTAGAATATTGTGTGTCCTATCAGATCTACGAAGAGGTGGTGTATTCTTAGGTTCAACTGATAGCTCATCATTATGAGTTATTGGTTGTGGGTCTAGACTAGGTGTCTCTGTCATGTCTATTGAAGTTTCTTCAACTTCATCAAGTTCAATGCAACTCCCACTGTTTTCTTGTAAAAGAAATTCTTTTTTCAGAAATACAGCATGCCTTGAAACAAACACCTTTTGTTCCAAGGGATGATAGAATTGGTAACCCTTCGTTTCCTTAGGGTATCCAATAAATAGACATTTATCAGACTTAGCATCCAATTTGTCTGATACAATCCGCTTCACATAAGCAGGACAACCCCATATCTTAAGGTGAGTTAAGTGGGGTTTCTTACTATTCCATGTCTCATATGGAGTAGTAGAGACTACCTTAGTCGGGACTCTGTTTAGCAAGTAAACAGCTGCCTTAAGTGCATAGCCCCAAAAGGATTTTTGGAAGAGTTGCATGATTCATCATCGACCTAACCATGTCCATCAAGGTTCAGTTGCGCCTCTCAGATACACCATTATGCTGTGGTGTATACGGTGGAGTCCATTGGGATAATATCCCATTGTCCCTAAGATAATCTTGAAACTCTTGACTTAAGTATTCACCACCCCGATCGGATCGAAGTATTTTAATACTTTTGCCAAGCTGTTTCTCTACTTCATTTCTGAACTCTTTGAATTTCTCAAAAGCTTCAGATTTGTGTTTCATCAAGAACACATACCCGAATCGTGAGTGATCATCGATAAAGGTGATGAAGTAGCTATAGCCTCCTTGTGCATGAGTTGACATTAGTCCACATACATCAGTATATATTAGACCAAGCAACTCTCCCACGGGATTACCTTTTCCGGAAAAGGGTAATTTGGTCATCTTGCCTTTTAAGCATGATTTGCATGTATCAAATGAACCGGGTTCAAATGATTCCAAAATTCCACATCGGTGTAATTCGGTCATGCATTTCTTACTTACATGGCCAAGACGGCAATGCCACGTGTAGGAGTCTATTCGATTATCTATTCTAGCACGTTTGTTGCTTACTTCGATATTGAAAACGTCACCGGATAAATCTAACGTGTAGATGCCATTGCACAAAGTTCCATTCCCATAAAGAACGCCATTTAAAGTTATGTAACAACAATTGTTACTAAAAGTTAAATGATAACCCTTTTCATTCAAACATGAAATAGATATAATGTTCTTTATTAACGAAGGAATGAAATAACAATTATCCAATTCTAAGACACGTCCAGTCGGGAGCTTTAGCAAATATGTTCCGATGGCAATAGCAGCAATCCTTGCTCCATTTCCAACTCGCAAATCCGCTTCTCCCTTGTCGAGTCTTCTTCTATTCCTTAGCTCCTGTATGTCATTACATATATATGAGCTACACCCAGTATCAAGTACCAAGGTATTAGAGGAAATAGAGTGACATTCAATAACGAAGATACCTGAAGAGGATGGAGCATCGGATGCTTTCTTCTTCAAGGACTCAAGATAAACCTTGCAATTTCTTCGCCAGTGACCCTCCTTGCCACAATGATGGCAAGTGCCTTTTGGTTTCTTTTCAGTCTTTTTGGCCTTTTTCTTTTTACCTTTATTCTGTTCTTTGGCCTTCCTCTTAAAACCTTTCTTCGAGGAACCAACTAACAGAACCGCCTTTTGATCCTGCTTTACAGAAGGCTCTACAGACTTCAGCAGGTTGACTAACTCAGGAATGGTAGTTTCCAGCTTGTTCATCCGATAGTTCATCACAAATTGTGAATAACTTTTGGGTAAATAATGTAGAATTAAGTCAATACTTAGTTCATGATCCATTGCAAAACCGAGTGTGTTTATTCTCTCAATGTACCCCAACATCTTTAACACAAACTGCGAGGCAGAAGTGCCTTCCTGCATCTTAGATGTGAAGAGGAGTCTGGAGACTTCGAACCTTTCGGATCTCGCCTGCTCTTCAAACAACTCATTAAGATGGAAGATGATGGTATAAGCATCCATATGCTCATGCTGCTTTTGCAGCTCAGGTACCATAGAGGCTAGCATGATGCAACTTGCAAGTTCAGAAATGGTCACATGTTTCTGATAGGCCACTAACTGGTCTGGAGTTGCATCTGCTGGAGGATGTGTGGGAAGTAGATCTTCAATGACATAAGCAATCTTCTCTGCCTTGAGGACTATCCTCAGGTTTCGAAGCCAGTCCATGAAGTTTGGCCCAGTCAGTTTATTGGTGTCCAAAATGGAACGCAAGTTTAGGGAAGACATGATCGAGTGATTATCCTAGAAATACAAATTGAAATTATGTGAGAAGAATGATTAAAGAATGTATCATCATACATAAATTAAATCCTATTTATTTTACGAATTGAGTCACCCTTATTATCAATTCGGGAGATCGTAGGAACATCTCCAAATAGGTTGATATCCAACCATAGATAAGAACAACCATGGCTGTGGCCATCAAGTTTTTCTTAGCTATGAAGGTAGGTAATTATACCGATTACACATCACATATATGTAACTATCACTTTATGCTATCAACTAATTGAATGTTTGCATAAATCATTGGGTTGTTAACTCATTAACAAGTATGCAACTTTATACATAGCACCCAACTGCACCTATCTTTGCATCGACCTTGGCTGTGGCACAACAAATCGATGCTCCAAGCTTAAGGCTGACCCATTAATCAAGAAATAGTGTTAATATGGTTGGAGCTCATTCAACCGCTTAGTCAGGCTTGGATGTGTCCAACAACCAAAACTAATGATTGACCTCTGACTTCAACTATATTATTCATAAACTAATTTCATGGTTTGAACATGTTGAGGTTCAAGTCAGGCATGGATGTGTCCATCAACCCAAACGAGAAACAAAACTCCGATTCTAACCATATTAATGGAAGGTGTTGGCCTTAATATTTTGTAAGGGGTTTTGGGTCTCATCCTTTCTTTTCTAAGCACATTCATGGCATAGAATTATGTCATGACTAACGATTTCCTTAATTAAGTATGTATGTGACTTAAGTTATCAAGTCTCATTAATTGAATTAGGAACCGGATTTCCTAATTCCAATTTCATACTTAATTAAAGGAATTGTTTTGGAAAACAATTTCCTAAATTGTCATAATTAATTTCGGAAATAATATGTTCAAGACTTTGATTTCTCTAAATCAAATCTTATTAAATTAAGAGACAAATCCCTTAATTAAACTACATATTATTTTCATGAAAATCTCATTTAAGAAAACTCTATAGGAAACCATTTTCCTAATTAATTTTGGAGACAACAATATGTAAGAGCATCACCTCTTCAAACATATTTTATTCATGGATTTAATTAATTACAACAAATTGTTTTCTAAGGGTGGCTCCCCGAGGCTCAGATACCCAAAGAAAAGTAATGTGTTGTAAATCCAATTGGACGGCTCCCCGAGGCTAAATCCAAATCAAACATGACAATTTCAATTAAAAATTGGGAAATTAAATTACAACAACTAACTTTAAATTGGACGGCTCCCCGAGGCTCAATCCAAAATAAAGAATTTTGTTGTCAATTTAAAAACCAATTCAAATTTAATTGTCAATTAACTGTCCATGAATTTGTCTAGACTTTTTTAAAAGAAAGTGCCCAAAATTGCGAGATTTCAAAAATAGGTTTTCAGAATAATTGTAAGTTTCTGGTACAAAGGAAACTTACATATTTCCAAAATTTAAAAATTTAAAAAATAGAAAAATTTCCAAATTGGAAAGTTTCCAAAGATGGGAAGTTTTCACAATTATTATAAAATTTCAGAAATTAGAAAATTTCAATCGTTTGCGAAATTTCATGAGGATTTCCAAACTTTGAAATTTCTAAATCTAAAATTTATTATAATTTGAAAGTTTCCATAATTGAAAATTTTTCCAAAATTGAGATCATGACAAAGTTTTCGACAAAACAATTATATGATTAAGTCGAACACTAACCGGCTCTGATACCACTGTTGGGACCGGGTGCATGTCAACAAGGATACGAGTTCGTAAAATTTTAATTTTTTACGTGCAGCGGAAGAATTTGCATAAAATAATTTCCTAAATTATTTTAACTTCGTATCTAGCATGCAATCTTATGGTGTGTTGACATAATCATAAAATAAAATTTTGCGGAAAGGTAAACTAATTTACCAAGTACCTCGCGTAACCCGAAGTAAGGGACGAGATCCAACCGTAGCGTCCCTTGGAAGCTTCGCCTCTATTTGCGTCCACGCCGAGTTCTCATCGGGATGACTTCGCAAAGTCATGAGTTTTGTGCCGATGAGAACTACTAGATTCTCTATAGGCACAACAAAGAAGTATAAGAGAAAAGATAGGAAACTCACAAACAAGAAACGGAATCTAGATTCCGTGAAGAGAGGAGTCGCTATTCGCTTCTTCTTCTTCTTGTTCGGGTTCTCCTTCTTCTTGAAGCTCACGGCCACCTTTGATTGAGTGGAGATTGCGCCGGCCCTAAGCCTCCAAGAGGGCGCCGGCCCTAATACTCCAAGGTGGGCACCGGCCCTAAGGGAAGAGAGGGGAAGGAGAGAAGGGAATAGAAGAGAGAGAGGGAGAGGTTAGCTCTATTTCAATTAGGAATTAAAGGCTTCCCTTTGGTTCCTTATATAGTTTCTTCTCCCTTGCCAAGTCTCCTCTTAACGGAATTAACGGAATTAGTTATCATAAGAAATTTATCCTATAAATTCTCTTATGAATTATTCCGTTTAAACCAAGTTTTATTATAACTAACTTTATAATAAAACTAATTAGTTATCATAAGAAATTTATCCTATAAATTCTCTTATGAATTATTCCATTTAAACCAAGTTTTATTATAACTAACTTTATAATAAAACTAATTAGTTATCATAAGAAATTTATCCTATAAATTCTCTTATGAATTACCAAGTTTTATTATAACTAACTTTATAATAAAACTAATTAATCTCTCCTTTTATTATGGAATAAATTGTATAAGAAATTTATAAACTTTCTTATTATGGAAAATTCAATTCATAATTGATTTTATAAAATTAAAATAATCCATTCCATGGATCATTTTAATTTCAATAAAAAGAATAAATTTCTATAAATTTATTTATATAAATTTCTTTACACAAATTTATTTATCCATAATTTATAAAACAAATCGCTCTAGATCTATTTTATTAATTAAACCAAAATTAATTGGTTTTTCTCCCTTTAGGTGGCCGGCCAACCAAGGAGGGTTGGCACCCTCTTTGGCCGGCCCAAACCGAGCCGAACCAACGCGAATTAAACTCATTTAATTCGCCCAAAAAGCCTTCAAAAGACTTAGCCATTTTTAGCTTCCATTGCGCCTCTGATTAACTCAGATTCGACTTATTTCTCTTGATCGGAAAATCCAATTTTCAACTCGTTTTCAATCCCTCGGATTACTCGTAGTGCGTGTGACTAAATAGGCTTTCGATTTATGTTGGCCGTCTATAATCAACAAATTATGGAACGATCATGAGTGACACCTAGTAGTACATCATGACCCCCAATTAATCGAAAGATCAACGGTTAGACCTCAGAAAAAATTATTCTGAAACCCTTCAGCAGCTCTAATGAATCGTGCCCCATTCCCTTCACCATCTTATACCCACATGGTTCAGGACACGGTCTATTTGTGTCAGTCCCCACTAGGCTGACTACGTCACACCTAGCCCAAGTATTGTCTTTCTCGTCCTTTGGATTTCTAATTACTCTCATGTATTTTAGAGACTCGTACTCCAAACATGATATACTCTGGCCAAAGGTTTTGAGTAACAATCCGACGATAGGCCTGTGTATACATCTCCTCGCAAGGAGTGGTGAATCCTTTGTAGGCTGTTCAAACATCTTTGGGCACTTCGGCTTATACTCAATCATCCTGGGTCCACACCTCCTTGGAGATGCTTGCTTAAGACGTTAAAGTATAAGTCTCCATGACCAAGATGACTTGAACACCGCAAGTCAAAGGAACATCGCACTTAAGCTGCAGTAAGAACTTCATTGACATATCTATATAGATTATCATATGAAGTCTTACAGCTAGTCACTCCAATGAACTAGTTCCCATAACTAGCATCCATGTTTATCTCCGGACATCCCAATGTCACCAGCCAGTGAGAATCAGCTGATTAGAGAATAACCCATGCTAGTCTCAACAGAATTGATAGTGTCCATATTTATCAATTCATCGACTAGGGATATTTTCAATACTTCACATTTGCACATTTAGAGATAATCACTAGTTGTGATCCCGTCATAAATTCTCTTATGCTGTGAGTTGTATTGCGGACATTCAGTAGATGAGTTTAAGATCCCAATCAAATACACAAGCATGTATACTCAAATAGTGAATTATCATTTATTAAAATAAATGTTTTACAATCATAAGGCGATTGCCTTAGGACACTTCTCCCATATCACTAACACATTTCACTCCGCACTCGAACTCTAGGATTTCCCAAGTACTATCACACAGCACTCGTACCCTCACGACTCGACTGACTCCTCTTTAGCATCCTCGACTGTTGCCTTCGCGCCCTCTTCATCTTCGGCTCCCGTCCTTCGGATGCACGTAAGCCTCCAGCTTGCCTCCATGGCATCCTTCACGCATGCCTCAAAGTGTGCGCCCCTCAGCTCATCGTCCCTGCTCTCCAAGGTCCCTCGGGTGCACATAAGCCTCCAGCTTGTCTCCATGCCACCCTTCACCGTACCGAGGCCGTCCAATCAAGTCCATATGTGTAACCTATACAACCTGCACACTCAACATACACATATGAGATAACAAGGATAAACCTAACTTAATCCCTTTGCCAAAACATCAAAACACTTGGTCACTCCGGACCACAAATTGTCTCAACAATCTCCCCCTTTTTGATGTTTGACAATACTTTTATGTTAGGGAAACAAGATAGTAGTCGATAGCAAAAATAATGCATATGCAATGCAAAATGGATCCTATCCCAAGGCATCTCACACCTAACCCTCCAAGTTAGGACTTTTCACACCTAACTTCCCACGTTAGGATTTTTCACCAAAACGGGCTTGTTAAAGCTTCTCCCAAGCCCCCCCTACATTGGACTTACAAAGGCTTTTAAAAAACCTCTCCAGGGTTCCCCTTATACCAAGAATGGAGCAACCATGCTTCCCCTTAATCTTAGCTCCCCCTAAACCTAGGGTTTCTAGCAATGGTGTGTTTGGTTTCCCAACTTAAACCCAACACTTCTCCCCCTTTGCCTAACATCAAAAAGAACCCAACAATATCCCAATTATCGGTTCTTTTAATCCCCAATGACCATAAACAATGTGTACTAGCCCCCCATACACTTGTTTTGCATCATTTGGACCCCAAACCAACTGCTGATACAAAAATTAGCGTTGACCAGTCGACTGCCCCCCAGGGCAGTCGACTGATACTCTGAAAACTAGAATTTCACCCTTTCTAACGAAATTCAGAAATGCGCCAGAAATTCCATAAATCTCCAAAAATTCCCAAATTTTGTGGAGAGGTTTGTGGTACCCATATCTACTTGAAAAAAATACATTTCAAAATGTATCTATCACCATTCCCATGTTTGACACAAAATCCAAAAACTAGCAAAAAAGTTCACTCAAACCTTAACCAAAAGTCCTAGTTTTGGTTTCCCCTTGATGTCTCTGCCCATGCCAACCCATAATGCGCCTCTAGCATTGATTTACATAGCAATTACACACCAAAAACTATTTTTCATGTAATATTACCCCAATGACATATTTCCATGCATGAAACACAAAAACACCGTGCCAAAACCCAAGAATTGAGACTCAAGTCTGTCTCCAATTCCTTTGGCACACTCCATGGTTCAACTAGACCTCTAGGAGGAACCCTCCAAAGATCCATTCACCATATATCCCAATGGCTCCTAGAGCTCCCCCTTGAGCTCTTAGCCCTAGCCACCTCCCTAGGTGACTCAACCATCACTAGGCCACATTGGTGTTCCACCGGTGACTCTTGGCCTACAAACTCAACCCTCTTAACCTTAGACACCTTGTCTTTGGTTAAGTCATTTCTTTTTCCTTTAAATGGCACCCCTTTGCCATTTTTGGACTCCCCCTTCTTGCCATAATCATATGCTACCCTAGCATATTTCTTTCCCTTGACATGAGAGTTCTTAGTCTGGTATCCCAACCCCGATCTATCATTGGTGCGGTTTAACCCACCGAACACCATATCTAAACCCTTAGATCCAATAGTGAATCTCTCTAGGGTTTTCTCTAACCTATCAAGCTTTTCCCTTAATGCTTGATTTTTCCTTTCTAGGTTCCTAAACCTAGAATCCATATGTCCACTTTGGACATTCCTAGACCTACCCTCCTTTCTAGGCACATTCCTTCCCTTCTTGGGCTTAGTGCCTTGTTCCTTAGGTACAAAGGTCCTAGGTTGATCATGATGCATGCTTTTCCTAGGATTATGATCTACCTTGTTAACCCTAGTCCTATCATTATATTTAAATCCGAAATTGTGCACCATTAAGTAATTTTCATTAATCCTAGCATGCATGGATGGGTAATTAACATGATTTTTAAAATGCAATGAGAAACTTGAAATTGAGTTACATTTTAATCTAGGGTTAGGAATTACCTCCCTTACCCTTGAAGTTTCCCCTTGATGTGATTTTTGCTTCCTTCTTTCTTCTTTCTCCCATCTTCTTAGATGCTCCATTTTCTTGATTTCACATTTCTTTGGGCACTTGGTGTGGTAGTGCCCCAATTCTCCGCATGTGAAGCATCTAATTTTCATCTTCCTCTCATGGGCTTCTCCATTCCTACAATTCATGTTAGACTTAAATCGAATAAACCCGGATTTAGAGAGTGTTGGATCGAGAAAACCGATAGAGGGGGGGGGGTGAATATCGGAAATCATTCGGACTTTCGTAAAGAGCACATACGCAGCGGAAAAATAAAATTAAAAGCACACAGCACAAAGACACAGTCGATTTACTTGGTTCGGAGCCTGTGTTGACTCCTACTCCAAGGCCCATGGTCGTTGACCATTTACTATGGGCAATTCTATATACGCGCAAAATCAGTTTACAAAAATAGATTTACAAGTATAGCACTATAACTTTTAATAAAAAATCTCTTCTTTTACCGACGCCCGGTTGTAGGTTGACTTTCTGGAGCAGTGGGACGTCGTCGCTCGAGTTGGGCAGTTTTCGGAACAAGGCGTGAGCACAGAAGAGCGTGGAAGCTTTGGATCAAGGTTGTTGTCAAAGGCTTGGGCGTTGGGTGCTATTTATAGCACCCCGGGGCGCCCTGCCACGTGTCAAGCGATCCGCTTTTAGCTCGGTCAAACGTTATCCCATCCGAATAGGGATAAGTTTGACTCTGGAGGCGCCCTGGTCGCAGAGGGCGCCTTGGCTGACTTCTTCCGCGCAGAAATCTCGGTTGTGGATAAGGATGAAGCTTCGCAGTCTTGGGCGCGGGGGAGCCCTGGCTGCTGAGGGCGCCCTGGCTGACGAGGGCGCCCTGGCTGCTGAGGGCGCCCTGGCTGCTGAGGGCGCCCTGCCCAGTAAGCAGCCGAAGCCCTTTTTGCTTCGCTTGGTTCTGGATCACCTTAAGGGCGCCCTGGACACTCAGGGCGCCCTGCTCAGCTGCTGCCTCACTCCTTTGAGGCTCTCTGAGTTGCCGACACACGTTCCTTCGGTCCTGCATCTAGGGTTAGTCCAAAACACAATAAACCAATTAGTTTATACAGCCTTAGCTGTCTTGGTTCTGACTTTGGTCTCCAAAATGGAGCCCTAGGTCGAACCGACGCCTACTGTTCCCTCGACGGGGAACGCGTCCTCACCTACTCCTCTCGGGAGAGTTTACCTGATGCCAACCGCTCCTTTGGTTGGACTTTTACCTGGCGGTCCATTGCCAGGGATTGGATGCCGAGCTGTCCTTCGCTCGGTGCCTAGCATTCCTTCTCTAGGTCTTGGATACTGGCAGTCCTTCGCCAGTTGCCTAGCAGTCCTTCGCTAGGGCTTGGATACTGGCAGTCCTTCGCCAGTTGCCTTGCAGTCCTTCACTAGGGCTTGGATACTGGCAGTCCTTCGCCAATTGCCTAGCAGTCCTTCGCTAGAGCTTGGATACTGGCAGTCCTTCGCCAGTTGCCTAGCAGTCCTTCGCTAGGACTTTGTCTCTGCACACTTAGTGAATATTGTTAGATCACAAACAAACTTAACTTTGAATCCTTTGCCAATATCAAAACAAGGTTCGATATGGTGCTTCCTGCACCAACAGAGAGTACCTCCTTTTTCTTACCTAGAGGGCACTTGTCCTTGTAGTGCCCCTTTTCATGGCACCCAAAGCATGTGATATGTTCTTTTGATTTAGCTTTGGTGGAGGTTGAATTTTCTTCTTGCTCTTGTATGGGTGAGGGTCTCTCCTCCCCCTCAATCCTTGAAGTTGATGCTTCATTTTCATCTCTTGAGGTGGATGTCCTCTCACTCTCTTCTTCGCTTGAGGAGGTTGATGATCTTTCACTTAATTCCTCCTCTTCACTTGAAGAAGTTGACACTTCCATTTCTTTTTCTTTTTCTTGGTCCATTGACTCCATTTCTATTGGCTCTTCCACTCTTTTGTCTTGTGTAGATTTCTCATGATATTCTCCTATCTTCTTCCACAACTCACATGCATCTTTATATTCACCTACACAACTTAAAATATTATTAGGCAAAATATTTATCAAAATGCTAATTACCTTCTCGTTTGCCCAAGCTTTTTCTTGTTGTTCTTTGTCCCAATATCTAGGACAAAGCCTCTTTCCGTGCTTGTCCTTTGGAACTTCGAAGGGCTCTTCAAGGGCAATTCTTTGTTCCCACTCTATTCCGAACGACGTCTCGATCCTCGCCCTCCAAAAATCGAAGTCTTCATGATCGTAGGGCGGTGGAGTGTAGATGTTTTCCCCAAGTTTGTCTTCCATGGTTCTTCTTCCTCTAGCGTGTGCTCCCTCGGCGGTTAGTCCGATCAAGAGCGGTCCTTGCTCTGATACCAATTGATGGATCATTTCCGGTACGCTAGAGAGGGTGAATAGCGTTTTTCGATGTCATTCTTCCTACATGGTTAGTTGCACAGCGGAATATACAATAAAAATAATAAAACAATACTAACCAATGCTAACAATGAAGATTTACTTGGTATCCACCCCGGACGGGTGACTAATCCAAGAATCCGTCGGTGGATCAATCCCCGGATAACCTCCGGCTAGCTCTCGTTGCTCCTTATGGGTGGAGAAACCTCGCCACAATCCCAAGCAAACCTCTGAGCACAATGACTACTATCTTGCCTTTAACCAAAACAAGATTCGTCAAGAATCTCAGCCACCATGAAGTCCTCTTTGAATAGGACTCGGGCAGAAACCCTCGCTACCAGTCGACTGCCCCCAGGGCAGTCGACTGGTGCCACTGAAATTCGACCGTTGCATCTCAACGTTCGAATTCTCAGCCAACTCACCAGCCACCTACCAGTCAACTGCCCCCAGGGCAGTCGACTGGTCCCAGGCTGAGACCCTTCTGTGAGTTTCACCAGTCGACTGGTCTACTCACATACCTAAGGTTACCCTTCCCGAGTACTTTTCACTCCGCACTCGAACCCTAGGATTTCCCAAGTATAATCACACAGCACTCGTACCCTCACGACTCGACTGACTCCTCTTTAGCAGCCTCGACTATTGCCTTCGCACCCTCTTCATCTTCGGCTCCCGTCCCTCGGATGCACGCAAGCCTCCAGCTTGCCTCCATGTCATCCTTCACGCATGCCTCAAAGTTTGCGCCCCTCAGCTCATCGTCCCTGCTCTCCAAGGTCCCTCGGGTGCACACAAGCCTCCAGCTTGTCTCCATGCCACCCTTCACCGTACCGAGGCCGTCCAATCAAGTCCATATGTGTAACCTGTACAACCTACACACTCAACATACACATATGAGATAACAAGGGTAAAGCTAACTTAAACTCTTTGCCCAAACATCAAAACACTTGGTCACTCCGGACCATAGATTGCCTCAACAATAACAGGAGCGGCCTCCTGATTAGCCATCATGGTGGCAATAACTTACTGTTATTCTACTACTTACCTTTGTAACTAAGCCACCCCCTCTAAATGATTTGGTGGTGGTACTGACTCTATTGCCTCTTGCCCTCTAGGAACTCGCTCCTCATTTTGGGCCTTTCTAGGACGTCCTCATGACATTCTCTTACTCTATATCATAAAGAGACTCTGTTGCCTCTTGCCCTCTAGGAGCTCGCTCCTCATTTTGGGTCTTTGCAGGACATCCTCTTGGCATTCTCTTACTCTATATCTTAAAGAGGGTAATGACATTACTTCGATAATGACATTTCATCAATAAGGACATTTCATTACTTCATTATCATCCTACTCATATCATCATACTCGTATGATATATGCCATATCATCATACTCATCATCATACTCATATCATCATATGTCATATCATGTCATCTTACTCATATCATCACATTCATATCATCATACTCTTATAGCATATGTCATATCATGTCATCTTACTCATATAACATATACTGATCATGCACATAATAGCATATGTTAAAACTAATAGTCAAATAAAGACATGTATATAAAAATTAAACATATGCAATTTCTTACTTGGTAGGAGGCAGAATTGATGCTTGATGTCAGTGTGGCGGAAGGATGGAATCTTGCGCTGATACAAAACCTGTAACGACCATCTCTTACTAGCCTTGACCTTATATGGCCGTTACGTTAACTTTATTGTTGGTCCAGGACCCGTCAAATTAAAAAACATAAATTTAATTCTTGCTGGCTTTGCCAGATTTGACTCCCAGACCTCTTAGGTGCAAGACCCAGCCACTAACCATCAGCCCAACACTCTTTTTCTTTTAAATTGGCACCAGTCGACTGATGACCTTATCAGTCGATTGGTGTAGTCAACTCCACCTGGGAATCACTCGACCAATGATTCTATTCCCTCTAATTCATGAGAGCAGTCGATAGATACCTGAACCAGTCGACTGATACCTCTTGAACTGTAGTTTCCAGATTTCAGAAACATTGATCAAGTATACATATACACCCTATCTCAACCACACAACAAATAGAAGACTCATAATCATATAACCATCATAATTGGACTCAATCATACTTCATTTAGCATGCATTTCAAACTTAATATCTTCTTACGGAATAAACATAACTAACATGACACAAAACTCAAGAAAACTCATAAGATTCTATTGTTTAGAGCTTGGAACATTAACAAACTCATCCCGAAGGATCTTATTCCACTGTTCCGCCGCCATTGACACAACCATTCATCCTTTGGCCTCCTTGCCTTACATCCTTTCTTTACCTTTGTCTACAATAAAAGGATGAAAAATATAAGAAAATTGCTTAGTAAGCAGATATCTATCTCACAAAACATGCATTCGATATAAAACATATTCATGCTCACTTTAAAAACATGTGTAACTAAAAATGCTATTCTTTAACATGGAAAAATGCTCCTGAATAAATTTGTAACAATTGCTTGCATTTGAAAACTTTGCTTGAACTGAAAAATGCTTAACTTGTTTGAAATAAATACTTGCTATGGAAAACTTGAAACTTATCTTCTTATACTTCATATACTTCAAAATAATAAACATCCTTCTTTGGGCCCGACATAGTACCAATGCGCGCATCCCTAATAGGTTTCGGGGTAGCTAGCCACCGAACCCTAATAGAGCGTCTACTAGCTTGCCTAGTTTTAAGGGCCTTGTGCCCGGTACATGCCACTTAGAAAGTAATGTACTTATCTTGTACTCATGCTTATACTTAACTTGCTTAACTTAGTACATATCCTGCACATAGGAAGTGGGGTTCCCAAAACTTGCTTTTGGGACTTCTTAAAGCCTTGTACTTGAACTCCTCAAGGCACCTTGCATGCCATGATCCCAAAACTTGCTTTTGGGCAAATCAAGACCTCGGGTTTCACCCCGTACATTCCATCGAACACCTTGTGTGCCAAAATCCCAAAACATGCTTTTGGGCAAATCAAGACCGTGGTCTTGCTATATTAGGATCACATCATCAAAAGACATAGAATCATGTTTAGAACCACATGAAAACTACTTTTATTGCAGGTGATTGATCAGCATACATCCTTGGGCTTCTAAACATACTTCCAGGCGTAGAATCTGTGGGAATCGATGTCGTCGATAGAGGGGGGTGAATATCGACTCGTAAAAGCTTTTTCAGAAACAGTGACTTTCAATCATTCTAGATAGAGAGTTAGTGCGTAGCAGAAAGAATAAATAATGAAAAGAAAGAAACTTGTACCCATGGGATTTACTTGGTTTCCAACCCCCCAGGGTCAGTACGTCCAAGGCCTAAGCATGGGAAACACCCGTCCACTAATGGTCTCCTTTCCGAACTTTTCTGAGTTGGAGAAACCCATCTTACAGTGTACAATTTACAATCAAAATATAGAGAAAAATAAATTCATAAATTAAATTCAAACCATACAAGAGTTGACGATCCTAGCCGATCTGGAACTCCGAAGTGTCGCGCACTTCCTCCTGGAGCCTCCTTGGTCGTAGGGCTTCGTCTCTAGCACTTTTCTTTCACTCGGAATGCTCAGAATGATGTCGAAATTGTTGTTCTAAGTTGAGGGATCGAACCCCTTTATATACTCATGTCTAGGGCACCTGAGTTGGTGTGGGGCGCCTCATAAGCCTTGGTCAAACGTCATCTTCACGCTGAACTCGCAGCAGTGATAAGATCCCCATCCCAGGCGCTTGTATCAACACAGGCGCCTGGGAGCCCTCAGGCGCCTGGGAGGGGCTGCCCAGTCCAGGGCACCCTAAAGGTCTGGGGTGCCTGTCTAGGGCGCCTGTATTGATACAGGCGCCCTAGAAGTCCTTCCAGGCAGCTTTTTCTTCCTTGTTTGCTCTTCTATCTTGCTTCTAACTTTAGGTATCTGTAATACAATTAAATACAAGACAAATATGTAGATAATTTTAACCTTAGAGACTTGGTTCTGATTTCGAATTTCCCATGAAACCCTAGGTCAAATCGATGGCCTATGTTCCCTTCCCGGGGAAAGCGCCTTTCACCTACTCCTCTTAGGAGAAGTTTTGCCAACTAGCCAATCCAGTTGTTCTTTTTGCCTAGCTTCACTCACCAGGACTTTTGCCCAATCTTACGACCAGGACTTCGTGCCCAGTCCACGACCAGGACTTATTGCCCAGCTTCACTTACTAGGACTTTTGCCCAGCTTCACTCACTAGGACTTCGTGCCCAGTCCACGACCAAGACTTATTGCCCAACCCTATGTCAGGACTTCGGTGCCCAACCCTCGGCCCGAACTTATTGCCCAATTCCATGAACTAGGACGTCATGCCCAACCCTCGGTCAGGTCTTCGGTGCCTAGCCCGCGGTCAGGACTTAGTGCCCAATCCATGATCAGGACTTAGTGCCCAATTCTTTGAACTAGGACTTATTGCCTAGGTTAACTAGGACTTTCCATCACTTTGGTTCAGTTTTCTTAACTACCCTTCTCTTGTTCAATGTATCACTAACTTAAGCATATTGTTAAAGAATGAAACAATTAGAGGAGGATATCACAGATGCATTTTGCACAAATAATCTTCCCCTTTTTGATGTTTGACAATATCTTAAGTTAGATTTGATTAAAGGGTTAAGTTTGGGAAAAATTGATCCTTGAAAAAAACATTTTGAATTTAACCTTTTGATCCTTGAAACAAAATTTTGAATCAACCTTTGATCCTTGGGAGAAAAAAAAAATTCTAACTTAAGCTCACTCTCCCCCTTTGTCATACATCAAAAAATGAAAGAAACAAATTTGCACCAACAATGAAAATTTCAAAAAAAAATTCTTTTCCTTTTGAAAGTGCTTAGTTTAATTCTTTTGAAAGCATATCATTTTTTATAAAACGATTTTTAAAATTCTTCCCTTTTTGCTTGAAAAAGAATAAGTGCTCATAAAAAAAAATTAAGTACTTAGAGTCCACCCAAAAAAATTGTACTTAGCAAGGATTGTGCACTTTGGAAAAATTTTGAGCTTTTAGTAAAATATTTGGAACTTAGATAAATTTTCATTTAGAAAAGATTTTAAAAAAATGTAAATTATGCACTTAAAACAAATTATTCACTTTGGAATTTTTGCAATTTAGAAGAATACTTCAAAAAATATTGTGTAAAAACTTGTACTTTGAAAGATATTTAGCACTTAAAATATTAGTACTTTGAGAAGTATATAAAAAAATGTTCTTTGAAAAATTTTCCACGTAACAAATATTTTTTAAAGATGATATTGTACTTAATATTTTGAAAAAAATTGTGCAAAAAAAATTATACTTTGAAAAATATTTTGCACTTTAAAAAAATACTAGTATTTTGAAAAGTATTAGTACTTTGAGAAATATTAGTACTTTTGACAAACACAATATTTTACTTTACTTGGTTTGTTTTCCAGTCTGACACAATCCTAGGAAACCTTGTTAACTACAAGGGCATTTCCCTAAGTGCTCTAGAATTCTTCAAATTCAAGTAAATATTATTTTCAAAAGGAATTCTATAAGCAAAAATTTTTTTTGAAAGTGATAGTATAATATTTTCATAAAACAAAAATGATTTAAAATGATAGAATTTTGAAAGAAAAATTACTTATGTTTTCAAAAAGATTTTGAAAATACAGTGCATGAAAATATATTATTCTGAAATGTTCAATAATTCTTTTAATTTGACTTCCACCTAAACTTTTTTTTATTTACAAGGGGTATCCTGGCTTGCGTCCGACTAATCCGCTTGGCTGACCGGCCCTGCCTCACAGCCTTCATCAAGAGTCCCCACCGGTCACCCGAACTGCTTCTTTATTATAGAACTGCATCTTTCTTATGTAATAGAACAGAAATTCAACACTCAATTATCAATTCATAGACTCAATTATCAATTCATAGCTCGGTGAACAGTGATAAGTAAGTTTAGGTTTAGGAATAGCTCGGTGAACAGTGATAAGTTTAGGCCTTTCCTTGCTCTTGGGAGGACGCAGAAGGGTGAAGGCACTAGGGAGTAGACTCTCAAGCCCGGTTAAGTGCCAATCCAACCAGCGAAGGAAGAAGAAAAGCTACCGTGCTGCGAAGAAGCACTTTAACTTCGGCATGCATTCGATTCGATCTGTTGGCCCAAGGACTCCACGTAGAACGAGGCTTCATTGTATTTAAAAGGACTCCACGTAGAACGAGGCTTCATTGTATTTAAATAGAGGTGCCTGACTTAATCGGTAAGGCTAGAGAACTCTCCTTTTAGTCGCCCCCATTTCAGTCGTCCCTCCTATGAAGGCAAGACAAGACCCACCAAGGAATGCATTAAAGAAGATGAATGAACTTGATTGAGACGTTGATTCAAAGGCGGACTCCAACTAGCTGAAGGGCAATATATGAGTAGGGACCGGGTCCAGGGTCGACATTACCTCGTTGCATCAGATCGGGCAAGCTTTCCCCTGCAACTGTCCTGTCCAACTTTCATCTTTCACTGTCCACTGCAAACTTTATCGGAAGAATCGCAAACCAATAGATAATAGATTAGATTCACACTGCCGGCTACATCAACTGCTGGATAGCGGTCAAAGGTGGGATAGTGGGATAGCAGGGGTGCACACCAAACAATATAAAGACTGCCTCTTCATTTTCTATTGAATCCGGATAGCTTGGATTCACACCAAAGCCCACTGATGAAGCATAAAAGAAAAGCTTAGATGCCGGAGACCTTACCTTGGATCTCGGATGTTTTGCTAAGCCTTCCTACGTCACGGGCGTCATTATAGTCTCCTTATTGGGCCTGACCGGAATGGGCTTTCTCGGATGAATCTCTGTTCTTACTGGCGTCATTCGCTCCTCGAAGTCAGCTATTCGATCGGATCTCTTCTACTATATAAGACAAAGTCAGTGGTTTCACGAGATAAGACAAAGTCAGTGGTTTCACGAGATAAGACAACAAAGTCAGTGGTTTCACGAGCTCCAACGAAGTAATGGAATGAAACTACAGGAATTGGAATGAATCGTGTCTGATTTTGTTCCTATCCCGCGGGTTCCGCTTCTAAAATCAGTCAGAGTCCCGGCGAACTCATTTCATTCACTACAGCAGTTTAGTTGGCTAAAGATGAGCTCCTATAGCTCTTGCTCGATTAATTATTAAGAGCCGCAAAAGAAACTTCTCTAGCACTCTACAATAGACCCGACCACAGTTTGGAACCGACGGTTCGACGGTTCGGAACCGCCGATTCGACGGTTTGTTGGAGGTCGACCCTTAACCTTAACTGCCCAAGCCGGTTACGATTCATGGTTCAAAATCGCCGGTTCACGGTTCGGAACCACCGATTCACGGTTCGGAACCGCCGGTTCACGGTTTGGTTCACGATTCACCACGGTTCAAGATTATTATATTAAAAACATTAAAAATTAAAAATTAAATTAAAAAAAATAAATTTTATTAAAAAATAGGGCTTGCACATATATAAGTTGCCTACATATCCCCTTAGAGTGTAGGGGAATCAAAGCCCACGTAGTTCTTTTACATTTTTACCCTTTTACATTTTTTACATTTTTATCCTTTCTCACTCACTTCCATTTCCTCTCGTTCCCATTGTATTTGTTCCTTCAATATCAAATTCTTCGACTTCATCTTCTGAAAGTTCCATTCCTTGTATTCGCTTCTCGGCTCTGGTCCAATCATCAAGTAATGCTTGAGCTTCCAATGAGCCGGGAGACATAGTTGATCGTCGTTCATATAATATGTTGCCGCCGGCACTGAACGTCTGCTCTATAGCAACAGTTGACACTGGAGAAGCTAAAATTTCTTTTACGATCATGGAGAGAACGGGAAAGCTTTGAGCCTTATGTGACCACTACTTCAAGATATCGAAGTCTTCGCTATCTGCTTCATTAAAATCAAAAGAAGTCGTAAAATAATTCTCAAGTTCCTGTGTGGAACTTGAGGATCCTCGTGGGCGTTTTGTCTGATCTTTTAATAAAAGTTGTGCTTTTCTAAGTTTTAAATTAGTAGTAGTAGGTTGTTGTGTTTCAGAAATATTAGTTTGTGTTCCATATTTAATATAATATTGATTATAAAGATCATATAAATAATTTTTAATATTATATACAATATTAGCTGGATTCGGAGAGGAAGAATCTTTAATAGGAATTAATGTGACATAATATAAAGTTAACATTTCTTGTAAAACTTCTAATTTAAATATAGGATCTAAAGCAAATATAATTAAATAAATTTCAGGAATTAAATAAAAATATTTTTCCCATATAGTTTTCATAGCTATTATACATAAAGTTAAAGCTTCATCATTTACATGTTCATTTAATATTAATACTATACTACAAAAATTTACTAAAATTAAATGAGCAATAGGATAATAAACACCAGAAAGTTATTCAGTTGCATCGTTAAAAACTTTTAAAATTTCATAAATATTACTACAAATATTCCATTATTATGAAAATTAATATATATTAGTATTACTATTTTGTGCAAAAAAATAAACATAATAAATCTTTATATTGAAAAGAATCTTGTAATAATTGATATGTTGAATTCCAATGTGTTGGAACATCACGTGGAAATTTTTTTAGTCGCATTCCATTAGCTTTACAAAATCTACCCCATTGTTTCATCATAGATGGATGGGACCATAAGTATGAAATTGCGGTTCTAATTGGTTGAATATAATTTTGTAAAAGTTTTAATCCATCTTGAACACATAAATTTAAAATATGACATACACAACGAATATGAAAAAATAAACCACCAATAACAGATTGACAAATAAATTTTAGTTCATCTATTGAAGCGGCATTAGAACTAGCATTGTCTAATGATATTGAAAATATTTGATGAGTCAATCCATATTCTTCTAAAACTATGTGTAATAATTGTGCAACGTTATGAGCAGTATGTGATTCATCAAAAACTCTATAAGCTAATAATCTTTTTTGAAGCATCCAAGAGTTATCAATCCAATGGCATGTTATACCTATAAAAGAATGAGTTTGCCAATGATCACTCCAAATATCGGAACATAAAGAAACTTTATTATTTAATTTACTAAATTCTTCAATTAAATTATTTTTTTCATGTTTTACTAATCTTTTAATTGTACGAGTAAGTATAATCCTAGGTACACGTTTAGCAGCAGGATTAAGAGATTCTTTACAAAAATCTTCAAATGTGCATTTAGATCCAAAACTATAAGAAAGATGTTCTACGGAAACAAATTTAGCTAATGATTCTGTTAATTTATTATCCGAATATAAAAATAAACCAAAATCAGTACTACTACCACTAAAAAATCTAGATAATTGTGTTTGAGAGCGGTCAATCCCATATTCCATCGGGTGCTTCATTTCTACATGTCATTTCAATGACCCATAGCCACCACCGGCTTGGAATTTCTAGGAAGCATTGCAATGCTTTCATTTTATACGCATTTCTCCCGACGGAAGTCTGACCTTCTCAAAATGTTCAGCGAAAATAGACGATTTTAAAGGAGGATTTTCCCGAACCTTAGAAGTAATCGCATCGGTACTTCCTTGCGTTTCGGGGATCGGAGGGCGTTGGGGCTGAGCCTCGGTCTTATCATTGGTGGATTGAATTTGAAGGTTGGGATCCTCGTATGCAATTCTTTTCCCCTCCGAGATCAAGATGATGAAGCTCCGTGACCTCCTTCCATTATCGTCGAAAAATGAAGAACGCAGAGAAGTTGAGAGTTAGAGAGTTGAGAATGAGAGATTGAGAGAAGAGAAGTTGTGTTGTGTGTGAAAATGATGAAATGAGCCCCCTATTTATAAACTTCAGATCATAACGGTCACTAAATCATAGCCATTGATCAAAAAACGGTCAAATGATCTCATCCGTCGGAAAAAAAAATCAAAAAACCCTCCAACGGCACTGAACCGACGGTTCAGTGCCGTTGGAACCGGCGGTTAACCGCCGGTTCATGCGACTGACGGTTAATGATAACTACCTTTTTGTTGATTATTTTAGGCTCAAAAACCCATGTTTGATCCATATTTTTCATGCTTAATCTTGAATTAACCTAGGTTCCATGGATTAATTCTATTTTGGGTTTTATTGCAAATTTTAGCAATTTTGAGATGTTTTGATATCTAATTTGAATCTAAATTTTGTAGGCTGAATGATCATAGACCTAGGGCAAGTTGGGTCAAGTTTGAGCCAGAATCGGACTCAGAGCTACATGATCAAGCATTGGAAGATTGTGGGTCATCCATTCAAAAGGCAAGGAGATCTGAGCCATCCATGGCAGATCCGAGTGATCCCAGCTGAGGAGAGGTAGATCTGGCTGTCAGATTGAGATCTGGGAGTTTAGGGTTCAATCAAAGAAGATCTGACCGTTGGATTGAGCCAGGACGATCTCAGCCATCCATTGCTAAGTATTTAAGCAAAAATCCCTCAGAATTTGGTGTTGTCGCGTCTTCGCCACTGTTCTTCGTGTTCTTCCTGTTCTTCGAATTTTCTTCCTCTTTTCTTCATCCGATCGCGCGGTCACATCGAATTCGAGCTTGGGGTGAGTTCCAGATCATCAGGTTCGTGTCTCCGTGAGGATTTCTGATCAATTTGTCGCTGAGAAGAGCTAGGTGAGGGTTTCTCCAATTTCTGCCATTTTTTGATCGAACCATGCTTGTACTCCATTCTTCATCAATCGGAGCAAGTCAGAGGGGTTCTTTGAGGTGCTCTAATTGTTCTTGAACCATCATCATACTCCCACACATCAAGCACGAGGAGATCGGAAGACTGGTTCTCTCGACAGCAAAATCTGAAGCTGGATTGATTGCGGAGGCTAGAGTTCTATTGATTTGTCGAGGTAGGGGGTTCATAGCTTATTCTTGTGTAAGAGCAAGAAGGATTCAAACTAAGGGAAGGATTCGATGTTTAGTTTCTGTTAATTTTTGTTTCGCAATTATGTTCTTCGCAGTTCAATTCTGTATTCGATAACATTTCAGACACTTATTGGTCTGTTCGACCGATCCAAGCAACATCTGATCGGTCTGTCGACTGATCAGGAGTGCATCCGATCGGTCTGTCGACTGATCAAGCAGAGCATTGCTTCTTTAAAAATCCTGTTTCCGTAGTAAAATTTGCTCCAACTTTAACTTTTGTGATTTAGCTTAATATTTCAAGTTCTTTTGTTGTTTTATCAGTTCATGAGTTTTTAGCTTCATAATATTCAATTGAATAGCTCAGTTCTCAATTAGTGATAAGCTAGTTTCCTTGACTTAGCTTTGAATAGGTTAAGTGTGATTCTTGAATTTCTTACTTCGTACCTTACTTAGCTAAGCTCAGTTTGTTACTGCTATTTCATTCTTGTTGCGAAAAAACCCCCCATATTATTCGAAAACCCCAAAACATTTGATGACACACAAATTCGAGCTTGAGTCAAACATCCTAAACTAGTCCTTTGAAAAACACGACTTGAGGCCCCTTTACTACATTTTATTTTGTGAGCTAGGGTTTTTAATCTATAAATTTCTAAATTTGAGGCTCATCGTGACACTTATATTGGGCTCTATCAAAGTTTTGGCGCCGTTGCCGGGGAATAAACTAGTTGAGTTTGTTTGATTTTTGGTTGCGTGCTTATTTCCATATCTTGTGAACTGCTTTACTTGTCTCATTTTTTCTATATACATTTGCTGCGATTTGTGTTTGTTTTATGACCAGGTCTGCAGGTGGTGATCTTGAGAAACTTGACCCTGAAATTGATAGGACATTCAGAGCAAGGAGGAACCAAGGCAGAATTTCAGAGGCTATTGCTATTCCTTCTACTCAGACCATTTCTACCCATTCAGGCACTATTATGGTAGACCACCAGAAAACCATGAAAGAACTTGCTGTTGGATCGAGAGAAAACGATAGAGGGGGGGTGAATATCGTAAGTCATTTCGGATTTAGAGAGAGTATGCACAGCGGAAAAATTAAAACTAAAACACCACAAAAACCAAACGCAAACACCAAGATTTTACTTGGTTCGGAGTCGCGGTCGGCTCCTACTCCAAGGCCCACGGTCGTTGACCGTTTACTGAGGGCAATTCAATATGTGCGCAAAATCTTACAAACAGTTGTATAGTAGTAAGTGCAGTAAGAATACAATTAACAATTGACTCTTCGTTACCGACACCCGGTGTAGATCGTTCTTTGGTGCATAGGGTCGTCACCGGTGCTAGAATCTCGAGATGAAGGATTTCTGGAGCAGAGCGCATGAGTTTAAGAGCGTGTTGGCGTTGAATAACTTGATGTTAGAAGCCTTGGGGTCGAGGGGCTATTTATTGCCTCCTGGGGCACCCGGAACGTTGGGGGCGCCCCCCCCCCCCACGTGTCACTCGATCCGAGCAACTCTCGATCAGCCGTTATCCCTCCATGATCGGGCTGAGGATTGACAGTGGTGCCCGGGACGCTGGGGGCGCCCGGGTTGACTCGATCCGCTGGCTTCTCGCTGGCTTGAGTTGATCCACTTCGTTAGCTTGAGCCCGGGGCGCCCTGAGCATCCGGGGTGCCCGGGAGCATGGGGGCATCCGGGAGCACGGGGGTGCCCCACCCAGTGAACTACCGAAGCATTTCTTTGCTTAATTTGTTTTGTATTGGCCTTGGGGGTGCTCGGGACACTGGGGGCGCCCTACTCAGCTACTTGCCTCTCTCCTTTGGGCATTCTGAGCTGGAGAAACACGTTCCTTCAGTCCTGCAACCAGGGTTAGTCCAAAACAACATAAAGCAATAAAGTATTAGGTTTATGCAGCCTTAGCTGTCTTGGTTCTGACTTTGGATCTCCAAAATGGAACCCTAGGTCGGACCGACGCCTATTGTTCCCTCGACGGGGAATGCGTCCTCACCTACTCCTCTTGGGAAAATTTACCTGTTGCCAACCGGCTCCTCCGGTTGGACTTTTGCCCAGTAGTCCTTCGCCAGGTGCCTAGCTGTCCTTTGCCAGGTCTTCAGTTCTAGGCAGTCCTTCGCTTGGTGCTCAGCAGTCCTTTGCCTGGTGCCCAGCAGTCCTTCGCTAGGTCTTTGATTCCTAGCAACCCTTCGCTAGGTGCCCAGCAGCCCTTCGCTGGGTCTTAGGGTTCCGATGCCTAGCAGTCCTTCGCTAGGACTTTAATCTGCACACTCATGTAGTATGTTAGATAAACATAACATCTTAACTTTTGACCCCTTTGCCATTGATCAAAACACATGTTCGACTTGGGTGCTGTCTGCACCAATAATCACCCCCTTTTTGATTTATGGCAACCCGGTTCAAAAAGTTAAGTTAATCAGAACAGATGATAAAAGTTTAGTTTCCTCCCCCTGGAAGGAATCTCCCCCTAGGTTTTTCAAAAGTTCGTAGGGTTTTGGAAAAAAATTGTAAGTCAAAATAATGTCATTAATTTTTCAAACACTTAGAACAATTTTCAAATGAAACTTTAGAAACATATTTTCCAAAAATTGGTTATGCACTTTTGAAAATTTACACCTAAAAAATTTCAAGTCAGTAGAAAAGAGACATCTTCTGAAGTTTTAAGTTCATAGAACCATAGCTTAAGTTTAAGATAAGTACTTAGCAAAATTTACAACTGCTTAAGTTTTAAGTACATAGAAAAACTTTTTGAAAAACAGCTTGATTTTAGGTGCTGTTAAAAAGATTTTTGAAAAAGACTTTAGTTTAAGTACTTAAAAAGATTGGAAAGTAGTTTTAGTTTAAGTACTTAAAACATTTAAAAGCAGCTTTAGTTTAAGTACAAAAAAAGATTTGAAAGCAACTTTAGCTTAAGTACCAAAAAGAATTTGAAAGCAGCTTTAGTTTTAAGTACTAAAACAAATTTGAGAGAAACTTTGAAGAAAAACTTAGTACTTTTGAAAACAAATAGATTAAGTACTTTTTGAAGAAAGGATAAAGTTTTGAATTTTGAAAAAAAATTTAAAGCTTCTCTCATTTCCTAAAAAATTTAAAGCTTCTCTCATTTCCTATCTCTCCCCCTTTGCCATATATCAAAAAACAAAGCAATATAGCAGGAAAAAGATAAATAAATTTCATAATGTGCTGTACTGACCCAATTCAAGACCAAACTAAACCAAAGCAATTTCAATTATCTCTGTAGGGTCCTGTCTAACCCAATTAGCTACTTACTAACTGTTATAAACAGTAGTTTTCGCTAGGGTTAGTCGAGTTAAGTGTTCTGTTCAAGTTAGATTTTCTAAACTTGACACTTAACTTGATTTCTGTTTATGTTGTATTTAGTGCCCCAATTACTACAGATGCACTGACTTAAAGCATCTTGAATTAAGGCAAAGACCTAAGCATCTCAACCCTTTCTAGGTTATCAGTCAAAAGTACCCAAAGGTGCTTGTGAGATGCTGGCTTCTAAATCTATAGGTGCATGCAGTTCTAGGGTTAGGGCCTAGGCTAAGTCCATTTGCGAAAAAGCCCTAGTTTTGAAGGGGGTAGTTTTTGAAAATAAAACTAAGTCGAAAAATCTATTTTAAAATGCTAAAAAGATTTTTCAAACTAATTAATAGCTGATTTTGAAATTAAGTAAAGCAGTTTTAAAATTATTATAGAAACTGATTTTAAAAATCAAGTAAAGCAGTAAGAAAATCAAGAGTGGAGTAAACCTATTCTACCAAGCATAATCCTAACTGCCTTCTTAGTGAAGTGAACTCAGACTCGGGTAGGGGTTTGGTGAATATGCCAGCTATGTTAGATTAGAATCTAGATGTTTAAGGACTATCTCACCCCTGGCTACGTGGTCTCTTACAAAGTGGTGTTTAACTTTTATGTGTTTAATTCTAGAATATTGGATTGGGTTCTTAGTTAGATTAATTGAGCTTATATTGTCAATAAAGACTTGAGTTTGGGTGTAGTTGAGCTGGAAGTCCTTAAGAGTGTGCATCATCCATAAAATTTGTGCTACACACTCTCCTAGTGCAACATACTCAGCTTCAGTTGTGGATAGAGCTACACAGTGTTGTTTTCTGCTGCACCAACTTACTAGACTATTACCTAACAGTTGGTAGCTTCCACTTGTGCTATTTCTATCTAATTTACAACCAGCGTAGTCAGAGTCCGAGTATCCTGACAAGTCAAAGGTTGAGGTCCTAGGATACCAAATCCCTACATTTAAGGTGCCCTTAACATATCTTAGAATTCTTTTTAGGGATGCTAAGTGTGTTTCCTTAGCACAGGTTTGGTATTTAGCACACATTCCTACGGCAAAAAGAATATCAGGTCTGCTGGCTGTAAGGTACAGTAGATTCCCAATCATACTTCTATAGAGTTTAAGGTCTACTGGTTTACCATTAGGGTCACTATCTATTTTTACATTTGTGGTCATGGGGGTACTTATGCTTTTAGAGTTGTCTATTTTAAATTTCTTTATTAACTCTTTGGCATATTTGAATTGATGGACATAATTTCCATCCCTAGTTTGTTTAATTTGTAACCCTAGGAAAAAGTTGAGCTCACCAACTCGGCTCATTTCAAACTCATTTTCCATTATTTTTAAGAATTCTTTTAAAAAATTAGAGTTGGTGGACCCAAAGATTATGTCATCGACGTAGATTTGGGCAATAAAGATTTCTTTTCCTAAGGTTTTAATGAATAGGGTTGAGACAATTTGTCCTTGTTTAAAGTCTTTAGAGATTAGGTAAGTTGATATGCATTCATACCAGGCCCTAGGTGCTTGTTTTAATCCATAAAGTGCCTTAGTGAGTTTGTAAACATGGTCAGGTCATTCTAAGTCTTTAAACCCAGGGGGTTGTCCTTCATAGACCTCTTCCTTAATGAATCCATTTAGGAAAGCTGACTTTACATCCATTTGGTATAATTTAAATCCTTTATGGGATACAAAGGCTAATAACATCCTAATGGACTCAAGTCTAGCTACCGGGGCATAGGTTTCGTCATAATCTAACCCTTCTACCTGACTGAATCCTTTCGCTACTAAGCGGGCTTTATTTCTGACTATTTCACCTTGATCATTTAACTTATTCCTAAACACCCACTTAGTGTCAATGACGGATTTGCCCTCAGGTTTAGGTACTAGTTCTCAGACTGGGTTTCTTTCAAATTGGGCTAACTCTTCTTGCATAGCTATGATCCAATCAGGATCAGGTAGGGCTTCCTCTAGAGTCTTAGGTTCAATTTTTGAAATCATTGCTATCTGACTAAGGTTTCTATAGGAAGACCTAGTTCTGACTCCTATAGTTGGATCACCCATAATTTGATCGGTTGGGTGACTGAGTCTGGGTTTCTTGGTTTTTCTAGAACTTAGTTCAGCCTCAAGTCCGGCTGGTCGGTTTGGTTCACTATTTGATTCAACTATTTAAGTTGGTTCAATTATTAGTTCAATAGTTGGTTCAATTGACTCATTAGTTGGTTCAATAATTAGTTCATTTATGGGTTCAATTAAAGATTCTACAGCTGGTTCATTATCTTCTTGATCAATATTTGACAAAGTTTGATTTGGATTATCAGGTTTTGAGTTAATTTCTTCATCAAATATTAAATTGGTTGTTTCTTCAATTTTCTTGATTTGTTTGTTGTAAACCCTATAGGCTCTACTTGTGGTTGAATATCCTAGGAAGATGTCTGGGGTTGACTTAAACTGGAATTTTCCTAGATAGTCTTTGGTGTTTAGGATATGGACATTACATCCAAAGACCCTTAGGTAGTATATATTTGAAAGTCTATGATAGTATAATTCATAGGGTGTTTTGTTGTGTCGCTTGTTAATCAGGACCCTATTTTGAATGTAGCAAGCCGTACTAACTGCTTCTGCCCAATATTAGTTGACTAGGTTGAATTCGTTGAGCATAGCCCTAGCGGTTTCCTGTAGAGTTCTATTTCTCCTTTCGACTATCTCATTTTGTTGGAGGATTCTAGGACACAAAAATTCATGTATGTACCCATTTACCTTACAGAATTCCTCGAACCGTTGATTTTCAAATTCTCCCCCGTGGTCACTCCTAAGTCATTTGATTTTAGTATCGTTTTGATTTTCAATTAACTTACAAAATTCATTAAATAGGTTTAGGGTTTCATCTTTGGTCTTTAAGAACCTAACCCAGGTAAACCTGAAGTAATCATCAACTATTACTAAGCAGAATCGGTTTCCGCTTAGTGACTTGGCTCCATATGAATCAATTAGGTCAAGGTGCAGGAGCTCAAGTGTGGTTTGTAATGCCCCAAATTTCCCTCTAGAACGATGTAATAATTGAACATGTGGCAAGAATAAAATTATGAATTTAAAGGGGAAAATTTCGAATAAAGAAGATATTAAGCACCTTCTTGATATATGGTGAATGTGTGTGATAATTATGTTTATATGCTACATTAATATTATGCTTGATATTATGCACATGAATGAATGAATAATGATATAAATATGCATGTGTATGAATTAAATAAGTAGCATTCTCTAGGTGGGCTTTGGTTATGCGGGCTTGGAAAAAAAAAGAAATAATAAAAGGAAGAGAAAGCAAAAAGAAGAGGAGGTGCCAAGGATTGAACCTTGGACATCAAAGGAAAGCAAAGCCTTAAGAATATTCATGTAACCAATTCACCTAGCAAGGGAGTGCTATAAGAAGAGGATGGGGAATTCTAGATAAGTGGGAAAGAAGATGAAGAGACACAAAAAATTGAAGAGACACCATTAAAGAGGTGCTTGCCTCTTTACTCATCATAAAAGGCCATGAAGAGGAGGAAAAGGCATTTCGACCAAGAACCCCCCCCCCCCTTTTCTCTCCACCAAACTCTTTTCCTTCCTCCTCTTCCTCACCGAAATGCTTGTGGCCCTTGCTACCATTTTCAAGTCATTCACCTCCTAGAGAAAACCAGACCAAAAGAAGAGAAGAAGAGGAGTGCTAGAGTTTAAGATGTCTTTTCTTCTCCAAAATTTGGAGATCTTTTGGGAACATAAGCACAAGTGGTAAGACTCCCTCACCTTCAATATAATGGCTTTTTTATGTGTTTTTTTTGATTTTTATGTTTGCTTGTGATGTTGGGTGAATGAGGATGGAAGAAAACCTTCAGGGAAGTTTCGGCCAAAAAGGGGTACCCCCCTTTTCTATGTCCAAAAAACTTAAAGGAAAAGTTCATGAAATTGTTACCACCTTTTTGTAATGAATATATGATGGATACATGGTGTTTGAATGCCCTCCATGATGTAAAGGACTTGGAAGAATTCGGCCAAGTCATGAAATGGATAGATGTTGATGCATGAAGTAGGCTATTGTTTTAATGATTGTTTCCTTGCTATATAAATGTTTTAGGCGAAGAAATTTTGTAGAATCTATGCTAAGGGACCCCTGTAACATTCGGCCAAGGGACCTTAAATTATGACTTAAAATAGATTTTTATAGACCTTCATGAAGTTATAGTTAAACCAAGTAATATGCATGTGATTGGGTGTTTTATTTCATGATGGAAATAATTTTATACCTTAGGGTCAGTACCTTATCTAAGTTGTTTGAGTCTAAATACATGCTCCATTCTATGTATTGATGTTTAGAAAAATATTACATATACCCATATGCATGATAATCCAAGTAGAACTCTAGATCATACACCTAAACTAGTGTTTGGTGAAGTACAAACTACTTTTGCACTTGTGAATGAATTCTTATGAAAATATGCTTTTATTCCCATGTTATGTGAATGATTATGCTATGAAATCCCTACTGTGAGTTTCGACAAATTACAAGAATAAGGGTTAAGAATAGACTCGAGTACAAAGCATGCCCCTAAACTATTGTTTAATGAAGCCTAGACTACCTTTATGCTTGTATATGACCTTGATGGTGGAATATGTTTTAGTTTACATCTTATATAAACTTTTATACCATGTTATACATGCTGTGAATTTCGGTAAATTACAAGGGTAAGGGTTAAGAATAAGTGCAAGTACGATTCATGCACCCAAACTAAGGTTTAGTGAAGATTAGTCTACTCTTGTACATGCTAATGATCTCTCATATAAATTATATTTTATTTCCATGATTGGATGACTTTCATGCCATGTTATTTAGCTGTGAATTTCGGACAAATACTGGGATAAGGGTTAAAAATAAGCTCAAGCACAAAATATGCTCCTAAACTAGTGTTCCATGAAGCCTAGACTACCCTTGTGCTTGTATATGATTCCATGTGTAACGTATATTTTTATTTCCATGATTATATGACTTTTATACTATGTTATGCATGCTATGAATTTTGGCCAATTAATAGAATAAAGGCTAAGAATAAATTCAAGTACAATTCATGAACCTAAACTAGTGTTTAGTGGAGTCTAGACTACCAGTGTACTTGTAAATGACCTCTTATGTAATGCATGCCTTTATTCCAATGCTATGTGAGTTTTATGCTATGATATCCTTGCTATGAAGTTTCAGCCAGCATGTATTAAGATGAGAAAAGAAAGATTAAGCTAACATATTGCCTTGATTAAGACAAGCATGTTATATGTATGATGTATTGATGAAACTAGCATGATGGTTGCTTCACTTACATGTGTTAACGAAAGGTCCTTACATGTCTTGCTATTTATGCTAATGATTATGCCATGAAAGTATGTCTATGTTTATGAATGATTGAATGTCTATAGTACATGCAATATGAAAGAAAGAAAGAAAAAGAAAGAATGCATGTTCTATATATGAAAGTATGCTTATGATTATGAATGATTGAATGTCTATAGTACATGCAATATGAAAGAAAGAAAGAAAGAAAAGAATGCATGATCTATATGAAAGAAAGAAAGAAAATAAAAGCATGCATGTATGTATTTTACTTTAAATATTGGCTTGTACCGGATCTTGAAAAAGATCCACGGTTCCGGACTACCGATGATGTTGTCCCCAGGCTGAAAGATAGTAAGCCTAGAATGTAGACCCTGTAGGTCGGGATTAGCTACCTCGCATCCTACATAGGGGTATGCGCGTAAAAGAAAGAATGGGTACAAAGCCGGGGACCCCAAAGAAGATGATGTATATGATTTTAAATTATTATTTACTATGTTTTCTAAAGAGCATCCTAATTTTTTGAAATGCACATATTCTATGTTTATATATTTTCATGTATCTTTTGTGCCTTATGAATTTGATGCTATCCATGAAATGTTATATGTTTTAAAATGTATGCGACGTATGGATTTAGTGAGTAGTAAAGACCTTACTAAGTTTCATACTTATAGTTGTTTGCTTATGTTGCAGATCAACATAGATACTACTAAAGAAAGGGAAGCTGCAGGAAGGGCTAATGTGTGTGGTGGTGACATGACTGATCGATCCACTTTAGTGTCATCAATAGACTTAGTTCTTATTTCTAATATGACATATGTTGCTACTTTATGCATGATACTTGCTAGTTCTTTTAGAGTTTATTTAAGTATGGATGCTATTAGATGTTATATGATGTTATTACTTCCTTATCGCTGCACATGCTTTTATTTATGTTTCATTCCCGCTGCAATGTTAGATTCATACGCAATGATATAAGTAGGTAAGAAAAAAAATGGGTTAAAGGTAACGCACCGCCTAACGATAAGGGGCGGGCGTTACAGCTTGGTATCAGAGCAGTTTATCATCTCACTACACACACATCAAGCCTACCTCCTGCCGCTTCCAAGTAAGAAATTCTATACTTGCCTTATTTCATGTTTATGTTGATAGCTTAATTATGCAAGTATGATTCACGATATGTATGATGGAAGCATGATTTTACCTTGGGTAAAAAAACTAGGTAGATACCATATGATATGTATGACGGAAGCATGATTTTACCTTGGATAAAACTAGGAAAATACCTTACCATGCTTTATGATGATAATGATTTAAAATGCATGTATATGAATAGAAATGACAGTAACCTTATACTAGCCTATGTGTTATTTTGTGAAGAAAGCATGACTAGAAGACAGAGTAACATGTGTAATTGGTAAAGTCACTTCAGATACATAAATGTAAGGTGTAAGAATATCGAGAAAGAGAGAGTTAGTATCATTGTGTTGTGCGCTTCTTTCCGTCCATATATTTGTGAATTGATAAAAAAACTAGTTTGATACTGGTTTTGTCAGTTTTTGTACTGACTATATCGTTTTTCAATTCCAGATGTCGCATGAGATGTGCACCACGACTCGTTGCTATGAGCGGTGTCGTGAGCTAATGGAGCAAATAGAAGAAGTTGATTATAGTCCGGTCCTTGGGATCCAAGGTAATATGGGAAAATTGGACCGATTATTTTGGAAACTCGAGCAGGAAGAGTTTCCCATCGTGGATGACTATAGAATTGGAGCACTGATACGGTCACTGCTCACGCGTGCGAGAGAAGTTGCACACCAGATATGGGGCCAGCATGAATGTCGGATCTCATATACTGAGCTATGTAAGCGGCTTCTTTGCCATAAGTTTCCGGAGGATCTGGGAGATTCTGAGGAAGATCCGGAGATGTTCGAGGAAGAACCTGAGATGTTCGAGGAAGATCTCGAGATGCTCGAGAAAGATCCAGAGATGCTCGAGGAAGATCCCGAGATGTTCGAGGAAGATCCCGAGATGCTCGAGGAAGAACCCGAGATGCTCGAGGAAGATCCCGAGATGCTCGAGGAAGATCCAGAGATGCTCGAGGAAGATCCCGAGATGTTCGAGGAAGAACCCGAGATGCTGGAGGAAGATCCCGAGATGTTCGAGGAAGAGCCCGAAATGCTCGAGGAAGACCCCGAAATGCTCGAGGAAGTTCCCGAGGTGATCGAGGAAGAACTCGGGATGGATGAGGAAGATCCGATAGAATCGGTAGAAGATCCCGAGACTGGCCGATTAGAGATGAACGGGAGACTGATAGTCACTGCCATAATATTTTATATTATGGGAATGATGTCAACCTATCTAGTTCATTAAAATTCGGTTGTTGATGTATATGAACTTATTAAGTCTAATAAATAAAGTTGTGTTAAAATGGTGATCCGAGTCTTCAGAGAATCCAGCAGGAGATCCTTGAAGGAAAGGGCGATAGTTTTTGTATCGCCGACAGAGGAGTAATATACCTTAAGGGATCGTCTATGCATCCCTAATGTTCTGGAGCTGCGGAGAGAAATTTTAGTAGAAGCTCACGGGACCCCTTATTCGATACATCTAGGATCCACTAAAATGTATCAAGACCCAAAGGAGAAATTCTGGTGGTCTGGTATGAAGAGAGATGTGGCTCAGCGTGTCAGCACTTGCCTGACCTGCCACAAGTGAAAGCAGAACACCATGACCCGGAGGAGTTCTTGTAACGACCTGGAAAATTCTCTTAATATTTTTTTTAAATATTGAGCATGTCTAGATAATTTTTCGAGGGACCTAGAAATATTAATACAAAATATGGCCTAGAAATCCATATTTTCTCATTTAAATTGAGAAAACTAAGTACTAATGGGCCTTATATGGGCTTTTTAGTATCATAATTATTGGAGAATTTTAGGTAAAAAAATTAATATAAATATAAAGGGGTTTTAATGAGAAATATTAACATAATTATGGGGAAATTTTTATAGAATTTTCGGAATTTTGGGGAAAATAATAGAAAATAAAAGGAAAAAATAAAATAACAATAAGGTGCATGGACCAAGGATTGAACCTTGGACCTCTTGTACAACCATGCATGCTCTAACCAACTCACCTAGCAAGGGAATGTTATGAGGGAATGAAATGGAGTTTGGTTAAGGCTTAAGGGAAGAGGAAGAGACTCCATGACTCTTCACTTACCCTCCTTAATGTGTTATAAAGAAGGGGGTTTGGGAGTTACCTTCTTCCTTTCATCAATTGCATTTTCTCTCCTCCTCCCTCCTCATTCTAGCCGAACACCACAAGGGAAGTTCTCCCTAGGAAAAGCTCCACAAGAAGGTCTCATCACCAAGATCTAAAGGTTTTCCAAGGATACAAGGGCAAGGGGGTTCAAGTGTCCAAAGGATTTACAATTTCCTTCTCTTTTAAGGTCTAAAAATTAAGATCAACCAATATAAGACTCCCTCACCTATGGTATAATAGTTCCTTATGTTTTTAGCATGATATATTGGTTGGTTTTTGGGATTTGATGTTGAAAGAAAAAAAAAACCATGGACCCTAGTCCTATGGGTTTCGGCCACTAGGAATTTTGGGTCCATGATGATGCTAAAAATCTTCATAATGTTGTCTAATGTGCTTTCATGATGTTTAGAGATTAAATATAATTTTTGAGAATTTTTGGGGTACCCTAGGATCCCCTAGGGTTTCGGCCAACTTCAAGAACCCATGGGTAGGGTTGGGTCTAAAACTTCAAGTATGTGTTTTATGTATTATCATGATATAAGGGAGATGGAGGATGATTTATGTGAATTTTCACATGGCCTAGAGACCCTATAAGTTTCGGCCAAGACTTGCTAATAGGGTAGAAAGTTAGGACTTTCCTCAAGTAAGGGCCCTAATGGCCCCTATGGTATGGTATGGTTGGTGTTTAATGGTTGATTTGGGGATTTTAATGGAATTTTTCCATGCACCCATGCCCTTATATGTTTCGGCCAGCCCTAGAAAGGAGGGCAAAAGGTTAGGGTTAACCCTAATCATGAGCCCCAATGGCTTCCTATGGTCTCATAGATGATGTATGGTTGTTCCTTTACCTTATGCTATTTTACATGTTTATGGAATTGATGGAACTCCACCTTATAGGTTTCGGCCAAGCCTTGTATCTAGGGTTTGGGGTGGAGTTAGGGTTCAATGAATGATGGTTTATGCTTATCATGAAGTATATATATATATATATATATAGGTCCAAGCATGTGGTAGAAATCATGTTACCTCTAACCCTAACCTTAAGCACCATGTTTTATGTTATATGTTATGATTGGATGCCATGCTTAATAGGGTTTATTATGAATACCTTTTATTTTATGCCATGTACTTGAATGGTAGGTAGAGTGTTATGGAAATCCTACCTATGCATGCTTGAGATAGATACCATGCTTAGGCAAGAAATGCAATGTTTACCTTATGTATCATGATCATACAAGCTCTATGTGGTAGGATAAATATCTATGAAAAACATATCATGTTTGATGCAATGCTTACCTTATACGTTATGATCATGCAAGTACTAGGAATAGGAATGATGTTTAGGTATGCATGCCATGTTTTATGTATGAAGATGTATGCCATGTTGAATGAATAATGATGCATGCCATGTTGTATGAATAATGATGCATGCCATGTTGTATGAATAAAGATGCATGCCATGTTTATGAAAGAAGATGCATACCATGTTTATGAATGAAGATAATGCTCATGCCTTCCAGGCATCATGATGCTATGCAATAAGTATGAACAATGAAAGGACAAGCATGTGTTAAGTCATGCTTTATGTAACATGGTTATGCTATGAATGTCTTATGAATGATGAAACATGTAAAGTATTTTACTTTATGAATGAGCTTGTACTAGACCGAAGTATGGGTCCAAGGGATGGGCACCTTAAGAACGCCCCGGTTATGGACTACCGACTATGCTGTCCACGGTTCTGGCACTACCGGAGCTGTGCAACAGGGATGGGCTCCTTAAGAACGCCTCGGTTCGGGGACTACCGACTACGCTGTCCTTACCCTAGTAGGTCGGGGCTCGCTACCTCGGATTTGCTAGGGATGCGCACTTATGATGTATGTGTTGGGACCGGGTGCATGTTGACAAGGATACGGGTTCATAAATTTTAAAATATTTACGTGCAGCGGAAGAATTAGCATAAATAATTTCTCAAATTATTTTTAACCACGTATCTAGCATGCGACCTTATGATGTGTGGACATGATCATAAATTAAAATTTTGCGGAAAAGTAAACTAATTTACTTCGTACCTCTCGTAACTCGAAGTAAGGGACGAGATCCAACCGTAGCGTCTCTTGGAAGCTCCACCTCTATTCGCGTCCACGCCGAGTTCTCTTCGGGATGACTTCACAAAGTCATGAGTTTTGTGCCGACAAGAACTACTAGATTCTCTAAAGGCACAACTAAAAGATCAAGAGAGAAGAAAGGAAACTAACCACCAAGAAACGGAATCTAAATTCCGGGAAGGAAGGAGTTGCGATCCTCTTCTTCTTCTTCTTCTTTGGCTCCTCCTTGGTGAATGTTGCTCACGCCAACCCTAGGTTGTGTGATGATGGTGCACCGGCCCTAGGAGAGGTGGACGCCGGCCCTAGGAGGAGTTAGGGGCGCCGGCCCTAGGAGGAGGAGAGGGGGAGAGAATAAGAGAGAGAGGGAGAGAACTACTAGATCTCTTGATTACTCAATTAGGAATTCAAGGCTTGCCTTTGGTTCCTTTATATAGTAGCCTCTCCCTTGCCAAGTCTCCCTCTTAACGGAATTTTCATAAGAAAATTATCCTATAAATTTTCTTATGAATTATTCAGTTTAAGCCAAGTTTTATTATAACTAACTTTATAATAAAACAAATACATCTCTCCTTTTATTATGGAATAAATTTTACAAGAAATTTATAAATTTTCTTATTATGGAAAAATCAATTCATAATTGATTTTATAAAATTAAAATAAACAATTCCATGGATCATTTTAATTTCCATAAAAAGAATAAATTTCTATAAACTTCTTTATATAAATTTCTTTATACAAATTTATTTATCCATAATTTTATAAAACAAATCGCGCTAAATTTATTTTATTAATTAAACCAAATTAATTGGTTTCTCCCCTTTGTTGTGGCCGGCCAAACCAAAGAGGGTTGGCACCCTCTTTGGCCGGCCAAACCGAGCCGATCCCATGCGAATTAAACTCATTTAATTCGCCCAATAAGCCTTCAAATGACTTAGCCATTTTAAGCTTCCGTTGCGCCTCTGATTAACTCAAATTCGACTTATTTCTCTTGATCGAAAAATCCAATTTTCAACTCGTTTTAAATCCCTCGGATTACTCGTAGTGCGTGTGACTAAATAGGCTTTCGATTTATGTTGGTCGTCTATAATCAACCAATTATAGAACGATCATGAGTGACACCTAGTAGTACATCATGACCCCCAATCAATCGAAAGATCAACGGTTGACCTCAGAAGTAATTCTGAAACCCTTCAGCAACTCTAATGAATCGTGCCTCATTCCCTTCACCATCTTATACCCACTTGGTTCAGGACACGGTCTATGTGTGTCAGTCCCCACTAGGTTGACTACGTCACACCTAGCCCAAGTAGTGTCTTTCTCGTCCTTTGGATTTCTAATTACTCTCATGTATTTAAGAGACTCATACTCTAAACATGACATGCTCTGGCCAGAGGCTTTGAGTAACAATCCGACGATAGGCCTGGGTATACATCTCCTCGCAAGGAGTGGTGAATCCTTTGTAGGCTCTTCAAACATCTTCGGGCACTTCGGCTTATACCCAACCATCCTGGGTCCATACCTCCTTGGAGATGCTTGCTTAAGATGTTAAAGTATAAGTCTCCATGACCAAGATGACTTGAACACCGCAAGTCAAAGGATCATCGCACTTAAGCTGCGGTAAGAACTTCACTGACCTGTCTATGTATAGACTACCATGTGAAGTTTTACAGTCAGTCACTCCAATGAACTAGTTCCCTTAACTAGCATCCATGTTTATCTCCGGACATCCCAATGTCACTAGCCAGTGAGAATCAGCTGATTAGAGAATAGCCCATGCTAGTCTCAACAGAATTGATAGTGTCCGTTTTTATCAATTCATCGACTAGGGATATTTTCAATACTTCACAATTGCACATGTAGAGATAATCACTAGTTGTGATCCCATCACAAATTCTCTTATGCTATGAATTGTATTGCGGACATTCAGTAGATGAGTTTAAGATCCCAATCAAATACACAAATATGTATACTCAAATAGTGAATTTTCATTTATTAAAATAAATGTTTACAATCATAAGGCGATTGCCTTAGGACACTTCTCTCATATCACTAACAGTATGTATGTGGTACAAGCCGAGGACCCCAATGATATGATGATTATGTTTAAACATTTAAAAGTATGTTTTTAAATGTTAAGCATCCTTATGTATATGCATTCCACTCATGCATTCATTCATGTTATGCATTATGCTATGCTAATAAGATTTTATGCTTACGCTTCATGTTAAGAAAGATGCATGAGAGTAATTGATCTATGTCATGATTATGCTAAGAAGATGCTCATATGCTATGATAGGAAGTATGCCTATATTTATGCCATACGGGTTGGTTTACACTTTGTAGACATGTTTATACCATGTATTATGCCATGTTAAGAATGTTTATTATGTTTTGTTTATACCATGTATTATGCCATGTTAAGAATGTTTATTATGTTTTGTTTATACCATGTATTATGCCATGCTAGGAATGTTTATTGTGTTTATGTTTATGCCATGTAGCATACCATGCTTAGATTGTTTACTATGTTTACGTTATGCCATGTTTCATGCCATGCTAGGAATGTTCACTTATGTTTATGTTCATGCCATGTCACTTATATGATAAGTGATTCAAGTTGTTATGTTCTAAGTAGAGCACCAAGTATGTTAATGTTCCATGTGCTCATTTATGAGATGATGAATAGTTTTTGAGAGTAGGAAAGAGTCTTACTAAGCCTGTGTGCTTATAGTCTTATTTCCTTATACCGCAGATCATTCAAGGGGGCAATGAGGAAGCAGCAGGAGGGCAAGAACGCATGTGTGTGGTAGTGACTTGGCCCAGGAAACCATATGTTTATCGTTTATGCTAGAACTTTACTTTGGTCTCTTATATGCTTGAATGCTTGAATAATAACTTATGGAACTCTATGACGTGATGTTAAGTATGACATGATATGATGATTAAGTATGAAGTCAATATGCCGAGTTTCCGTGTCATTATGTTAAGAATGGTAGTAGGGCATGTAGGTGTAAGAATAAAGTTATTCCGCTGCCTTATGAAGTCTACATGCCCTAAGTATGTTAACGTAACGCCGCTTTATGAAAAAAAAAGCGGACGTTACAGATTGGTATCAGAGCAGTTACCATCTCACTACATACACATCAAGCCCTCTTCCTGCCGCTTCCAAGTAAGTACCTCTTTACATATCTTATAGTAGTAAGATGTTTTATGATTTTAAGATATGCAAGTATGAACGATAATTATGATGAAAAGTACCTTAGGATATGTAACCATGAATGATATTTTATCTTCTTTCATGAATTAAATATTTAGAATAATATAGGGGTAGGAAAAAAACTGATATTGGCCATACTTATTTTGGGTGAAGAAGAACATGGCTAGAAGATAGAGTAACCGACTTAACGAGGCAACCCCATCGCCTGATCAGATGCAATTAGTGACCCAACATCAGCGCCAAGTCACCGAGCAGTAGCAGACCATTAATACTTTGATGAACCAACAGGAAAATTCTACTACTCCACCAGTGAACCAGACTGCTATACCTATGGCGCCTACGGTTACGCACACTCCTCCGCCAGGCTCGACCACTGTGGCACGACAGGAGGCTTACCTGATCCAGTGGTTAAGGCTGAAACCGGAGAATTTCTCGGGTGCTGGCGAACCTTGGGACGCCCAGGCATGGTTCAAGACGATGGAAAGTACCCTGGAGCTGCTGGACTGGCCTGAGCATGAGAAGTTCAAGTGTGCGCCATTCTGCCTGTCTGGGGATGCCAGAATGTGGTGGGAAAGGGTTAAGGCCAAGGGACCAGTGGACCAGATGGTGTGGGCAGATTTTGAATCAGAGTTTTTTGAAGAATTCTTCAACATGCGGGTCACGAACAGACACTATGACGAATTCACTGAATTCCGGCAGGGCGATCTCTCGGTCAATGAAGCTGTGAAGAAATTCAATCGGCTGGCTCGACTGTGCCCTGAGTTGGTCCGTACTGAGAAAGAGAGGGTCCGACTTATGCTAAGAATGTTGCGGCCTGAAATAGCTCTGAATGTGGCTGGCGGAGTTAGCAAACCCCAGACCGTCGAGGAACTGTTTAGTAGTGCCCTACTCACTGAGCACTATCTGCACAATATCAATCAGCAACGGAAGGCGATGAATGAAATTAGGAATCAAGTTCACACCGGAATCCTTGATTCTTTCTCTCATTATCCCTAATGATCTTTCCATTAATGATCGCTTAGGAGGACAAAGGTCCCAGAGCAACCACGTTGGCGGGAAGGGGGATCAAGGGGGCAAATGGAAGTCATGGAACAACTCTCAAGGAGGCCCAGCAAATAAACAGACCAAGTTTTCCCCATGCGAGACATGCGGGAAGAATCACTCCGGGGAATGCTGCAAGGGTACGAATCGGGTTTCACCTGTGGTCTGGAGGGACATATGGCAGCTTATTGTCCAACAAAGAACCAGGCCCCTCCCCAACCACTGGCGCAGTACCCGGGTGCACCAGCGAAGTTGCACTATATGCCAGCCGAGCTGGCCCCGATGTTGGAAGCCTCCCCAACAGTGACAAATGCCAAGGTTTTCTCGGTTACCAAGGAGGATGCTGCGGAAGCTTCTACGGTTGTCACAGGTCAGATACTTATTTCCAGTCAGTATGCTACTGCATTATTTGATACTGGGGCAACGCACTCGTTCATTTCGGTGCCCTTTACCAAGAAGATAGATAGGATGTCGCAAGGGTTAGATTGCAGGTTCTTAACGACCCTACCCTCGGGAGAAATAATGACATCCACTCATGTGCTGTGTGGGGTGTCGGTCGGAATTGCAGGAAGGGAACTTTACTGCGATCTGATAGTACTCGACATGAAAGATTATGATGTTATAATGGGAATGGATTTCCTGGGTAAATACGGTGCTTCTATTGAGTGCCGTAAATGAAAGGTGGTTTTTCGACCTGAGGCAAGTTCTATGTTCGAATTCATCGGAGAGCCAAGGAAAAGAACCGGGAAATATTTATCAACTCTCCAAGCTCAGAAGATGTTAGACAAATGATGTACTGGATTTCTGGCTTATGTGGTGGATGCCAGTCAAGTGAAGAATCGAAAGCTGGAAGATGTCCGGGTGGTATGTAATTACCCAGAGGTTTTCCCAGATGAGTTACCAGGATTAGCTCCTGATAGAGAAGTGGAATTTGAGATCGAATTAATTCCTGGTACTAACCCGATCTCCAAGGTACCTTACCGTATGGCGTCAGCTGAATTAAAGGAACTTCAGGAACAGCTACAGGAGTTGCTAGATAAGGGATTTATTCGCCCTAGTCATTCCCCGTGGGGAGCTCCAGTACTGTTTGTGAAGAAGAAAGACGGATCTATGCGCATGTGCATAGATTATCGAGCGCTGAACAACGTAACTATTAAGAACAGGTATCCCCTTCCGAGGATAGATGATCTGTTTGACCAATTAAAGGGAGCCACTATTTTCTCAAAAATCGATTTGAGGTCTGGGTATCATTAAGTTAGAGTAAAACAGGAGGATATTCCGAAGACGGCTTTCCGAACAAGGTACGGGCACTTTGAGTTTGTTGTTATGCCTTTCGGCGTGACGAATGCTCCTGCTATGTTTATGGACCTTATGAATCGGGTGTTCTCATCGTTCCTCGACAAATTTGTGATCGTCTTCATCGACGATATCCTTATTTATTCGAGGACCCAAGAAGAGCACACTGAGCACCTGAAGATAGTATTAGAGATTCTTCGGGAAAAGCAACTATACGCGAAATTTTCCAAATGTGAGTTCTGGCTCGACCAAGTGGGCTTTTTGGGCCATATTATTTCTAAAGACGGGGTTATGGTAGATCCAATGAAGGTTGAAGCTGTGAATAACTGGAGCCGGCCGAAGAACGCTAGTGAGATCAGAAGTTTCCTGGGGTTGGCAGGCTATTATAGAAATTTTGTGGAGGATTTCTCGAGGATCGCAGCCCCTTTAACGGCTCTCACCTGGAATGTAACGCCCCGAAATTTTCCATATGAAATATTAGGAAATATATAAATTCATGAATATGAAATATGGTGAAATTCATGAAATAGTATCATGAAATATTATGAATTCATAAATATGAAATATTATGGAATTCATGAAATAGTATCATGAAATATTATGAAATATTATGAATTCATAAATATGAAATATTATGGAATTCATGAAATAGTATCATGAAATATTATGAAATATTATGAATTCATAAATATGAAATATTATGGAATTCATGAAATAGTATCATGAAATATTATGAAATATTATGAATTCATAAATATGAAATATTATGGAATTCATGAAATAGTATCATGAAATATTATGAAATATTATGAATTCATAAATATGAAATATTATGAAATTCATGAAATAGTATCATGAAATATTATGAAATATTATGAATTCATAAATATGAAATATTATGGAATTCATGAAATAGTATCATGAAATATTATGAATTCATAAATATGAAATATTATGGAATTCATGAAATAGTATCATGAAATATTATGAAATATCATGAATTCATAAATATGAAATATTATGGAATTCATGAAATATTATCATGAAATATTATGAAATATATGAATTCATGGAATATAATTAATATTATGAAATTTCATGATGGGCTTGGCTTAATGGGCTTGGATTGGTGCAAAATGTGATAAAATGAAAATAAAGAAGGGAGGAAGCAGGGATTGAACCTTGAACCTCCAGTTGCACTAGCAATGTCTTAACCATTGCACCAAGCCATGTTTCTTGTTGAGAGAATAAGAAACATGCTTGTTAAGTGTGTAAGAGTGAAGAGACATGTCTTTTCATGAGAAAAGTATAAATAAGGGGAAGTTGGAGTAACTTCCTTCTCTTCTCTTCTTCTTCCTCTTCACTCTTCCCCACCGAGACCCTCTCCCCTCTCCTTCTCATTTTCGAAAATCAAGTCTAGGGTTCTAGCCCTAGAAAAGTTGGAAGGAAGAAGACCTTTGAAGGTTCTTGCCACTACTAAGTCTAAGGAGCCCTAGAGAAGATTCGGAAAGGATTTTCACTTGCCCTACAAATCTAGGGTACCCTACGGAGTAAGAGAAAGAGAAATCCAAGCGAAAGGATGTAAGTATCCTCTCGCCTGTGGCATAATTGTTGTTGAATGTTTGGTTGTTTCATTCTTTTGCAAGATCACAAGGACCCTCCTTGATGAAGGTTTCGGCCACCCCAAGTAAGGGGTCCAAGAAAAGAGTTTTTGACCAAACCTTGATATATGCTATTACTCATAGGGACTTTAGACTCATATGTGTGTTTTCCAAATGTTTGGAAGGACAAAAAAAAACTAGGGTTTGGTACCCTACAAGTTTCGGCCACCCTTGTGGTGGAGGCCAAGTGAAGTTTTCTTTTATCAAACCTTGATACATGCTAGTGCCCTAGGGATTCTATACACATGTGTGGTGTTTCCAAATGTTTGGGAGAACAAAAATTAGGGTTTTAGCCACCCTACAACTTTCGGCCAAAGGGGATTAAATTGGGGCTTTGGGTGGAATTATTTTATGTATATGTGTGGTTTATGCAAAATGTTGTGAACAAAACCTAGGGTTACACCCTTGTGTAGGTTTCGGCCAACACCCAAGAAGGGACCTTGGTTACCCCTTGATGCATGTGAAGACCCCTTGGAATTTAGAGTATACCTATATGTTGTGTCCCTACATTTTTGTGATAGCAAAACCTAGGGTTTTGAACTTGGATGGGTTTCGGCCAAGGCTTAGAAAAAAAAGGGTTAGTGAGGGTTGAATTATCCTACAATATATCCATGTTTAAGATAAGTATACAAGGTGTTTGAATAAAGGTATGTGTGAATGATTAATGCAAAAGTCCTAATATTTCCCTACTCTTGATGTTTCGGCCAACCCACTAGGACTAGGGTTTGTAAAGGTCAAACTACCCTATGATATATGATTATGGTTGGGGATGATCATATGTATATGTATGTGGTGTTAAATGGAATGGTTGATAAGGAAACCTTAATTGATAGCATGCTTTGATATGTTTATGTATGAGGTGTTTAAATGAGATGTCTGATTGAAATCTTAATTGATAGCATGCTACCACTCTCTACGATATGAGTATGACCTATGTGACCAAAGCTTGTCAGGTCTAAGGTAGGTTAAGTGGTTGAAATATAATGCATGATGAAATATGATGAACATGTATGAAATGTGATGTATATATGAACATGTATGACATATGATGCATGTATGAACATGTATGAAATATGATGAATATATGAACATGTATGAAATATAATGTATGTATGAGCATGCCTTATAGCCCATGGGGTACATTTATGAAATTGCATGTGATATGTTAAAATGCTTGAAAGGATACTCAAATAGTATGGGATCAAGAGCACCCGAATGTGTGGTGTGTCCCTAGGGGATCAAGAGCACCCTTGAAGAGTGGTGTGTCCCATAAGAGTAAATATGGAGTATTCCTTAGCATATATGTAACAGCATGATAAGTATTTTACTTTTGAAGTTGTGTACCCGACTCGGAAGGGGGTCGTTAAATAAATCCGGGGTGCATGTTAACGTGACTCCGGTAGGACGGAAGGGTCCTGCTCTAATGACTTGGTGGCTCGCTACCCCAATTCATTAGGGAACGCGTAATAGTTCCGCGCGATAGTTGGTACACAACAGGGCCCGATATGATATGGATGTATTTTTAAATAATACCATTATGGAAATGTTTTGAAAACATTCATTGAGAATATTTGTAATATGTGAAGAGTATGCTTAAGGTACTTGATATTGCATGTTAGAAACTTGGATGTTTAATATGCTTTGATGAACTCATGCTTATGATTTATTATGTGTACATGTTATGCTTTCGTATGGTTTTAGCGAGTAGGACAGGATCCTTACTAAGCATTTATGCTTACTAGTTTATGTGTTGTCTTATGCTGCAGATAACACTTAAATGGAAGGAAGAGGCAGGAGGCTGAAGATGTGTGGGGTGGTGGCTCGGGAAGAAAGATTTCTATATCTACATATTTATGCTTATGTTATGCTCCTTGACAATGAATGATAGTGATTAGGATTGATATTGCATGATAATAGTTACACTTGGAATTTTCATATACTTGATTTATTGGATTATATTATGGTGTGAAATAATATGTGAACCTATCATGTTATATAATGTCGTTCTAGTATAGTGGTAAGTATTCTTGCATTGTTGTTTTAATGTCATGCTAGGGGATAGAAATAGAAAAAAAATATTACTATATGATTGAATGTACGTAACCCCGCCCCGAGAGTAGATATAAGGGCGGGCGTTACATGGAAGGATAAGAAGTACGAATGGACGAAAGACTGTGAAAAGAGTTTCTTGGAACTACAAAGGAGACTCACAAGTGCACCAATCCTTACCCTTCCAGAATGTAATCAGATCTTTGACATGTATAGCGATGCCTCCAAACTAGGACTTGGAGCTGTACTTATGCAGAATGGAAAAGTTATTGCCTATGCCTCTAGACAACTCAAGGAATATGAACAGAATTACCCCACTCATGATCTGGAACTGGCCGCGGTGGTCTTCGCTCTTAAGATATGGAGGCATTATTTGTACGGAGCGCAGTGTCGAATTTATACAGACCACCAGAGTCTGCGATATTTCTTCACTCAGAAGGACCTGAATATGAGAGAACGCCGATGGCTTGAGTTGGTAAAGGACTATGACTGCGAGATCTTCTATCATCCAGGGAAGGCGAACAAAGTGGCCGATGCACTCAGCCGGAAGTCAAGTGCCACCTTGATGTCCATATCCAAATTATCCCGACCACTTGAAAGAGAAATTATGAATTTTGGGGTCGAAGTCATCTCCGGGCGACTTTCCACCATGACAATATCACCCGCGCTATGTGAGGACATATTGGAAAAACAAAATGGTGATCTGAGTCTCCAAAAAATAAAACAGGAGATCCTAGGAGGAAAGGGCGATGGTTTTCATATCGCCAAAGGGGTGGTACTATACCTTAGGGATCGCCTATGTATCCCTAATGATCTGGAGCTTCGAAGGAAAATACTGACGGAAGCTCACGAAACCCCTTATTCGATGCATCCAGGATCCACCAAGATATATCAGGATCTGAAGGAGAGGTTCTGGTGGTCCGGTATGAACAGGGATGTGGCTCAGCATGTTAGTACTTGCAGGACTTGCCAGCAAGTAAAAGCAGAACACCAGCGACCCGGAGGAGTTCTGCAGCCACTAACGATTCCGGAGTGGAAATGGGAAGACATCTCTATGGATTTCATTTCAGGGCTTCCCAGGACTACGAATGGATATGATGCAATATGGGTAATTGTGGACAGGCTGACAAAGTCTGCTCACTTCTTGACGATCAAGATGACTTATTCGATTGAGCAACTGGCTCAATTATATGTTAAGGAAGTAATTAGTCTTCATGGAGTTCCCAAGACCATCATCTCAGATAAGGATGGTCGCTTTACTTCGCATTTTTGGGAATGCGTTCAGAAGTCTCTCGGCACTAAATAGCGATTTAGCACCGCCTTTCACCCTCAGACGGACGGGCAAACTGAACGGGTGAACCAAATACTAGAAGATATGTTGAGAGCTTGTGCCCTGGATTTCAAGGGAAGTTGGTGTCGATATCTATGCTTAGCGAAATTCGCTTACAATAATAGCTACCAAGCTACTATCGGAATGGCACCTTATGAAGCCATGTATGGGAGGAGATGTAGGTCTCCGATCTGTTGGTACGAGGGTGGTGAAAAGAAGGAAATGGGGCTCACAACAGATGTTATCGACAGCGCCACCCGAGCTATACAGAATATTCGACAACGGATAGAAACTACTCAGAGCCGGCAGAAGAGTTATGCCGATGTCCGGCGTAGACCACTGGAATTTAATGTTGGAGATTGGGTATTTCTCAAAGTGGCTCCTATGAAGGGGGTGACAAGATTTGGGAAGAAAGGAAAACTAAGTCCGCGCTATGTGGGATCGTACCTGATTCTGAAAAGAGTCAGTAAAGTGGCATATGAGCTAGAGCTGCCTCCAGAAATGTCAGCTATCCATAACGTATTCCATGTGTCCCTGCTTAAAAAGTGTATCCCAAATATGGACCAAGTGATCGAGCCACAGACAGTACAAGTGCAGGAGGATCTAAGTTATGAGAGCAGACCCATCCAGATTTTGGATAGGGGAGTCAAGAAGCTGAGGAGTAAGGAGGTACCCTTAGTCAAGGTCATATGGCAAAGTCAACGGTTCGAAGAAGCTACCTGGGAACGCGAGGACGAGATGAGGCGCAAGTACCCGGAGCTATTCTAAGTTCGAGGACGAACTTTCATGAGGTATGGGGGATTGTAACGACCCGGAAAATTCTCTTAATATTTTCTTTAAATATTGAGCATGTCTAGATAATTTTCCGAGGGACCTAGAAATATTAATACAAAATATGGCCTAGAAATCCATATTTTCTCATTTAAATTGAGAAAACTAAGTACTAATGGGTCTTATATGGGTTTTTTAGTATCATAATTATTGGAGAATTTTAGGTAAAAAAATTAATATAAATATAAAGGGGTTTTAATGAGAAATATTAACATAATTATGGGGGAATTTTTAGAGAATTTTCAGAATTTTGGGAAAAATAATAGAAAATAAAAGGAAAAAATAAAATAACAATAAGGTGCGTGGACCAAGGATTGAACCTTGGACCTCTTGTACAACCATGCTTGCTCTAACCAACTCACCTAGCAAGGGAATGAAATGAAGTTTGGTTAAAGCTTAAGGGAAGAGGAAGAGACTCCATGACTCTTCACTTACCCTCCTTAATGTGTTATAAAGAAGGGGGTTTGGGAGTTACCTTCTTCCTTCCATCAATTGCATTTTCTCTCCTCCTCCCTCCTCATTCTAGCCGAACACCACAAGGGAGGTTCTCCCTTGGAAAAGCTCCACAAGAAGGTCTCATCACCAAGATCTAAAGGTTTTCCAAGGATACAAGGGCAAGGGGGTTCAAGTGTCCAAAGGATTTACAATTTCCTTCTCTTTTAAGGTCTAAAAATCAAGATCAACCAATGTAAGACTCCCTCACCTGTGGTATAATAGTTCCTTATGTTTTTAGCATGATATATTGGTTGGTTTTTGGGATTTGATGTTGAAAGAAAAAAAAACCAAGGACCCTAGTCCTATGGGTTTCGGCCACTAGGAATTTTGGGTCCATGATGATGCTAAAAATCTTCATAATGTTGTCTAATGTGCTTTCATGATGTTTAGAGATTAAATATAATTTTTGAAAATTTTTGGGGTACCCTAGGATCCCCTAGGGTTTCGGCCAACTTCAAGAACACATGGGTAGGGTTGGGTCTAAAGCTTCAAGTATGTGTTTTATGTATTATCATGATATAAGGGAGATGGAGGATGATTTATGTGAATTTTCACATGGCCTAGAGACTTTATAAGTTTCGGCCAAGACTTGCTAATAGGGTAGAAAGTTAGGACTTTCCTCAAGTAAGGGCCCTAATGGCCCCTATGGTATGGTATGGTTGGTGTTTAATGGTTGATTTGGGGATTTTAATGGAATTTTTCCATGCACCCATGCCCTTATATGTTTCGGCCAGCCCTAGAAAGGAGGGCAAAAGGTTAGGGTTAACCCTAATCATGAGCCCCAATGGCTTCCTATGGTCTCATAGATGATGTATGGTTGTTCCTTTACCTTATGCTATCTTACATGTTTATGGAATTGATGGAACTCCACCTTATAGGTTTTGGCCAAGCCTGGTATCTAGGGTTTGGGGTGGAGTTAGGGTTCAAAGAATGATGGTTTATGCTTATCATGAAGTATATATATATTTATAAGTCCAAGCATGTGGTAGAAATCATGTTACCTCTAACCCTAACCTTAAGCACCATGTTTTATGTTATATGTTATGATTGGATGCCATGCTTAATAGGGTTTATTATGAATACCTTATGTTTTATGCCATGTACTTGAATGGTAGGTAGAGTGTTATGGAAATCCTACCTATGCATGCTTGAGATAGATACCATGCTTAGGCAAGAAATGCAATGTTTACCTTATGTATCATGATCATACAAGCTCTATGTGGTAGGATAAATATTTATGAAAAACATGTCATGTTCGATGCAATGCTTACCTTATACGTTATGATCATGCAAGTACTAGGAATAGGAATGATGTTTAGGTATGCATGCCATGTTTTATGTATGAAGATGTATGCCATATTGAATGAATAATGATGCATGCCATGTTGTATGAATAAAGATGCATGCCATGTTTATGAAAGAAGATGCATACCATGTTTATGAATGAAGATAATGCTCATGCCTTCCAGGCATCATGATGCTATGCAATAAGTATGAACAATGAAAGGACAAGCATGTGTTAAGTCATGCTTTATGTAACATGGTTATGCTATGAATGTCTTATGAATGATGAAACATGTAAAGTATTTTACTTTATGAATGGGCTTGTACCAGACCGAAGTATGGGTCCAAGGGATGGGCACCTTAAGAACGCCCCGGTTATGGACTACCGACTATGCTGTCCACGGTTCTGGCACTACCGGAGCTGTGCAACAGGGATGGGCTCCTTAAGAACGCCTTGGTTCGGGGACTATCGACTATGCTGTCCTTACCCTAGTAGGTCGGGGCTCGCTACCTCGGATTTGCTAGGGATGCGCGCTTATAATGTATGTATGTGGTACAAGCCGGGGACCCCAATGATATGATGATTATGTTTAAACATTTAAAAGTATGTTTTTAATAGTTAAGCATCCTTATGTATATGCATTCCACTCGTGTATTCATTCATGTTATGCATTATGCTATGCTAATAAGATTTTATGCTTACGCTTCATGTTAAGAAAGATGCATGAGAGTAATTGATCTATGTCATGATTATGCTAAGAAGATGCTCATATGCTATGATAGGATGTATGCCTATGTTTATGCCATACGAGTTGGTTTACACTTTATAGACATGTTTATACCATGTATTATGCCATGTTAAGAATGTTTATTATGTTTTGTTTATACCATGTATTATGCCATGCTAGGAATGTTTATTGTGTTTATGTTTATGCCATGTAGCATGTCATGCTTAGATTGTTTACTATGTTTACGTTATGCCATGTTTCATGTCATAGTAGGAATGTTCACTTATGTTTATGTTCATGCCATGTCACGTATATGATAAGTGATTCAAGTTGTTATGTTCTAAGTAGAGCACCAAGTATGTTAATGTTCCATGTGCTCATTTATGAGATGATGAATGGTTTTTGTGAGTAGGAAAGAGTCTTACTAAGCCTGTGTGCTTATAGTCTTATTTCCTTATACCGCAGATCATTCAAGGGGACAATGAGGAAGCAGCAGGAGGGCAAGAACGCATGTGTGTGGTAGTGACTTGGCCTAGGAAACCATATGTTTATCGTTTATGTTAGAACTTTACTTTGGTCACTTATATGCTTGAATGCTTGAATAATGACTTATGGAACTCTATGACGTGATGTTAAGTATGACATGATATGATGTTTAAGTATGAAGTCAATATGCCGAGTTTCCATGTCATTATGTTAAGAATGGTAGTAGGGCATGTAGGTGTAAGAATAAAGTTATTCCGCTGCCTTATGATGTCTACATGCCCTAAGTATGTTAACATAACGCCGCTTTACGAAAAAAAAAGCGGGCGTTACAGTTCTGCAGCCACTTCCAATTCCATAATGGAAATGGGAAGATATCTCTATGGATTTCATTTCAAGACTTCCCAGGACTACAAATGGATACGACAATATATGGGTTATCGTCGACAGATTGACGAAGTCATCCCATTTCCTAGCAATCAAGATGACATATTCGATTGAGCAACTGGCTCAATTTTATGCTAATGAAATCATCAGACTGCATGGCATTCCCAGGACCATCATTTCATATAGAGATTGTCGCTTCACATCACAATTTTGGGAATGTGTTCATAAAGCTCTCGGCACGAAGCTGCGTTTTAGTACCGCCTTCCATCCTCAGAATGATGGGCAAACGGAAAGAGTGAACCAAGTACTGGAAGACATGCTACGAGCCTGTGCCCTGGATTTCAAAGGGAGCTGGTGCCGATACTTATGTCTAGCGGAATTCGCTTACAATAATAGCTACCAAGCTACTATCGGAATGGCACCTTATGAAGCATTATATGGACGGAGATGTAGGTCTCCAATATGTTGGTACGAGGGTGGCGAAAAGAAAGGGATGGGACTCCAGACGGATTTTATCGACGACACCACCCGAGCTATACAGAGTATCCGCCAAAGAATAGAGACTGCCCAGAACCGGCAGAAGAGCTATGCGGATCAGAGACGTAGACCGTTGGAGTTCGACGTCGGAGATTTGGTGTTCCTCCGAGTAGCTCCTTGATGGCCACGGATTATGTGTCACGAATGTGTGCGTCTCAAATTTAGAATATTTGTAAATGCTAGAAACCCTTTTTGCAATTAAAGAATAAAAGCGTAGTAAAGGGACCACAGGTCGTATTTTTCCTAGGACTAGTTCAGGTTGTTCGATTCGTGCACGAGTTTATGTGTCGTTAATATTTTTGGGTTTCAGATAAGAAATGGGTTTGGTTTAGTAATGAGAGATGAAAACACAATGCAAAGAGAGATTGGCTTAACTAAAGGAACTAACCAAGATAATGGCATCTAAAGAACTTAACCAATAAGAAACCTAATCAAACAATTTCATTTAATCGAATCTGGGAACACAATCTGATATTAAGTGCTAGCTCAATGCAAAGCAAATGAATCAAAACAATGCTAAGCAATCTCAAACTAATCAATTCAAGGGCACTGCTAAAACCTAATTTGAACCTATATGCAAGCAACAAAAGGAAAACTCATATGCAGAAATGGATAATGGAATTCAGAACTAACTGGATGTTAAACAAGCTAACTTCAAACACCTTGTCACATGTAAAATCGCATTTAACTTGATACCCAAACTGGTTTTTGATACAAAGTGGATAAACTGAAACAACTTGATACAAAGGAATAGAATCGTATGCACCTAATATTGCTGCTAAATTCAGCACTAGAAACTATTAAATTCAGAAATGCTACTGATCAAATTCAGCTTAGAAGTGTAAGCTAACAGTGAACTGAGTTGTAGGTATGAAAGAAGAAATGCAGTAACAAAATTCAAAGCAATGCAGAAATGTCTAGGGCAGAAACAGCTTTCAGAAATGCAGTTTAGTTCAATTGCAGAGCAAACACGCAAGGCAGTCTAAGTTTGAGTGTATAACCTAGTATCCAACAAGATGTATAAGATCTACATTTACTGATGCAAACATAAGAAAACTACAACTAAAATCTTGCAAAACTAGTACTGAAGTTGACCTGCAGGGATGGATTCTATGCAACTGTCGAACAGAGTTTCAGAATTCTAAATTGATTTCTATGCAAATGAGACAATCTTCAGAGTGAATTCAAGAAGAACAACTAAGCTCACTTGATACAAGAATTATGACATCAAGCTTAAAACTGATACAAGGAGAAAAGTTGATACGCAACCTGCAAAACTGAAACGCTGAAACTTAAAAAAACTGGTATACAGCTACAAGTTGAAACATAAGAAACTAACTCATGAATCAAACTGAAATTAAGACTATTGTTCAGTAAACAAGCTCACTAGTTAACTACCTGCAAATTTGAACCTAATTAAAGCTGGAAAAATTCAGAAATGAAGACGAAATAGCTGAAAAAAAACAGAACAGAAACTATTTTGCTGAAATTGAAATTACAGCTAGGAAAACAAGAAATACAACCAAAAACTAAGTCTCGATCCTTCACTTGTATCAAGACCTCCTTGCCGTCACACAAGGGCAAGCCATGAACCCCTTCAACTCACAAATCAATGGGAAATTGGCTTCACTGTCAAATCTGCTCAAAATTTTCACTCGGCTGGATAAACCCAATCCGATATCCTCGATCTCGTGATTCCGAGGTTTGATGATGATCAAAGAATACCAGAGTACCCTCCAGTAAGCTCCAATGGAAGAAAACGACTGTGATAGCGATTGAATCGATCAGATTGCAGAAGTTGCTGAAACCCTCACTCAACTCTGCTCCAAGGCAATTCTGAGCTTGAATCTCCACTGAAGCCTTCTCCCAAGGATCCAGATCTTACTCCAAGATCGTGATCGAGTTGGCCACGCCTTCGGATAAAGAAAATAGAAGTAGAAACGAAGAACAGCAGAGAAACTTGTGAAGAAATAGCTACGACTGGCGAAGACGCGACAACAGATTTGAAACAAGGAGTTGGTTTAAGTAGTTAAACAGTAAATGGCTGAGATTCTTTCAATTCCATCCAACGGTTGATCTTCGTCTGATTTAACTCAAACATCCTAGATCTTGATCAAGGGTCAGGATCATCCTCGGGGTAGCTCGGATCTGCCAGATTTGAAGCGGATGGTTCAGATCACCTTGATCTTTGAATAGATGGTCTAGATCGCTCTGATCGTGATCCAACGGCTAGATGATCTCCAATTGGGCTGAAACCTTCAAATCTTGATCTGATCGCTCGATTAGACTTAATCCCATCTTGGATTGATCAGAAGTTCTCAGATGGTCTGGATCTAACCGTTCTTGCATCAGACGGTCCATATTAGTTGACGCTTGATTACTTGATCCAGTCCACTTTTGACTCAACTTTGACCCAACATGACCTAGGTCCATGATCCTTCCAAGCCTACAAAAGTAGATCAAAAATTTAGTGACAAAACAACTCAAATATATCAAGATTTGCAATTAGGTCCAAAAAGAGTATGAATCCTAGAACCTAGGGTAAATCCACAATTACACAAGTAAAGTATGGGTCATACACGGATTTTAGCATATGAAATGATCAATAAAATGATACTTATCACTCCTATGAAAGGTGTAATGCGATTCGCGAAGAATGGAAAGCTTAGTCCGCGATATGTGGGATCGTACAAGATCCTGAACAGAGTGGGCAAGGTGGCTTACGAGCTGGAGCTACCTCAGGAGATGTCCGCTATCCACAATATTGTGTTCCACGTGTCGATGCTCAGAAAGTGCATTCCCAGTACCGACAAAGTGATTGAACCGCATGTCGTACAGATCCAGGAGGACCTGAGTTGCGGAAGCAAACCCATTCGGATCCTGGATCGAGACATCAAGAGACTAAGGAACAAGGAAGTGCCCTTAGTCAAAGTCTTGTGGCAAAGTCAGCAATCTGAAGAAGTTAACTAGGAACGTGAGGATGATATGAAACGAAAATATCCCGAGTTATTTTAAGTTCGAGGACGAACTTTTCAGAAGGGAGGGTGGATTGTAACGCCCCAAATTTCCCTCTAGAACGATGTAATAATTGAACATGTGGCCAAGAATAAAATTATGAATTTAAAGGGGGAAATTTCGAATAAAGAAGATATTAAGCACCTTCTTGATATATGGTGAATGTGTGTGATAATTATGTTTATATGCTACATTAATATTATGCTTGATATCATGCACATGAATGAATGAATAATGATATAAATATGCATGTGTATGAATTAAATAAGTAGCATTCTCTAGGTGGGCTTTGGTTATGCGGGCTTGGAAAAAAAAAGAAATAATAAAAGGAAGAGAAAGCAAAAAGAAGAGGAGGTGCCAAGGATTGAACCTTGGACATCAAAGGAAAGCAAAGCCTTAAGAATATTCATGTAACCAATTCACCTAGCAAGGGAGTGCTATAAGAAGAGGATGGGGAATTCTAGATAAGTGGGAAAGAAGATGAAGAGACACAAAAAATTGAAGAGACACCATTAAAGAGGTGCTTGCCTCTTTACTCATCATAAAAGGCCATGAAGAGGAGGAAAAGGCATTTCGACCAAGAACCCCCCCCCCCTTTTCTCTCCACCAAACTCTTTTCCTTCCTCCTCTTCCTCACCGAAATGCTTGTGGCCCTTGCTACCATTTTCAAGTCATTCACCTCCTAGAGAAAACCAGACCAAAAGAAGAGAAGAAGAGGAGTGCTAGAGTTTAAGAGGTCTTTTCTTCTCCAAAATTTGGAGATCTTTTGGGAAGATAAGCACAAGTGGTAAGACTCCCTCGCCTACAATATAATGGCTATTTTATGTGTCTTTATGATTTTTATGTTTGCTTGTGATGTTGGGTGACAGAGGATGGAAGAAAACTTTCAGGGATGTTTCGGCCAAAAAGGGGTACCCCCCTTTTCTATGTCCAAAAAACATAAAAGAAGAGTTCATGAAATTGTTACTACCTTTTTGTAATAAATATATGATGGATACATGGTGTTTGAATGCCCTCCATGATGTAAAGGACTTGGAAGAATTCGGCCAAGTCATGAAATGGATAGATGTTGATGCATGAAGTAGGCTATTGTTCTAATGATTGATTCCTTGCTATATAAATATTTTAGGCCAAGAAATTTTGTGGAATCTATGCTAAGTGACCCCTGTAAAATTTGGCCAAGGGACCTTAAATTATGCCTTAAAATAGATTTTTATAGACCTTCATGAAGTTATAGTTAAACCAAGTAATATGCATGTGATTGGGTGTTTTATTTCACGATGGAAATAATTTTATACCTTAGGGTCAGTACCTTATCTAAGTTGTTTGAGTCCAACCTCATGCTCCATTCTATGTATTTATGTTTAGAAAAATGTTACATGTACCCATATGCATGATAATCCAAGTAGAACTCTAGATCATACACCTAAACTAGTGTTTGGTGATGTACAAACTACTTTTGCACTTGTGAATAAATTCTTATGAAAATATGCTTTTATTCCCATGTTATGTGAATGATTATGCTATGAAATCCCTACTGTGAGTTTCGACAAATTACAAGAATAAGGGTTAAGAATAGACTCGAGTACAAAGCATGCCCCTAAACTAGTGTTTAATGAAGCCTAGACTACCTTTATGATTGTATATGACCTTAATGGTGGAATATGTTTTTGTTTACATGTTATATGAACTTTTATACCATGTTATACATGCTGTGAATTTTGGCAAATTACAAGGTTAAGGGTTAAGAATAAGTGCAAGTACGATTCATGCACCCAAACTAAGGTTTAGTGATGATTTGTCTACTCTTGTACATGCTAATGATCTCTCATGTAAATTATGTTTTATTTCCATGATTGGATGATTTACATGCCATGTTATTTAGCTATGAATTTCAGACAAATACTGGGATAATGGTTAAAAATAAGCTCAAGCACAAAATATGCTCCTAAACTAGTGTTCCATGAAGCCTAGACTACCCTTGTGCTTGTATATGATTCCATGTGTAACGTATGTTTTTATTTCCATGATTATATGTCTTTTATACTATGTTATCCATGCTATGAATTTTGGCCAATTAATAGAATAAAGGCTATGAATAAATTCAAGTACAATTCATGCACCTAAACTAGTGTTTAGTGGAGTCTAGACTACCAGTGTACTTGTAAATGACCTCTTATGTAATGCATGCCTTTATTCCAATGCTATGTGAGTTTTATGTTATGATGTCCTTGCTATGAAGTTTCAGCCAGCATGTATTAAGATGAGAAAAGAAAGATTAAACTAACATATTGCCTTGATTATGACAAGCATGTTATATGTATGATGTATTAATGAAACTAGCATGATGGTTGCTTCACTTACATGTGTTAAATGAAAGGTCCTTCCATGTCTTGCTATTTATGCTAATGATTAAGCCATGAAAGTATGTCTATGTTTATGAATGATTGAATGTCTATAGTACATGCAATATGAAAGAAAGAAAGAAAAAGAAAGAATGCATGTTCTATATATGAAAGTATGCTTATGATTATGAATGATTGAATGTCTATAGTACATGCAATATGAAAGAAAGAAAGGAATGCATGTTCTATATGAAAGAAAGAAAGAAAAGAAAAGCATGCATGTATGTATTTTACTTTAAAGATTGGCTTGTACCGGATCTTGAAAAAGATCCACGGGTCCGGACTACCGATGATGTTGTCCCTAGGCTGAAAGATAGTAAGCCTAGAATGTAGACCCTGTAGGTCGGGATTAGCTACCTCGCATCCTACATAGGGGTATGCGCGCAAAAGAAAGAATGGGTACAAAGCCGGGGACCCCAAAGAAGATGATGTATATGATTTTTAAGTATTATTTACTATGTTTTCTAAAGAGCATCCTAATGTTTTGAAATGCATATATTCTATGTTTATATATTTTCATGTATCTTATGTGCCTTATGAATTTTATGCTATCCATGAAATGTTATATGTTTTAAAATGCATGCGACGTATGGATTTAGTGAGTAGGAAAGAGCTTACTAAGTTTCATACTTATAGTTGTTTGCTTATGTTGCAGATCAACATAGAAACTACTAAAGAAAGGGAAGCTGCAGGAAGGTCTAATGTGTGTGGTGTTGACTTGACTGATCGATCCACTTTAGTGTCATCAATAGACTTAGTTCTTATTTCTAATAAGACATATGTTGCTACTTTATACATGATACTTGCTAGTTCTTTTGGAGTTTATTTAAGTATGAATGCTATTAGATGTTATATGATGTTATTACTTCCTTATCGTTGCTCATGCTTTTAGTTATGTTTCATTTCCGCTGCAATGTTAGATTTATACGCAATGATATAAGTAGGTAAGAAAAAAAAGGGTTAAAGGTAACGCGCCGCCTAACGGTAAGGGGCGGGCGTTACATGGTTTGAGTTTGATCAGATTGGATTAGTTTGTGATTAGACCTGGTTTGTTTACCTTGATTACATGATTCACATATTAAGTTTTCATGATTTTTAATTTTAGGGATACCTTTAATTAGGCCAAGTTGTGTGATTTTTGAAATAATTCTCAGATTAGTGTGACCTAATCTCCTATGCCAGAGGTTTGATTGTTCTAACTGAGTTAACATACATTTAGGTACTAGGGGTAGGTTTATAGTGTAAACATTATTTTTTCTAGTACCCTTAAACATGATTTCTGAGTCTTACAGGTTTCTAATGAGGCAGTTAGAATTGTTGAAGGTAACTACATAACCAAAATCACACAACTGACTTATGCTAAGCAAGTTAAAATTAAAATTTTCAACCAAAAGTACTTTCTTAATAACAAAGTCAGATTTAAGTTCAATATTACCTGACCCAATTACCTTGAGTGTAGCATTGTTGCCAAATGCCACTGAGCCTAGGTTCATGAACTTGAGTTTGGTGAATTTCAATTTATCTCCAGTCATGTGTTTGGAGCAACCGCTATCCAACATCCATTGGTCCAAATCTTTATGTTCCTACACATAAATAGCTTTGTTGATTTGGATCCAATTAGAATCAGAAATAGCCTAAATTGATTTTCACAGCCTAGTCTGTCTCACCCAATCTAAGGTTATCAATCACGTTTGCCTTATGAGTTTTGTGAGACATGTTTTGGTAGATAGAATTATTTTTGAAAAATTATGATTTATTTATTTATTTATTTTAAAAAAAAGTTGAATTAATTTTTAAAATAGTTGATTTTTTTAAAACATGTTTGAATCTATAATTAACTGAAAATTTGTGTTAGATTAGAATTTTACAAAAAAATAATTTGAATTTGAATTTCAAAAATTGGCTTCCAGGTCTTGGCGAGGCACTAGGCCTTCTTTGGCCGTAGCCTTATTGGATCATCAACCCTTTCCTTGACAAAGTCTTTTAATGAAATTTTATTTTCAAAATTATTTCTTGAAAAATTCTGGTCTAACTTGCTTGGGTCTTGGATCGGTAGCTTCGGCTAGTTTCACCAGTCTAAAGAGACCAAGTAGAATATACTTGACCTTATTAGAATTGGCTTCCCTAACGTACTATCATCTCACCGCCACCCAATACTATGTTGTTCAAATTTCAATTAATTGATTGAGTCCTTATTCTAATCAATCCTAATTCTAAGCATGGTAAATTGCTAGAGTTAAATAAACAATCAATCATGCAATTTGCAAACAACAATTAATTTTATCTAATAATAAATATTGTTTTTAATTTGGCTCCCCCTGGACTAAAGCCACGATAATGGTTTGGCAAGATGTGAATCTTGTCCTTGGGGATCCAATACTGATTTGATCCAATTTGATTGTTCAGGCACAGTTTGGGTACCCATGCCTGAACTTTAGGTCTGGACTGGTTCAGTACAGCATAGTAGGATCTTTGTCTAGATTTGGTTCTATAGCCTAGTCCGGATCGATTTAGAACCGACTTCTGTTTTCCAAGAATCATATCAAGACCCTTGGAACCAGAAGTGAATCGTTCTAAGGCAGCTCTAAGATCCTTAACTTGAGTTTTCAAGAAAGAGTTCTCTGATTCAAGTTTTTCAACTTGAGCAGAGGTTCCTTCTTGAACCTTCTCTGTTAAGGGTTCAGAGACTGCTCTCTCTTTCAGGAATTTTACTTCCTGTCTGAGAGACTCGACTCGGATTTTGGCTTTTGTCAAATCTCGAGAAAGATAAGAAATTAACTCGCATAATTGAATTCTGGAAAAATCACTTACAGTTATTTCGCCGTCCTTTGAGAATGTAAGTTTGCCATTGTCCGGCTCTGACTCTGACTCGGTCTCAATTTCTTCTGAGGCGGTTAGTGCGAGCAAGTTCAACTATAGGACCTCTTCTTCGGAGGAGGAGGAGGACTCGTCCCACGTTGCTTGGAGTGCTTTCTTCCTTCTTGTCTTCTTGGTCTCCTTTAGGTTGGACACTCCGTCTTGTAGTGACCTTTCTTCTTGCACTCGTAACAGGTCACATTTGGTTTGTTCTTGTCATTTGAGGGTTCAACTGCTTCTTCTTTTCTTCGGCTGGCTTTCTTTCTGTTGGTCTGGTTCTTTAGTTCTTTGTAGTAATCTCGGGCTAGCCGAACTAGCTTTGGTCGATTTCCCTCAATAACTTCTGAGTCTGAGTCTGAATCAGACTCGGGTGCAGGTTGTGGTTTATTCTTGGTTGTCTTTCCAGCTTTACCTGCAACAAAAGCAATGCCTTTCTCAGCAAGATTGCAGTTAGTATGTTCATGTAATTCGAGTTCAGAAAAAAGTTCATCTAACTTGATTTTGGAAAGATCCCTAGAAACTTTGTAATCATCTACCATAGATGCCCACAAGGTGTTTCTTGGGAAAGCGTTAAGGGCGTACCTTATTAGGTCACGGTTTTCTACCTTGTGACCAATGGTGTGTAGACCGTTCATCAGCTCCTGAATTCTGGCATGAAGCTGAGCTGCTGATTCGCCTTCGTTCATCTTTATGGTGTATAGCTTGTTCAGCAGAAGGTCCATCTTACTGATTCGGGTGTTGGAGGTTCCTTCATGTAATTCAATCAGCTTACCCCATAGTTCTTTGGCATTGTTGAAAGGACCCACCCGATTCAGCTCCTCTTTTGTTATGCCACATTGGAGGGTTTGGGTCGCTTTGGCATCGGCTCCAATTTTCTTTTTGAGAGCAGCGTCCCATTCCGTGTAGGGTTGTTGTACTCCGTCGGCATTTCTTGGTATCTCCAGTCCGGACTGGATGATTATCCACATGTCCACCTGAGTTTTCAGGTGGACCTCCATTCTGCTCTTCCAGTAGGAGAAGTCCTCCCCACTGAAGAGCGGCGGTCTTGCGGTGCTGAAGCCCTCTTGCATGGCCATTTATCTGAAACTAAAAGAAAAAGGAAAGAGATATCCCAAGACTTGGTGTTGGATTAGTAGTGCGGGAAGTAAAAGAAAAATATTTGTCGAGGGGTGTTGCACCAACCTAGATTAACGAGAAAAATTTTGAACGAAAAAAATTAAAAAGATTTTGTAAAAATCTGAAAAATTCTCAAATTGGTGGTTGCACCAAATTTGAGCTTCCCCGCTCTGATACCACTTGTTGGATCGAGAGAAAATGATAGAGGGGGTGAATATCGTAAGTCGTTTCAGATTTAGAGAGAGTATGCACAGTGGAAAAATTAAAACTAAAACACCACAAAAACCAAACGCAAACACCAAGATTTTACTTGGTTCGGAGTCGCGGTCGGCTCCTACTCCAAGGCCCATGGTCGTTTACCGTTTACTGGGGGCAATTCTATATGTGCGCAAAATCTTACAAATAGTTGTACAGTAGTAAGTGCAGTAAGAATACAATTTACAATTGACTCTCCGTTACCGACGCCAGGTGTAGATCGTTCTTCGGTGCGTAGGGTCATCGCCTGCGCTAGAATCTCGAGATGAAGGATTTCTGGAGCAGAGCGCGTGAGTTGAAGAGCGTGTTGGCGTTGAAAAACTTGATGTTAGAAGCCTTGGGGTCGAGGGGCTATTTATAGCCTCCTGGGGCGCCCGAAACGTTGGGGGTGGCCCCCCCACGTGTCACTCGATCCGAGCAACTCTCGGTCAGCCGTTATCCCTCTAGGATCGGGCTGAGGTTTGACCGGGGGCGCCCGGGACGCTGGGGGCGCCCGGGTTGACTCGATCAGCTGGCTTCTCGCTGGCTTGAGTTGATCCACTTCGTTAGCTTGAGCACGGGGCGCCCTGAGCATCCGGGGTGCCTGTGAGCATAGGGGCGTCCGGGAGCATGGGGGTGCCCCGCCCAGTGAGCTACCGAAGCATTTCTTTGCTTAACTTGTTTTGTATTGGCCTTGGGGGCGCCTGGGACACTGGGGCACCCTACTCAGCTACTTGCCTCTCTCCTTTGGGCATTCTGAGCTACAGAAACACGTTCCTTCGGTCCTGCATCCAGGGTTAGTGCAAAATAACATAAAGCAATAAAGTATTAGGTTTATACAACCTTAGTTATCTTGGTTCTGACTTTGGGTCTCCAAAATGGAACCCTAGGTCGAACCGACGCCTACTATTCCCTCGATGGGGAACGCGTCCTCACCTACTCCTCTCGGGAGAATTTACCTGTTGCCAACCGGCTCCTCCGATTGGACTTTTGCCCAGTAATCCTTCGCCAGGTGCCTAGCTATCCTTTGCCAGGTCTTCAGTTCCAGGCAGTCCTTCTCCTGGTGCCCAGCAATCCTTCGCTATGTCTTCAGTTCCAGGCAGTCCTTCGCCTGGTGCCCAGCAGTCCTTAGCTAGGTCTTTGGTTCCTAGCAGCCTTTCGCTAGGTGCCCAGTAGCCCTTCGCTGGGTCTTAGGGTTCCGATGCCTAACAGTCCTTCGCTAGGTGCTTAGCAGTCCTTCGCTAGGACTTTAATCTGCACACTCAAGTAGTATGTTAGATAAACATAACATCTTAACTTTTAAACCCTTTGCCATTGATCAAAACACAGGTTCGACTTGGGTGCTGTCTGCACCAACACTTGCAGCACCTGATGATGCTTTCCAGTACTCAAGCATTGCTTACCCCGAGCTTACTGGTGACTTTGAGTTGAGATCAGGACTCATCCATTTATTGACTAAATTTCAAGGACTATCTGGAGAGGATCCAAATAGACATATTCACAAATTTCATGTAGTCTGCTCCACCATAAAGCCTTAGGGGATTTCAGAAGAGGATATTAAGCTGAGGGCATTCCCATTTTCCCTGACTGGAGCAGCTAAGGATTTGTTCTATTATCTGGCTACTGGGCATGTTTCTAGCTGGATTTCCATGAAGAAGGCATTTCTAGAGACATGCTTTTCAGCCTCCACAACTACAATCATCAGGAAGAGTATTTGTGGTATACAGCAAGTAGTGGGAGAGAGCCTATACGATTACTGGGAGAGATTCAACAAGCTATGCTCTAGTTGCCCATAGCACCAGATCAGTGAGCAGCTCCTCATTCAGTACTTCTACGAGGGTCTACTCCAGATGGATAAGATTATGATCGACGCTGCAGCTGGAGGAGCCCTAGTGAACAAAACACCAGACCAAGCTAGGGAGTTGATTTCAAACTTGGCAGAGAACTCACAGCAATTTGGGAGTAGAGCTTTGTCCACAAGAGGGGTAAATGAGGTTCAGATGGTCTCTAATGAGCAAAAGAAAATCAAGAATTCATTGATGGAGCTTACTTCCCTGGTGAAGCAAATGACTCTAAACAATGTGAGCCAAAATCAAAATTTTTCAGTACCTCCACCTTCAAGTCAAGTGATGAGGTTGTGTAGTATTTGCTCGAGCCAAGAACACAACTCGGATTTGTGCCCAAACCTTCAACAAGATGACACACTAGCGGCTTGACCAGAGGACAATTTCAAGTTAAGAACAACCCTTACTCATCTACTTACAATCCGGGTTGGAGGGACCTTCCAAATTTGAAGTATGACAACTCTTTTTGTCAACAAAACCCATCACAACAGCCATTTCAACCTAATATCCAGCAAAATCAGCAAGGGTTGCCACAATTTCAGCAATTTCAGTCACCATTTCAGCAATTCCATCAACCTTTTCAAGGAAATCAGCAAGTTTTTCAAGAGAATCTGAATTTTCAGCAATAATATCAACCATCACAGCAACAATTTCAACCATCACAGCAAGGATTTCAGCCTTACAACCAAAATTTCCAGCCCTCAAATCAAAGTTTCCAGCCCTCAAATCAAAGTTTCCAGCCCACTCAATATCAGCCTTCACCACAACAATTTTCACTTCAAAACTAGAATTTTCAGGGCTATAATTCAAAGTTCAGCCAAGTTTCCAGCCTAATTATCAACAATTTCGGCAGCCATTTCAACCCTATAATCTACCGCAACAACCCAATTCCAGAATGCACAGCAGAGTAATAATTTTCAGCAGCCTACCTCATCATTTCAAGGCCAACCTAAGACTTACTCTAATCAAGGAGGCTATGGAGGCTCTAGTTGGGTGAATGCTCAACAACAAAGGCTAGAGGAAATGTTACAACAACTCTTGCAACAACAAGACCAATAAAAGAATGATTTTACCTTACAAAACATCGAGAGACAAATTGGACAATTGGCTAGCGGGATGAACCAAATGCAAGCCCAAGGATCAAGCCAACTACCTTCTCAAGCTACTCCCAATCCAAAGGAAAATATAAGTGCCATCACTTTGAGGAGTGGGAAGGTGGCTTCAACTTCAAATGCTCCAAGGGCTGAATTTTCGGAAAACATGATAGCTCTTATTTTTTTCAGCCTCAAACAGCCATAAAATGACTTCAAATTCAGTTGGTTTCAACCCTAGTTCAAGCCTCACTACTTCTTCAAGTGATCCTGTGATTTTGGTGGAAAATGAAGGAGAAATCAGTAGTAAAAATGGACTTATAGTAGCTACTTCAGATGGAATTCCAGCTCAGAATTTAGCTCCCCAAATTTCAGCTCAAGAGGAGGAATTGAGGGTTCCTATGCCCTTTCCACAGCGCAAAACTCAAGCTAAAAGGCAAGTGGAGGAGGAGAAGGCTAAGGAATACAATGAGCTTGTGAAGATGTTTAGTAAGGTAGAAATTAATATACCCTTGTTGACCATGATAAAACAAATTCCCAAGTATGCCAAATTCCTTAAGGATTTATGTGTTCACAAGAAGAAGTTGAAGGAGAATGAGTTGGTCAGCTTAGGGAAAAATGTTTCTGCACTTATCCATTTCATCCCTCAGATGTGTGAAGATCCAGGGGGTTTCACTATGTCTTGTGAGATAGGGAGGACTATGATCCATGATGCCATGTTGGACTTAGGAGCCTCCATTAATGTGATGCCCAGATTAGTCTTCCAGATGCTTGGTATTGGTCCTCTACAACCCACAGGAGTGGTGATTCAGTTGGCAGATAGGAGTCAGACGCATCCAACCGGTATTATTGAAGATGTGTTGGTAAAAGTGAAGGAGCTGATTTTCCCTGCAGATTTCTACATTTTGGACATGGAGGGAGACTACCTTGCATATAGATCTCCACTCATCCTAGGGAGGCCATTTCTGAAGACTGCAAGGACAAAAATTGATGTTTATGCTGGTACACTGTCCATGGAAGTAGGAGACACAGTAGTCCAGTTCAGTATTTTCGATGCTATGAAGTATCTTAGAGAGGATCACTCTATTATGAGCATTGATATTCTGGATGGGTTGGTTGATACAGATTCAGTTGCTGAGGGAGCTCCACTTGTTATTTCCAAAGGAGATGTCAGTTCAGAGGAGGCTGAGGAGACACTTTCTGTTGAGGAGGATGACTTGGAGGTTGTTTCAGATTTACTTTTAGCTGGAGAGGATTTTACAGGTGTAGGGGATTGCACAGAGCCCCACAAATCACCTACTTCTATTGAGATTTCAGAAGATTCAGAGTACAGGTGTGAGAGTGTAGGGGATTGCACTGAGCCCCAAGGATCACCCATACCTACTGAGCAGGCCCAGATTGAGCTCAAGCCACTACCTGATCATTTGAAATATGTTTTTCTAGGAGAGGAGCAGAATTTTCCTGTCATTATTGCTCAACACTTGGAATCAGAGCAAGAAGAAAAATTACTGCAAGTCCTGAGGCAGCACAAGAAAGCTATTGAGTGGACTTTATCAGATATACCAGGTATTAGCCCAACTACTTGCATGCACAGGATATTTTTGGAAGAGAATGTCAGACCAGTTAGGTAGCCACAGAGGAGACTTAATCCACTCATTTTGGATGTTGTAAAGAAAGAGGTGACTCGACTATTACAGGCATGTATCATTTACCCTATTTCTAATAGCCAGTGGGTTAGTCCCATTCATGTGGTGTAGGATTTTTCGGGCCGCGAAAACCGCTTTTCCGTGTCGCGGAAACCCCGAAAGCCCCAATAGAAAGGATCCGAGTGAAGAAAACCATTTCAAAATTTTACGAGTGCTCGTTTACATGCTTCAAAACCGATCTACAACCTAGATCTATTAGGGATAAACCATTTTACCTTTGGTGCGTGCCCCGCTTAATCCCGCTCGCTCCTTTTGGATGTCGGATCTCTAGGACGTCAAGTGCCGTCCCTCTAGAAGTATCCACGCGAACAAAGTGGATGGAGGAAACCCTTTAGGTGTGCTAGCACCTTTCAAGGGTTCGGCCAAGAGGAGAAGAAGAAGAAGAGCACCAACACTTGGAGGAGGAAGAAGAGAAGACACACCATGAGAAAATTGCAACCAAAAAATTTGGTTTTGTTCTCATCATGTGGCCGGCCACATAATGGCCATTAATGGCCATTAAGTGGCCGGCCATAACCCCCTTTTAATTTGAATTCAAATTCAAATGGGGGGGGTTACAACTTTGGAGATGATGTGGAGCATCATCATTGGTCAAATACCAAGCCAAGTCATCACTTGGTCAAGTCAAGGTGAGGTGGCCTTTTGGTCAAGTCAAACTTGACCATTAATCTTCCTTGATGACGTGGCATCCACACTTAATGCTCTTGATGATGTGGAGCATCATCAATGGTTGGCTCCATGCCAATTCATCACCATGATGTGGCATTAAGTCAAGTCTAACTTGAGGTGGATTTGGGTCAAGTCAAACTTGCCTTTTATGGACTTTCCATATTTAGTCAAGTCAAACTTGACTCCATTTCTTCTCTCATGTCAAGTCTAACTTGAAGTGGAACCAAGTCAAGTCAAACTTGATTTGGATTTGGGTCAAGTCAAACTTGCCTTTTATGGACTTTCCATATTTAGCCAAGTCAAACTTGACTTCATTTTTTTTCTCCATCTATTTGTTCTTTGTGTGTGACCCTATAGGTTCTTGTAACGTTGGCAATGCTTCTAACCTCTTAGAAACATAAGCAATGAGCGGTATCTAGCAACACATCATTGCTACCCAAGTTACAAGAATGTTGAGATCCAACATCACCAATGTGACTACTAATTATGACTTTCATAATATGTGACAATGTCCTTCTATCGTCGATATCTAGATTGATCTTCTATGAAGCATAGACCGTGTCATCCTCTAATCAATCTATGTGTCTTGAACTCCAAGTAGACTCACTATAATCAAATAAGCTCAATATCTCATATTGACTTATTTGGGCATGGTCATGCACTTAGTGATCTCACTCTATCAAGACTATGATATCTCTCCCGTCATATAGGAGGGATAGATCCCATCTACATCACTCACATCCCTCCGCATAATTTGTTACATACCCAGTAATCGCCTTTATAGTCCACCCAGTTACGGGTGACTTTTGACAAAACCAAAGTACATAACTCCTTATGTAGGGAACTATGGTGACTTCAGGTCTAAGGACTAATAGTCATACTAATAGTCACATGAGAAAGTATATGACACTCATATAACGATCCACGATACATTCTCATGGTGGGTCTGTTAGTGATATGAGAGAAGTATCCTAAGGCAATCACCTTATGATTGTAAAACATTTATTTTAAATAAATGATAATTCACTATTTGAGTATACATGCTTGTGTATTTGATTGGGATCTTAAACTCATCTACTGAATGTCCGCAATACAACTCACAGCATAAGAGAATTTGTGATGGGATCACAACTAGTGATTATCTCTAAATGTGCAAATGTGAAGTATTGAAAACATCCCTAGTCGATGAATTGATAAAAATGGACACTATCAATTCTGTTGAGACTAGCATGGATTATTCTCTAATCAGCTGATTCTCACTGGCTGGTGACATTGGGATGTCCGGAGATAAACATGGATGCTAGTTATGGGAACTAGTTCATTGGAGTGACTAGCTGTAAGACTTCATATGGTAATCTATATAAATATGTCAATGAAGTTCTTAATGCGGCTTAAGTGCGATGTTCCTTTGACTTGCGGTGTTCAAGTCATCTTGGTCATGGAGACATATACTTTAACATCTTAAGCAAGCATCTCCAAGGAGGTGTGGACCCAGGATGATTGGGTGTAAGCCGAAGTGCCCGAAGATGTTTGAACAGCCTACAAAGGATTCACCACTCCTTGCGAGGAGATGTATACCCAGGCCTATCGTCGGATTGTTACTCAAAATCTCTGGCTAGAGTATATCATGTTAAGAGTGCAAGTCTCTTAAATACATGAGAGTAACTAGAAATCCAATGGACGAGAAAGACACTACTTGGGCTAGGTGTGACGTAGTCAGCCTAGTGGGGACTGACACAAATAGACCGTGTCCTGAACCAAGTGGGTATAAGATGGTGAAGGGAATGAGGCACGATTCATTAGAGCTGCTGAAGGGTTTCAGAATAATTTCTTCTGAGGTCAAACCGTTGATCTTTCGATTAATTGGGGATCATGATGTACTACTAGGTGCCACTCATGATCGTTCTATAATTTGTTGATTATAGACCGCCAACATAAATTGAAAGCCTATTTAGTCACACGCACTACGAGTAATCCGAGGGATTTAAAACGAGTTGAAAATTAGATTTTCTGATCAAGAGAAATAAGTCGAATCTGAGTTAATCAGAGGCGCAATGGAAGCTAAAAATGGCTGTCTTTTGAAGGCTTTTTGGGCGAATTAAATGAGTTTAATTCGCGTTGGTTCGGCTCGGTTTGGGCCGGCCAAAGAGGGTGCCAACCCTCCTTGGTTGGCCGGCCACTTATTGGGGAGAAAACCAATTAATTTTGGTTTAATTAATAAAGTAAATCTAGCGCGATTTATTTTATAAATTATGGATAAATAAATTTGTATAAAAAAATTTATATAAATAAATTTATAGAAATTTATTCTTTTTATGGAAGTTAAAATAATCCATGAATTGGTTTATTTTAATTTTATAAAATCAATTATGAATTGATTTTTCCATAATAAGAAAGATTATAAATTTCTTATAAAATTTATTCCATAATAAAAGGAGAGATTAATAATAAAACTTGGTTTAAACAAAATAATTCATAAGAGAATTTATAGGATAAATTTCTTATGATAATTAATTAGTTTTATTATAAAGTTAGTTATAATAAAATTCATAAGAGAATTTATAGGATAAATTTCTTATGATAACTAATTAGTTTTATTATAAAGTTAGTTATAATAAAACTTAGTTCAAACGGAATAATTCATAAGAGAATTTATAGGATAAATTTCTTATGATAATTAATTAGTTTTATTATAAAGTTAGTTATAATAAAATTCATAAAGAATTTATAGGATAAATTTCTTATGATAACTAATTAGTTTTATTATAAAGTTAGTTATAATAAAACTTGGTTTAAACGGAATAATTCATAAGAGAATTTATAGGATAAATTTCTTATGATAACTAATTCCGTTAATTCATTTAATTCGGTTAAGAGGAGACTTGGCAAGGGAGAAGCAACTATATAAGTAACCATAGGCAAGCCTTGGATTCCTAAGATTTGATAATCGAAATAGAGCTCTCCCTCTCTCTCTTCTCTTCTCTCCTCCTTCCCCCTCCCTTCCATTAGGGCCGGCGGCCACCCTAGCTCCATTAGGGCGGCGCCCAACCTACACCAAGGCAAGGTGTTGCCGTGAGCTTCAAGGAGAAGAAGAAACCAACCAAGAAGAAGAAGAAGCGGATCACATCTCCCTCTCTCTCGGAATTCGATTCCGTTACTTCGTTGGTTAGTTTCCTTTTCTTCTCTTGATCTTCTTTGTTGTACCTATAGAGAATCTAGTAGTTCTCGTCGGCACAAACTCGTGCTTTGCGAAGTCATCCCGAAGAGAACTCGGCGTGGACGCGAATAGAGGCGGAGCTTCCAAGGGACGCTACGGTTGGATCTCGTCCCTTACTTCGAGTTACGAGAGGTATAATGTAAATTAGTTTACTTTTCCGCAAAGTTTTATTTTATGATTATGTCAACACACCATAAGATTGCATGCTAGATACGAAGTTAAAATAATTTAGGAAATTATTTTATGCAAATTCTTCCGCTGCACGTAAAAATTTAAAATTTTACGAACTCGTATCCTTGTCGACATGCACCCGGTCCCAACAGTGGTATCAGAGCCGGTTAGTGTTCGACTAATCATATAATGTTTTGTGGAAAACTTTGTCCATGATCTCAATTTCGGAAAAAATTTTCAATTATGGAAACTTTCAAATTATAATAAATTTTAGATTTAGGAATTTCAAAGTTTGGAAATCCTCATGAAATTTCGCAAACGTTTGAAATTTTCTATTTTCTGAAATTTTATAATAATTTGAAAACTTCCCATCTTTGGAAACTTTCCAATTTTGGAAATTTTTCTATTTTAGAAATTTTCCAATTTTGGAAATATGTAAGTTTCTTTGTACCGAAACTTACAATTATTCTGAAAACCTATTTTTGAAATCTCGCAATTTTGGGCACTTTCTTTTAAGAAAGTCTAGACAAATTCATGGACAGTTAATTGACAATTAAATTTGAATTGGTTTTTTAAATTGACAACAAAATTCTTTATTTTGGATTGAGCCTCGGGAGCCGTCCAATTTAAAGTTAGTTGTTGTAATTTAATTTCCCAATTTTTAATTGAAATTGTCATGTNTCTTGCTTCGTGCAGCCTCTTGTAAGACACGGTTCTTCCTCTCTACAACACCATTTTGTTGTAGTGTTCTAGGAGTGGAGAACTCGTGCCTATAACCTCTATCTTGACAGAATTCTAAAAATCATTGATTTTGAAATTCACCTCCATGATCACTTCTAATTGTCTTAATAGTTGATGATTTTTCATTTTCAACCCTTCTACAAAAAGAAATGAAAACATCTAAGGTTTGGTCCTTAAATTTCAGAAAATATGTCCATGTATATCTAGTAAAATCATCAATGATAACAAAGCAATATATACTTCCATTCAATGATATGATGGTACCACAATCAAATAGATCCATATGAAGTAAATCTAATACATTAGAAGTACTTACAGCGCTTTTACCTTTATGTGCAGATTTTGTTTGCTTACCCATTTGACATGCATCACAAATTTTTTCTTTTTCATACTTGATGCTTGGCAAGCCACGAACTAATCCCTTGTTGGCCAACTTCCGAATGTTCTTCATGTTCACATGTGCAATCCTCCGGTGCCAAAGGGTGGACTCTTCTTCTTTTGACATGAAACACTTAGAAGAAACATTAGTAGCACTTTTAAATGAAACTTGATAAATATTGTCTACTCTTGTTCCTACTAGTACCGTGTCCAAGGTGTCATGTTGTCTAACTAGACATTGACTTGGTTGAAAATCAATTGTATAACCCGTGTCACACAATTGACTGACACTTAGGAGAATAAATTTCATCCCCTTGACTAGAAGGACATTTAAAATTCTAAGACATTCGGATATTTGAATGTCTCCTATTCCTATGACCTTAAGACTACCATTGTTACCAAATGAAACATTACCTCTACTTTTCTTGTGAAGTGTGGTAAACAATGATCTATCCCCGGTCATGTATTTGGAGCATCCACTATCAACGAACCAAGTTGATAGATGCTCCCCCTCAATCATAACCTACACAATTTAAAAAATGGAAGATTTAGGTACCCAAACCTTGAGACCTAAAGCATCAACTAAACAAGACTTAAGCACCCATGCCTTGACAACTTTCTTTTGAACCTTGGGTGTCCTAGATTGTCTCATATCAGTCCTAGACATAAGAGACACAAATGAAGGTTCCTTGGGTCGGTAACCAATACCGGCCCTATTGTAAACTGCCCTTTGGGCATTCAAGATCATGTCTAGGGTCTTAGAGCTAGTTGTGAACTTCTCAAGAATATTCTTGAGTTTCTCAACTTCACTCTTTAATGATTGGTTTTCTTCTACTAGCAAATCATTTACATCCTCAACTTTAGAGGATTTCAAATATTCAACCTCAAGTTTTAATGACTTAATCTCATCTTCTAACAATTCAACATGTAAGTCATCAATGTTATCATCCCTAGATAGTTTCAATTGATCAATTTCTAATTGCAATGCTTTAACCTTATTTTTAGACTTCTTTAGCATATTGGTTAAACATGCAATAGCTCTATAACATTTCTCAAGTTCGGGAGAAGTTACCTCTTCATCATCCGAAGATGATGAAGCCGCGTTTGAGGCGTTGGAAGATTCATCACTGCTTTCTTCTCCAAGAGCCATGAGTGTCACATGCCTTGTGCTCTTCTCCTCCTTCTCTTCATCGGATGAGCTTGAGGATGACTCATCCCAAGTAGCCTTCAAGGCCTTCTTCTTTTTCTTCGATTTCTCCTCTTTCTTTTTGGATTTCTCCTCCTTCTTCTTTAGTTTTGGGCATTCATTCTTGAAATGCCCTTTCCTACCACACTCAAAGCAAGAAGCATTAGTCTTATCAAGTTTGGCTTCACTAGAGTTACCTCTACTCTTGAAGCGACGACCCCTTCTCATCATCCTTCTCACAAAGTTCGCCATCTCGGAGGATGAGGAGCCGCTGCCATCTTCCTCGGAATCGGACTCGGATTCGGAAGAGGATGAAGATGAAGTGACCTCCTTCTCCTTCTTCTTCTCCTTCTTCTTCTTCTTCTCCTTCTTCTTCTTATTGGATCGATCCCCTGCAGCTAAGGCAATCCCCTTCTCCTTGGGGCCTTTGTTAGCTATTTTATACAATTCCATTTCACAAAACAAATCATCTAACTTAACAATGGATAAATCCTTGGATACTTTGTAGGCATCCACCATGGATGACCACAAAGCATTCCTTGGAAATGCTTTTAGTACATACCTCATAAGGTCGCGATTCTCGACCTTTTCATCAATCGAATGAAGCCCATTGAGGACTTCCTTGAACCGGCTATGTAGCTCACTTACCGATTCATTTTCCTTCATGGAAAGGTTTTGTAATTGGTTGAGAAACAAATCTCTCTTGGCGATCCTTGAGTCTCGGGTGCCCTAGTGGAGTTCGATGAGCTTGTTCCACAAGTCCTTAGCACTTGTGAAAGGACCAACCTTGATGAGTTGGTCTTTGTTCATGCCGCATTGTAGAGTGACGACCGCCTTCGCGTTGGCTTCACCCTTCCGAGTTTGTTCGGCTGTCCACCGTGAAGACTCAAGTTCTTTGCCTTCATCATCCTTAGGAGGGGTGAAGCCCTCCTTCACCGCGAACCAAGTATGGATATCCATCTTCAAGTAATATTCCATCTTCGATCTCCAATATTGGAAATCTACGCCATCGAAGAATGGAGGTCGGGTGGTGGAAAAGCCTTCTCTCAAAGCCATGGATGTAGCTCTCGGTTGTTAATCCGCAAAAGCAGAGCCCCAGGCTCTGATACCACTTGTTGGAAATCGGATGGCTAGAGAGGGGGGGTGAATATAGCCAATCACTCGAACTTTAAACACTTATGAATTTCTGCAACTCAAAGATCAGCAGCAGAGCGGAAAGAGTAGAAAACAAAGTATGCAGAAAACTAAAACGAAAACAAATCTCCACAACTAGCAAGATCGCTAACAAGGAGGGTTTACAAGGTTCGAGGATAACTTCCCCCTACTCCTTGGCGTGCCCATAAGTTGGGCGATCCCTTGATCGTCGGCAGATCAAGCCCCGGTGAACACCGGATAGAAAGCAACCTCCTTCTCGGTGGAGAAACCTCTCCACCGCGTTTCAATCAAAGATATAGGTTTAAGCACAATGAAACACAAGGAAAATCTTACTTAGCACTTAGCAAGGACAAAAACACAGCAAGCTTCCTCCTGAGCTCCACCCAGCGACGATCTCACGCAAGAACCCTTTCTCCGTGTCTTCTCGCTGTTGGACTCGAAGCCTCTTGTTCCTTCCTCCAAGTGCTCAAGTAGAGAACGGTTGCTTCTCAGATTTCAGTTGCTTGCACAAGACGGAACTTCAGAACACGCAAGCAAGTTGTGGAGAACTCAAAGGCGCAGCAAGAACTCAAGCCCCAAAGTTGTTCGCAAAAACCTCTGCTTCAACGAAGCCTTCTTCCGCCCTTTTGTTTCTCCACCAAGTATCAGGTGACACCATCCCTGCAACCACCAGCTGCTCACCTGCTAACGCCAGCTACCACTGAGCTCTCCCTGGACTCCCTGAGTTTCCCTCAGCCAAGCTCCAGTCTCAGCTCCAGTCTGCAGCTCGGCCGTTGCAACCTGAGATGGAAAAACGGACAAACCTGCTCCAAGGAAAGGTCTCCATTGACTCTCCTTGAGTGTTTGAATCCTTCCCTGTCACCTGCAGCTTAATCAGAGTGTTAGCACAGCATATCAATCAGAAAATCAAGGATCAGTGAGTGAGCGCAGAGAATCAGATATGTTCAGAGCGTCTGACAACGCAATTTGAATTAAAGTGATCGGTCACCGGACTGATCCAGTGCTTGTAGGTCGGTCACCAGACCGATCCACTCCTTCGCTGGGATTCCCAGCTCTCGCGGCAATACACGCCTGATCGGTCTGCTGACCGATCAGAGTGAAGCCTGATCGGTCCCCAGACCGATCAGAGTGAAGCCTGATCGGTCACCCAGACCGATCAGGTCTAATGAACAGTGATCTCGGAAATCAAATCCTAAGTCCCTGATCGGTCATCGGACCGTTCAGGAGCTGATCCGTGGGGGAACTCACTCACTGTTCACTCCCTGATCGGTCACCAGACCGATCAGGAGCAAGGCAGTGAGGAAGCTGCCTGCTCCCTGATCGGTCACCAGACCGATCAGGAGCCAAGCAACACGGCAACAACCTGCTCCTGATCGGTCACCGGACCGATCAGACATCGCTGGATCGGTCACCAGACCGATCCACGAAGGAGCAGCGTGCCAATATCCCTGATCGGTCACCAGACCGATCAGGGACTCAATCCTAGCCCTCCAAGCTAGGGTTTCATCCACCTTAGCCCTCCAAGCTAAGGATTTTTCCATCTAACTCTCCAAGTTGGGAATTTGCACCTAACCCTCCAAGTTAGGACTTTTCACCTAGCCCTCCAAGCTAGGACTTTTCACCTAGCCCTCCAAGCTAGGACTTTTCACCCAACCCTTCCGAGTTAGAACTTCATCCAACCTAGCCCTCCAAACTAGGCACCTGACCCTCCAAGCCAGGACTTTTCACCTAATTCTCCAAGTTGGGACTTTTCACCTAACCCTCCAAGTTAGGACTTTTCACCTAGCCCTCCAAGCTAGGACTTTTCACCCAACTCTTCCGAATTAGGACTTTTCCAACACCTAGCCCTCCAAGCTAGGATTTTCCACACCTAACCCTCCATGTTAGGATTTTCCAACACCTAGCCCTCCAGGCTAGCATTTTCCATACCATGACTAATCCTCGATCAGGACTTAATCATAATTATCATAATCATCAACCTAAAATAAAATCGATGTCAACACCAAAACAACAATCAGGGTCAGACTGCATCAACACAGTCGACTGGTCTCAAGCCCAAAAGCTCTCTATAAGTTTTCGCAGTCGACTACCATTTGACCAGTCGACTGATCCAGTAGGATTAGAGAGAAAAGAAATTTTGGATGATAAGATATGACCCTAAAGATAAATCCTGGATTATACTCTTTAAATAAAGTCTTGCCTCATGATTTAATGGTGATTGTATAAAATGAGGCTATGTGGATATCATGGAATTTAAGGACTTTAAATTCAATAGATGATATTAAATGATAAACGCTTGATTGGAAAATTGATAAGTCCATAGGTATCTAAGATTTAGAGGTCTAAAGGGAAAATTGAGGACAATTCCATGTGTTGAATTATGATGGTTAGCTTTGACAGCCACATGGAATTAGAGATGCACCTCAAAGTTGATACGAAATGCTAAATGTTTAGGAAATTATGTTTGTATCAAAAGTCAAGCACATTTGTGGTTTTCATGAAATCTTATTTTTCTAGGATAGGGCATATCCTAGCAAATGTATTTGCAAACTCTTAGGATTGTGTAAGGCGTTTGTTGAGTTCTTTTTGGCACTAAGGATAAGGTTGCTTAGGGGGCAATCCTTTAATGGTGGCCAAGGGAGAAAAACTTGGTTGTTAGGTTGGGTAGAACCTAACTTGGTGTTAGGGTGTTAAGTTGTGTAGAACTTCACCTTGGAAAATGGAAATTGGGAGAAGGCATAGGTTAAGGGGAGGTTGCCTCCTTGTTTGTCTTAATTTTCAAGAAATTTTTGAGTTTTGTGTCCAACATGGGAACCATGATAGATACATGGTGAAATGTATTTTTCCCAAGTAAGTATGGGTACCACAAAGTTCTTCATGAAATTTAGAAATTTTTGAAGAATTGTGAAATTTCTGGCGCATTTCTAAATTTGGCCAGAAAAGTCTGATATTCATAGTATCAGTCGACTGCCCTGGGGGCAGTCGACTGCCCAGGGCTGATTTGTGTATCAGCAGCTGGTTTTGAGTCCAAATGATAGGAAACAAGTGTATGGGGGTTTACTATACTGTGTTTAGGATCATTGGGGATTGAAAGAACCGATAATTGGGATATTATTGGGTTCCTTTTGATGTCAGGCAAAGGGGGAGAAGTTTAGGTTTAAGTTGGGAAATCAAACATATCTTTGCTAGAAACCCTAGGTATAGGGGGAGTTGAGCTTAAGGGGAGCATGTTTGCTCAATTCTTAGCGTAAGGGGAACCTTAGAGAGATTCTTAAAAAGCCTTTGTAAGTCCAATGTAGGGGGAGCTTGGGAAAAGCTTTAAAAAGCCCGTTTTGGTGAAAAGTCCTAACTTGGAAAGTTAGGTGTGTAAAATTCCTAGCTTGGAGGGCTAGGTGTGAAAAGTCCTAACTTGGAGGGTTAGCTATTGAAAAGTCCTAGCTTGGAGGGCTAGGTGTGAAAATTCCTAATTTGGAGGGTTAGGTGTGGGATGCCTTGGGATAGGATCCAGTTTTGCATTGCATATGCATTCATCTATCATTGTTTTTCTATTGACTACTGTCTTGCTTTCCCTAACTTAAATGTATTGCCAAACATCAAAAAGGGAGAGATTGTTGAGGCAATCTGTGGTCCGGAGTGACCAAGTGTTTTGATGTTTGGGCAAAGGGTTTAAGTTAGGTTTACCCTTATGTTCTTATATGTGTATGTTGAGTGTGCAGGTTGTACAGGTACATATATTGACTTGACTGGACGACCTCGGTACGGTGAAGGGTAGCATGGAGACAAGCTGGAGGCTTGTGTGCACCCGAGGAACCTTGATGGAGTAGGGACGATGAGCTGAGGGGCTGACGGACCCAAAATGACTGTCACGAAAGTGGGTCTCAAATTTAGAAATTTATAAAATACTGGAAACCCTTTTACAAGCAAAATATGTAAGGATGTAGCAAAGGGGCCACAGGTCGTATTTTTCTCGGGGATAGTTGTCGTGCTTGATTCTAACTTGTAGCTATGTGTCGTTTTTGGGGTTTCAATTAAGTAATGAGGTTTTGATTTTTAATTGAAAATAAAAATTGAAATGAAATAAAAGAAAGTGACTTAACTAATAACTAAACAAGAAGTTGGCACTTAAGGAAAACTCAACTAGTAGTAAACCAAATAAAACAAGATACTTGACCGAATTAGAAGGCAAATCAAAAGTCAATTGCAAAGAAACACTAAACTGAGATTTAGAGGTAGTGATGGCAAGTTTCGGAAATGAACAAGCTAAGACAAATTAAAGCAAAAGAAATTCGAAATTGTTCACAAGCAACAAATATCTATTAAGCATGCAATATTTTTGGAAGCCAATCACTGCCCAGATTTTTCAGCATTAGATGGATTCAAACTTATTGATTCGAACGCAGTCACATGCCACAAAACAAGCTAGCTATGAATGCAAATGAATTCAAGGAAGTTGGCACGCTAGGGAAAGCTTTTGTGCCAAGACTAGCTCCAAATGAAAAATTAATTTAGCTTTCAACTCCACTCTTTAAAACTGATTGGTTTGATTGGGGAACAATGGTATTACGAAAGAACAAAGCAAGATTCTGTAAAGGAGTGCAAACTAACACCAGAACTTGAAAAGCAAGAAATCGGAAACTGAATTGCAGGAATTCAAATTCAGGTTGCAGAAATTCAGCACTAGCTGAGCTAAAAACCTAGAATGAAGTGCAAGAATTTGAAACTAAGCTCTACATTAACTAAGGAAAGCTATACTTAAATCGAACGCAAAAATTAACAACTAAGAAACAAGAATTCTGAGACAATTACAGAAACTGAATGGAATTTTCAGTTTTAAGTGGCACGCAAGCTGTGTGGTTGGCACGCAAGAAATTTAGCTGAAGCAAACTGAAATCTGACTTAATCTATCATCAAACACGTTCCTAGTTAACTTATCTTGAAGATCAAAATCCTAATTAAGCTTAACAATTCAGAAATTGCAACTACGATAACTGAAAACTGCAAATCGCAGAAAACAGGACAGAATTCAGAAGAAATTAAACTACAGCAAAATCAATGAAAATTAATGGTCTAAACTACTCCTCGATCCATCTTGAGCTCAGATACTCTTTGGTTGTCAAGCAAAGGTGAGCCTCGGACCCGCAAGCTCAGCAAATCATGGGGAAAAACTCATCAGCGATTGAAAACAGCTCAAACTGCCCACTTCTGAAAGTTCCATGCGATTTCTTCATTTCGGCTGTGTCTGCGTGAATTGGTGAGTGGATGATGGTCAAAACTACTCAGGGAACCCCTCTGGATAGCCTTGAAGGAAGGTGGTAGAGCGCAGCCGATCCGAAGAGTGTTAGATGGCCAAAGCTGTAGAAACCTCTCACAACTCTGTTCTTGGGCAGATTTGATCCGGAAGCAAGTCCGATTGCTTCCCCAATGATCTAGCACCTGATTTCTGCAAGAAGATCGAGTGGTCGCGCCAATGGATTGAAGAAAACAGCTACGGATGAAGCAAGAACGCGAAGAACACTAATTGCGGCGAAGAACTGAAGACGCGACAAAGCTTGCTGCGCAGGGAAATTTCCTTAAATAATAACCAGTGGACGGCTCAGATTTGTTTGCTTCAATCCAACGGCTGATTTTCATCTGATTTGAGCCAAACTTTGATGATGGTGATCTGAGGTCAGGATCTAGCTCGTGGTAGCTCGGATCCTCCAGATATGCAACGGACGGTCCAGATCAACTCTATCTGTGATTGGACGCTCTAGAGCCCTCCAAGCTTGATCCAACGGTTGATTGAGCTCTGATTGTGGTGAAACCTTCAGATCTTGATCAGGGTGCTTGATCAACCCTAGCCCTAGCTCGGATGGCTTCAGATCATCCCGGATGGCTCAGATCTAGCCGCTTTCGAATCGAACGGCCCAGATTTAATCGTGATCTTGATAATCTGATCCGGGTCACTTCCGACTCGAGTTTGACCCAATATGCTCTAGGTCCAGGAACCTTTCATGCCTACAAAAATAAATCAAGAATTTAGTGGCCAATTAACTCAAATATGTGTAATTTTACATTTAAGTCCACAATATGAATAAGTTCTAAAACCTAGGCAATTTCACAATTTTGGCAATAAAAACACAGATCAAATAGGGATTTAAGCAACTCAAATGATCAATAAGATGGAATCTATCAGGGGCACGGACTTCGAGGCATGCGTGAAGGATGGCATGGATGCAAGTTTGAGGCTTACGTGCATCCGAGGGACGGGAGCCGAAGATGAAGAGGGCGCGAAGACGATAGTCGAGGCTGCGGATGAGGAGTCAGTCGAGTCATAAGGGTACGAGTGTTGTGTGATTGTACTCGGGAAATCCTAGAGTTTGAGTGCGGAGTGGAATGTACTCAAGAAGGGTAACCTTAGGTGGGTGAGTAGACCAGTCGACTGGCCTGGGGGTAGTCGACTGATGGAACTCACAGAAAGGTCTTAGCTCTGGGACCAGTCGACTGCCCTAGGGGCAGTCGACTGGTAGATGGCTGGTGAGTTGTCTGAGAATTCGAACGTTAGGGTGCAACGGTCGAATTTCAGTGGCTCCAGTCAACTACCCTGGGAGCAGTCGACTGGTAGCGAGGGTTTCAGCCCGAGTCCTATTTAAAGAGGACTTCGTGGTGACTGAGATTTTTGACGAATCTTGTCTTGGTTAAAGGCAAGATAGTAGTCTATGTGCTCAGAGGTTTCCTTGAGATTGTGGCGAGGTTTCTCCACCCACAAGGAGCGACGAGAGCTAGCCGGAGGTTATTCGTGGATTGATCCACCGACGGATTCTTGGATTAGTCACCCGTCCGGGGTGAATACCAAGTATATCTTCCGTGTTAGCATTGGTTAGTGTTTGTTTTATTGTTTATTGTATATTCCGCTGTGCAACTAACCGTGTAGGAAGAAAGAAGTTCGAAAATCGCTATTCACACCCCCCTCTAGAGGACACGATCGATCCATCAAGTAGGTCTTCTCCTCCTCCTTTTCCTTCTTCTTCTCCTTCTTCTTCTTCCTTTTGTCACCTGTCACAAAAGCTACATCTTTCTCCTTTGGAATTTTGTTAGCGATCTCATGTAGTTCCATCTCGCAAAATAAATCTTCTATTTTAACAAAGGAAAGATCCTTAGAAACCTTGTAAGCATCCACCATGGATGACCACAAGGAATTCCTAGGAAAAGCTTTGAGGATATACCTTACAAGGTCTCGGTTCTCTACCTTCTCATTGATGGAATGCAAACCATTGAAGATTTCCTTGAACCGGCCATGAAGAATACTTACCGTTTCATTTTCTTCCATTGTCAAGTTCTGGAGTTGGCTGAGAAGCAAATCTTTCTTGGCTCTCCGGGTATCTTGAGTTCCTTCATGGAGCTCAATGATTTTGTTCCAAAGGTCTTTAGCAGAGGTGAAGGGGCCAACCTTGATTAGCTGCTCTTTGGTCATTCCACATTGCAAGGTGACAACAGCTTTGGCATCGGCTTCCCCCCTTTTTATTTGCTCAGCCGACCACCTTGAAAACTCAAGCTCTTTTCCCTCATGATCCTTTGGAGGGGAGAAACCTTCCTTGACTGAGAACCACATATCGATGTGGGTCTTCAAGTAATACTCTATCCTCGACCTCCAATATTGGAAATCTAATCCGTCGAAGAAGGGTGGTCTGCTTGTGCTGAATCCTTCTCTCAAAGCCATCGTTGTTAGTGATAGATGTGTATACTGAAAGACATGCTTCTTTTATATATATGAACATCTTTATTTTGAAAAGAGAATCACAACTACACTAGGTGCCTATTTATATTAGTATATGCATGAAGTCCAATTACTTTGTATTGTAGATAACATGGTGTGTGATGGTGTCACACGGAAGATCAAGTTATCAATTTCTTGCCTAGTATAAGTAGAGGCTCACAACCGAGATAGAATTGGACAAACCATCGGGATGGTTGTAGTGTAATTAGGTATGGTTGGTCTTGACCATAGAATTACACTAGTGTGCTTTGAGTACATTGAGCAGGACCAAAACCAGAGGTCATCCAATTTGTATTGACTTAATAATTGGATAGAACCTCAGATTTATTATAGAGTACGATTTCTAAATCCCGATATAATAACGGGCACATATAATTAATTATTAGTTCTTTGATTTACCAATGGGCGAGATCTATGTTGTTAGATCGATAGTCCTGGTAAGTTGGAAAATAATATTAATTATATGGTGTGTCATTGATTATTGACGGAATCCGTGTCCTGGTGAGTCGGGATAATGATGCCCCCTTGATGAGCTCAAAAGGTTCATCGTGCTAAACCCTGCAGGTGGATTTGATCTGGCACGATGATAAGGTTGAGTGGTACTAGTCAAGGATCCAGAGGTTAATAATTTGAATTGTCAGTAATTTAAATTAATTAACAGGCATTCGATATTTTAAACACGGGGGATGGATGACTCGTAATAAGTGGAGCCCATATGTAAATATGGGGGTTAGTGAGGTAATTCAATGAGGGTCCTTTAATGGAATGGATTCTCATTAATGGACCGGGTTTAGATCCATTAGCAGGTCAAGATCCAACTCCTCCTCATGGTCCTTATCGTAGCCCTATAAATATTCCATGGTGGTATGGAACCAAGTTGATGATTAATTCAATAGATCACAAGAAACCTAGACCTATCATCCTCTCTCCTCCTCTCTCTCTCTCTTTCTCTCCCAGCGACGCCGAACGGCAAGAGCAGTTCATTCTCCACCGATTAATTGCATGGCTATTAATCTTTCTCCGTTTTAATTGCATTGCATGCAATTAAAAATAGCTTCTTTCCCGATTAATTGCATGCGGCAAGTATTCCTTCTCCATTTAATTGCGTTGCATGCAATTAAAATTGCTTCTTCGCCGTTTGCATGCAGTTTACAACGTGGAGTAAATTGGAGAAAATTACTCCTTGCCGTTTGCATGCAATTAAAATTAATCCCAGCTATTTAATTGCATGCAATTAACAACAAGTTGTGTGCAACTTGTCTTGAGCAATATAAAAAGGGCTTACGGCTCAATTATTCGGTGAGGATTTTGCTAGGCGTGGAGAACAAGTAGCACACGCAACTTGTTCTTGAGCAATTCTAATTGCTTGGCGTGGAGAGGCGCTGCCGGTTGCCAGCGGTGGAGGAAAGGAAAGGTAGAGTTTGTATTTGGATTATCTTCTTCCTAGGAGTGGCCTGCGGCATCTCTTTGATAAGGGATTAGTTGGCGTAAGGAGAAGGGATCAACTTGGTGATCACAGTTCTTGGTAGATCGTCGCCCATACGACGTCCAAGAGGGAAGGGTCATATGGTAGAAGATCGTAAGGTAACGGAAGGTATATTCTTCCTTGACTCCTTTCATTATGTTATTATGTGTCTTATTCATGCGCCTTGTCATTTTATATTAATTATTTAATTGTTTTGATTTTGTATCATAGCCAATAATTAAATAATTTGACTCTGACCATAAACACAAAAGCCGACGATCAACTCGTCGCCTTTTCTGCGGTCGAACGGTCAAGCAAATTATAAAACCAATTTTTGTAATTGGCCAAGTTGTAATTTGGATCGTTCGATACGGCACGAGATGGTCGATGGGAGACGGCTCTCTATTCGGATTAAATTTTTTTAATCCGTTGGGATAGAGAGGTCTCTCAGATCGACTAGGTATTCGCTTAGGAAACCCGCCAAGCCATACCCAACAGTTAGCTCTCGGATGTTAAGCCGTTTGAACAAAGCCCCAAGCTCTGATACCACTTGTTGGAACTTTGATAGCTATAGAGCGGGGGTGAATGTAGCCAGCAACTCAAACTATTCGCCTCTTTTGACTTTCTCTCTATTATCAGGGTTAGCAGCGGAAACACACAGACAGAAAGACAGATAACAAAGACCAAGCTGAAATAAACAGAACACACAAACCAATCACTAAGACGGAGATGTACAAGGTTCGGAGATAACTTGCCCCTACTCCTTGGCGTACCCGTGAGGTGGGTGATCCCTTGATCGTCGACAGATCAAGCCCCGGTGAACCCGAATATAATAGCGTCTCCTTCTCGGTGGAGAAACCTCTCCACAAATGCCTCAAGATGATATGAGATTAAGTGCACTCGACAACAAGAAGGAACGCTCACAAGAATGTAACACTCAAGCAAGAAGATACAGCGAGCTCAAAACCACAACAAAAACTTCCCCAAGTTTTCTGTCTATTCTCTTCTTCCGCTCCTCTGCATCTCCGGTTCTTAAGCTTCTGCTCACTCGGCACGTCTGCAACCTATTATCCATAGCCTGAACCTACTGACCTCTACTGGGCTCAGTCCACTGAAACCACATCAGCCGAGCCTCAGGTCAGTCGCCAGCTTCATCAGACAATTGCCAGCTCACGCCAGAAGCGGTTGTAACCTGGAAACAGAATACATACAAACTGCCATGGTGAAAGTCGCCCTTTGACTCTTCTCCTTGGTTTGTATCATCCCTGTCTCACCTGCACACTCATCAGAGGCTTAGCAAAGCATATCACAAAGGAATCAGCAGGTATCAGTAGTGTTTAGAAGGAAATCAAAATGCTATCAGAAGTCTGACAGCATATTTGAATTAAAGTTCAGCTACTGATCGGTCCACAGACCGATCAGAGATGACCCTGATCGGTCACCAGACCGATCAGGGTAAGCCCTGAACGATCAGGCTCCAACTTGATCGGTCCATAGTGAGAAAATTGGGATCGCGAACTTCTTGTGATCGGTCACCGGATCGATCACAGATTGTGGATCGGTCACCGGACCGATCCACAGCATTGCTGGGTTCCCCAGCTTTCGCAGGCCAAATCCCCCTGATCGGTCACCTGACCGATCAGGTTGTGCCCTGATCGGTCTGGTGACCGATCAGGAGCCATCCTGATCGGTTGGGATGAGAAATGTCGCGACAATTTGATCGGTCAAGCGTCCAATCCAAGTTTCTCACAATGACCTACTGATCTCTCTCTGATCGTTCACCAGAACGATCAAAGGCCAAGCAGAAACCTTTCTGTTCTCTCCCTGATCGGTCACTAGACCGATCAGACTTCTCTGGATCGATCACCAGACCGATCCACAACAGGGAGTTCGTGCCAACTCCCTGATTGGTCTCCAGACCGATCCAGCCTCAACCAATTCAACCCTAAGTCAAGAGAACGGGCTCCCTAGCCTTCTCTGACTCGTGCTCAGTCCCCCGGACCAAGACTCCGTGCCCAGCTTCACTCACTGGGACTTTATTTAACCTAGCTTCACATGCTAGGACCTGGCTTCACTCACCAGGGTTTCGGTCACCTAGCTTCACTCGCTAGGACCCGGCTTCACTCACCGAGATTTCAGTCACCTGGCTTCACTCACCAGGACCCGGCTTCACTCACCGGGATTTCCGTCACCTGGCTTCACTCACCAGGACCCCGCTTCACTCACCGGGATTTCAATCACCCGGCTTCACTCACCAGGACCCGGCTTCGTTCACCGGGATTTCAATCACCCGGCTTCACTCACCAGGACCTAGCTTCACTCACCGGGATTTCATTCAACCTAGCTTCACTCACTAGGACCTGGCTTCACTCACCAGGGTTTCGGTCACCCCGCTTCACTCACCGGGATTTCATTCAACCTAGCTTCACTCACTAGGACCCGGCTTCACTCACCAGGGTTTCGGTCACCCGGCTTCACTCACCGGGACCCGGCTTCACTCACCGGGATTTCATTCACCTGGCTTCACTCACTAGGACCCGGCTTCACTCATCGGTATTTCAATCAACCTAGCTTCACTCACTAGGGTTTCGTGTCCAGTCCACGACCAGGACTTAATCTGAATTCACTCAACCAAACTTAAATCGGTGTCAATACCAAAACAACAATCGGGCCAGACTGCATCAACAGAGACAATACATTCTAATATCATAATATGGTTGAGTCCATGTATCTCCAAATATTTGTTCCAAACTCTGGCCTACGACATCCTCAATACTAATAGTTTCTTCTTTTAAATTGTATTTATACTTCGAACTCTCTTTAGTACTCACTACAATAGCAGAAGTAGAAGATGGTATTTTACTATCACTAATATTTATGTTTGATGTATCATCACCGAGTTAGGTCTTGTTTTTGTGAATCAATTAATTTCACTTATGTGAGAGCATTTTATCAGAAAATGAATCCCTGTATTGATGCAATTTCAATTCTATTATATATGTGAATATTTGTATAACACACTAGTCAAGTGAAGGAAGTGAATTGATCATCACATGTTCCTAAATTTGTAGTAACACATTTCAAAATTTAACATTTCAAAATAGGCAACTTTAAGCTCTTAACCGCATAATTTATTGATTGATTAATGGTATTATCAATGAAATTATGAAGAAAAAAAAGACAATCAATAAAGTCTAGATGATAGCATCAACAACACAAAAAAAATCGATATTTTACTAAATCATATTGACAAGGTTTCATGTAATGTTGATCTACTACCCTCCTTTATGGGGATTATCTATTTACCTCTCTATAGATGATCATGGGATCGATTATGTAGGGTACCTGGGATCAGTGTATCACCTTTTGCTGCATGTAATACTAATATATACATAATAATTCATTTGAAATTAGTAGAAGAAATTTTAAATGTTCACAGATTGATCAAATCGTAAAACCTCATTCACACTATGATTTCAACTATCACTGTTACTGTGGTTGGTTTTTCTATAATAACAAAAACATGTTAGATGAATATAATGATGTCCCTAGCTATAATATTAGTAAAGGCAATTTGACGAGTACTTAAAATTATCTAGAATGTTGGTTAACAAAATTTAACGAGTACTTGAAATTTTTGAACTTAGCATTACAATTACTTACACTTGACGGCCAACACCTCACTTGAACTCTGCTCTAATACAATAACAAAGAATTGGCAAAGCCACTGCCTGGAGCTAAGTTTCGTCAATTTTAATTTCATAGTAAGAATGAAGACGTGTGACCAGCTACCTCATGAAAACTGTCAGAGATAAATTGCGTTGTTCGCCGAAGAAGAAGCTGCACTAAAACTACGTTTGTTAAGTTTTCTCAAATCGCCTTTTTCGCGTACAATAAGCTGAAAAGTTCGTCGAATATAAAACTCCACGAGAGCGATGATTTTTACCTATACTCTATTCCCTATTTTCTTTAACAAGAAACTGCACCGTTCATCAAAAAATATTCAACACTCGTCAAAAAAATATTCAACACCGGCCCGATATTTGTCAACTTCTCTCTGTTCCACTTTTTCGCACATCAAAAGATCATGGGCAATTTATCAAAAAAACGTACCCAAGAATAAGTATTTACCAAACAGCGTACCATGATTTTATTTTCACCAAAGGGCGCACTTAATAATAGTGAACTTCCTCTTATACCCCTCCTGTTATCTACTATCTCTCTCGTTCTCTCTCTGTAACAAATTTCGAGACAACTGCAGATACTTTTTCAGACTTTTATTTTAAAATAATATAATATGAAATCGACGCTGAAAACGTTGTAAGGTAAACATCAAAAAAAAATATTTCAGTTAACAAATATCTCATCCAATTGGATTTAAAAATATAAATAAATAATTTTTATATTTTATTAATAGAAATTAATATATTAAATAATATTTAATATATATATTAATATATATAAAAAATATTAATAAATATATTAATAATATTTAATAAATATATTAATATTTCATCCCACACTCTTTATTAATAAATATATTAATAAATATATATAAATATATTAATAAATATATTAATATATTAAAAAAATTTGAAAAAAAACGTTGACTGAAAATTTAAAAAAAGCGTGTATTAATTTCAGGCCCACGCTGGGCCTGAAATAAAAATATTTCAGGCCCAGCTTGGGCCTGAAATTTTTTATTTCAGGCCCAGCGTGGACCTGAAATTTTTTATTCTGAAATCTTTTGATTCAGGCCCGACGTGGACTCAAATTTTTTTTCTATTTTAAAAATATATTAATATATAAAAAACCCTATCAAAACACTTAATTTCAGATTCAAACACAGGGCCTGAAATCATCCCAGGAGAGTCTGAAGTCAAATAACTTTAGATCCTATAAATAATTAATTTAATAAATAATAATTAAATATAAAAAATATTTTTAAAATTAAAATTTTTTTTTGCCATGTGGCCTCAAGTCTGATGACTTCAGGCCAGGAGGGCCTGAAGTCATCAGACTTCAGGCCCTCCATCATTCATATAAAAGAATATAAAAAAAAAATTTTATAAAAAGGTTTAATATATAATTACATATTATATAGGAGTGGTTTAGGTATATCAGTGAGTTTGGGTGCCGAAACATCTAATAGGAGTGGTCTAGGAGATGAGATTTTGGGTGCCGAAACCTCTAATCTTGCTGTATCACCAATGTTATAGGAGTGGTTTAGGTATATCAGTGAGTTTTGAGCAAAACTCACTGATGGACCTACCATATTTGGAATTTTGAAAACTCTATAACAGTCGACAGGGTTGAGCTAGGAGATGAGATTTTGGGTGCCGAAACTTCTAATCTTGTTGTATCACCAATGCTATAGGAGTGGTTTAGGTATATCAGTGAGTTTTGAGCAAAACTCACTGATGAACCTACCATATTTGGAATTCTGAAAACCCTATATCAGTAAACAAGGTTGAGCTTGGAGATGAGATTTTGGGTGCCGAAACCTCTAATCTTGCTGTATCACCAATGCTATAGGAGTGGTTTAGGTATATCAGTGAGTTTTGCTCAAAACTCACTGATATACCTAAACCACTCCTAAGCATTGGTGATATATCAAGATTAGAGGTTTCGGCACCCAAAATCTCATCTCCAAGCTCAACCTTGTTTACTGATATAGGGTTTTCAGAATTACAAATATGGTAGGTCTATCAGTGAGTTTTGAGCAAAACTCACTGATATACCAAACCACTCCTATATCATTGGTGATACAGCAAAATTAGAGGTTTCGGCACCCAAAATCTCATCTCCTAGCTCAACCCTGTCTACTGATATAGAGTTTTCAGAATTCCAAATATGGTAGGTCCATCAGTGAGTTTTGCTCAAAACTCACTGATATACCTAAACCACTCCTATAGCATTGGTGATACAACAAGATTAGAAGTTTCGGCACCCAAAATCTCATCTCCTAGCTCAACCCTGTCTACTGATATAGAGTTTTCAAAATTCCAAATATGGTAGGTCCATCAGTGAGTTTTGCTCAAAACTCACTGATATACCTAAACCACTCCTATAACATTGGTGATACAGCAAGATTAGAGGTTTCGGCACCCAAAATCTCATCTCCTAGCTCAACCCTGTCTACTGATATAGGGTTTTCAGAATTCCAAATATGGTAGGTCCATCAGTGAGTTTTGCTCAAAACTCACTGATATACCTAAACCACTCCTATAGCATTGGTGATACAGCAAGATTAGAAGTTTCAGCACCCAAAATCTCATCTCCTAGCTCAACCCTGTCTACTGATATAGAGTTTTCAAAATTTCAAATATGGTAGGTCCATCAGTGAGTTTTGCTCAAAACTCACCGATATACCTAAACCACTCCTATAGCATTGGTGATACAGCAGGATTAGAGGTTTCGGCACCCAAAATCTCATCTCCTAGCTCAACCCTGTCTACTGATATAGAGTTTTCAAAATTTCAAATATGGTAGGTCCATCAGTGAGTTTTGCTCAAAACTCACCGATATACCTAAACCACTCCTATAGCATTGGTGATACAGCAGGATTAGAGGTTTCGGCACCCAAAATCTCATCTCCAAGCTCAACCCTGTTTACTGATATAGGGTTTTCAGAATTCCAAATATGGTAGGTCTATCAGTGAGTTTTGAGCAAAACTCACTGATATACCTAAACCACTCCTATATCTTTGGTGATACAGCAAGATTAGAGGTTTCGGCACCCAAAATCTCATCTCCTAGCTCAACCCTGTCTACTGATATAGAGTTTTCAGAATTCCAAAAATGGTAGGTCCATCAGTGAGTTTTGCTCAAAACTCACTGATATACCTAAACCACTCCTATAGCATTGGTGATACAACAAGATTAGAAGTTTCGGCACCCAAAATCTCATCTCCTAGCTCAACCCTGTCGACTGTTATAGAGTTTTCAAAATTCCAAATATGGTAGGTCCATCAGTGAGTTTTGCTCAAAACTCACTGATATACCTAAACCACTCCTATAACATTGGTGATACAGCAAGATTAGAGGTTTCGGCACCCAAAATCTCATCTCCTAGCTCAACCCTGTCTACTGATATAGGGTTTTCAGAATTCCAAATATGGTAGGTCCATCAGTGAGTTTTGCTCAAAACTCACTGATATACCTAAACCACTCCTATAGCATTGGTGATACAGCAAGATTAGAAGTTTCGGCACCCAAAATCTCATCTCCTAGCTCAACCCTGTCTACTGATATAGAGTTTTCAGAATTCTAAATATGGTAGGTCCATCAGTGAGTTTTGCTCAAAACTCATTGATATACCTAAACCACTCTTATAGCATTGGTGATATAGCAAGATTAGAGATTTCGGCACCCAAAATCTCATGTCCTAGCTCAATCCTGTCTACTGATATAGGGTTTTCAGAATTCCAAATATGGTAGGTCCATCAGTGAGTTTTGCTCAAAACTCACTAATATACCTAAACCACTCCTATAGCATTGGTGATACAATAAGATTAGAGGTTTCGGCACCCAAAATCTCATCTCCTAGCTCAACCCTGTCCACTGATATAGGGTTTTCAGAATTCCAAATATGGCAGGTCCATTAGTGAGTTTTGCTCAAAACTCACTGATATACCTAAACCACTCCTATAACATTGGTGATACAGCAAGATTAGATGTTTCGGCACCCAAAATCTCATCTCTTAGACCACTCCTATTAGATGTTTCGGCACCCAAACTTACTGATATACCTAAACCACTCCTATATAATATGTAATTATATATTAAACCTTTTTATAAAAATTTTTTTTATATTCTTTTATATGAATGATGGAGGGCCTGAAGTCTGATGACTTCAGGCCCTCCTTGGGAGGCCCCAGGGCAAAAAAAATTTTTAATTTTAAAAATATTTTTTTATATTTAATTATTATTTATTAAATTAATTATTTATAGGATCTGAAATTATTTGACTTTTGACTTCAGACCCTCCTGGGATGATTTCAGGCCCTGTGTTTGAATCTGAAATAAAGTGTTTTGATAGGTTTTTTTATATATTAATATATTTTTAAAATAGAAAAAAAATTTGAGTCCACGTCGGGCCTGAATCAAAAGATTTCAAGCCCAACGTGGGCCTGAAATAAAAATATTTCAGGCCCATGCTGGGCCTGAAAGGTTTGATTTCAGGCCCAGCGTGGGCCTGAAATCAATACACATTTTTTTAAAAAATTTTCAGCCAACGTTTTTTTTTCAAATTTTTTTAATATATTAATATATTTATTAATATATTAATATATTTATATATATTTATTAATATATTTATTAATAAAGAGTGTGGGATGAAATATTAATATATTTATTAAATATTATTAATATATTTATTAATATTTTTTATATATATTAATATATATATTAAATATTATTTAATATATTAATTTCTATTAATAAAATATAAAAATTATTTATTTATATTTTTAAATCCAATTGGATGAGATATTTGTTAACTGAAATATTTTTTTGATGTTTACCTTACAACATTTTCAGCGCCGATTTCATATTATATTATTTTAAAATAAAAGTCTGAAAAAGTATCTGCAGTTGTCTCGAAATTTGTTACAGAGAGAGAAGGAGAAAGACAGTAGATAACAGGAGGGGTATAAGAGGAAGTTCACTATTATTAAGTGCGCCCTTTGGTGAAAATGAAACCATGGTACGCTGTTTGATAAATACTTATTCTTGGATACGCCTTTTGGTAAATTGTCCAAAGATCATCGTTCATCGAAAAATAAACTACACCATTCACCGATCATCACCTTTGTTTCGAACAAAGGTCATTTTCTCAAAGAAGATGCGAGCGTAGTTAGAAATGGTCTGCGAGTGTTGTTAGAAATGGTCCTTTTTTTTGGATGGGAAAAGGGTAAAATGGAAAATGAACTTAACAATCCCAAAACCAGGTAAATTATGTAACTAGCTACGCGGTGTGGGAAATCACCAAATAATTAATCTTTAAATTCAATTTCTCTATGAATCATTGCAAAAGAATCAGTCCAGGTAGTCGCACAATTGCAAAAAATCAATATCACAAGTTAACTGGCATCACCGAGAGGTGCATATTTAAGCATGTGTCAGACAACACCCGAACAAGTGCTCTAATAATGTGAAACAGATATGCATAAAGCAATAAGGATTACGAGACATCACAAGGCTATGAATTTCTAATCTTGAAGTAATAATACCGGGAAATTCAAAACATGAGACAAAAATAAGCACATTAATTAAAACTATGAATCATCCCATCGAATGCGGCGCTTTGTCGAATCTGGATGGATTTAGTCCTCGTGGAAAGCCTTCATTAGGTACAATCTATTAAAACTCTGAGTTGCAACTCTGTAATTTTCATTGGAAGGAAAGAGGTTTTAATGCAAGACTCACTCGGTTAATAGATAGATTAACACAGTATGCCAGGTCTAAACAGAGACGCATGGGTAAACAGCGCGAGTGTGAATGTAAAACGAAAGGAGGAAAAAAAAACATACTAATAAAGTTCAAGCACCTAAAGTCGTAAACCATTATAAACATAGCAAAAGACAAAAGTCAAATAGAAAGATTGAACAAAATAGGCAGATTATTTCCAAGATGTAGCAAACGTTTTATGGTTATATCACTTTAATCCAAATATGACTAAATCAAATTTTATATATGTCGATCAATATTATATCTGAGTGATTTAAATTCTGTAATATTTGTTAACCATATCTAGTCAAAAATTACTTAGATAACACCGCATATGCATTAACTCATGTTAAATTTGATTAAATAAATAAAATCATGAACTAAAACGGACATTTTATGGTGGAAAATAGGATCTTGTGTTACAGATAAACTACATGAAATGTGCCTATAGTTTACCCCTTTTTCAATAGAATGTTCATGAAAGCTGGCCAAGATTCAAAAAAATTTCCTGATGAATGCTTAGATGTAATAGTTATCTTCAAATTTACTTCAAAATGGCCAAATAGAAGCGTGCATTAACCACCATCGTTTGGAATTGTCAAGAAAAACAATGAAAATATTTACTTACCCATTAATTTGGTTGCAGTAGTTTGATATTTGATTTGTAATTAAGTAGCTATCTACACGAGATGGCTCAGGAATTGGTTTGAAAATTGGATTTGTTGGATCTTCCTCTGGTAAGGGTTCTTCTCCAACAGCCTTCCGTGCCATGTTCTCCACTCTACATATTAAAAGAATTATTTAAAATATAGGTTTATTTGCTATGAGCAAAGAACAATACGAACAAGACTTAGTCAAGCTTAGTTAAATCATGCAAAAAAACAACACTACTTAGATATGGCAGTGTAACATAAATTTTTGACCACTTATCGTTGATTTAGTGGCCAAGTAGTTCATCATCATCTTAATGTGACTATTTAGAGTCACCCTAATGGATCATGTCCTTCCATAAAGTTAAGATGCATATCATAGGGTCTAGGCACTATGCTAGATTGTATCATACTTTGCATGCGCACTCATTACATGCCAGAGTTCAAACAACAGCAATGTTGGTCCATTGAGGTTTTTTATTTAGATTCAAAGATTACCACCAACTTAAACTTTTATTCAACCAGATTTTAACTTGATTTGACCAAAAATTAAAACACCATGACGAGGCCAATAAACTATTAATTGTAGGAACCAGGAAAAATCCATAATCAATCACATAACGCATTGATATGCAATTCAAAATTTAGAACTGGGTTTAGTTGCAACTGAAATGCATTCTTTCTAACACATTTTTTATCCAAGCAATTGTCATGTTTAGCTCAACCATCTAAAGATACCACAACAGATACAAAAGCAAAAGTATTCAACTTTTTTTCTACATATCTAGTTGGAGTAGTTTGCTAATTTCTGTGAATTCTAACAAATAACGAATTCAAGATTAATTAGAAAAAACTTGATAATTGAAGGGAAGCGCGCCAATAGTAAAGTTGCTGCCTAGAGGGCCTGAAGGTCATAGATTCGAGTCTCTAAAATAGCCTTTTGCAAAGCAAGCAAGGCTTCGTAAAATAGACACTTCCTCAGGACCTCAAATTAGTGGAAGCTTTTTTGCACCGAACTATCCTTAGTCTAAATTTATTATCAATATAATAGTGATGGCACATTTAGCTTACAATTCATAAAGGCATCTCTAGAGTATCAATTTTGCAATCAACAATGACAACAGCAGCCAAGCCTAATCTCAATAAATGAGATCGATTATATGGATCCTTCTACATCATTGGACTCTATCCCTTACTATATCATCATTTATACTTAAAAAGTTTATCTTGTTTTATTGTTGCCAAGTATTTTTTTATCTTCCTTATTTGATATGTACATTTGTTATAGTTTCACATGGTCTAACTTGAGCATTTATTAGTGTTTAAGTACATGTTCATACTATATTAAATGTGTCTCCCAAAGTTTTCCTTCGATAAGTGCAACTCTAACTTTCTTTCTGATATTTTTATTTCTCATCTTCTTCATCCTTATATATCCGCACATTCATCTTAACATCCTCATCTTCTGCTCATATGCTCGAATCATAGCCCAACATTCATTTCATATAATGTAGCAGGTCTAACAGCTATTTTGTAAAACTTTCCTAAGTCTTAGAGGTATTTTATAATCACAAAGGTGACACGCCTCCATTTCAACCATCTCGCTTGTATTTTATATAAGACATCTCTCAATCTCTCCATCCTTTTGCAAAAATAATCCTAAATGTTTAAAACTCTCAGTTATAGACAACTTGTCATCTCCTATATTAACAATCGTCTCATTACGTCTAATATTACTAAATTTAAATTTTATATATTATGTCTTTACTCTATTAAACCTAAAATTTTTCACTTCTAGTGGATTTAGGGAAAAGAGTACGAGTGACATTATACCAAGGCCTTGTCTTCTTAATCACACAATGTGAGATGATAACAAAGATAAACTCCTTTTTTCCCATTTCTTGAATTAAAAATTACACAATAGTTGGATAAATTGATTATATGCACATCATTACCTCCGTTTTTGAAGCCATGCTTGTTGCTGTGCTTGTTGCCGTGAGAGGTTTCGGTAATAGTATTGGAACTAAATGAAGCAAAAGCATAAAACTACAAATGTAAAATCTTCTAGAGAAAAGAATTTAAATCATTGGAAAAGCACAGCAAACCTTATTCTGTTCAGCAGAAAGATCTTCCATGCAATCAATCAAAAACTCCAAGTTTCTTGCCATATATGGAGCAGTAGACAGTTTCAGACGATCATAATCACACTGCCACACATTGTCATATGTTCCTTAGGCACAAAAAGCATGAAGAATGAACAGGCTTGAAAAATAACTATCGCACAACTAGAAATAGACCTGTTTCACAGGTAGGTCAGGTTCCAATTCTGTCATGAATGCTGTAGCAAGTGCAGAATTCGAAACTTTAATCTGTTCAAGCAGAAAACAGAAGTAGCCAGAATAAGTGACCAAAAACATATGAAATAAATATATAAGAGCATCTAACTATCTAACATATGCAATAATGTATATATAAGAATAAGAATTAAATCTACAAAAACAAGCTATATCATATAGGGCATGATAGTTTAAGTAAGAAGAAGCAACCCACTGGTATCTCCTCAAAGATATCAACCCATGACAATTTCTTTTCCCTCAACCTGAAAAACAGGGACACCGATAGCAGGTAAAAAAATTTGAAAACCCAAATAACAAGGAACATAAAGGATAACATACTTCTCCCCAGTAAAGTTATTATTGCGGTAAAGATCCATAAAAGAATCTGTCAGTTTTAAAGCCTTGAGAGCCAATACACCTTGAGCAGATCTTGATGGATCATATACAATGCAAACACATCTTCGAATATTCTCCTGCATAAAGAAAGGCATTCGTATAGACCACTGAATAAAAAGTATCAATCACTAATTCAACAAAAATTAAGAGCTAGAAACACAACAGTTTCACCATTATGTGTGAACTCTGCAATACTTTAATCATCCAGATAACTACCAGGGGAAAAAACAACAGCAGATGGTTGATCCTAGTGTTTTTTTGTAAGGTTTAATTTTACTTATGTTAATGCTTGCAAATGTATTCCTCGTATCTAGGATAGTTAAATATGCAAAAATTGTTTATTAAAATTATTACTTTTTAAAGAATAAATCTTATATAATTCTTACAGCTGCTGGCAATCAGTAGAAGAGAGGGCAGTACTTTCTAATCCCATTGTTTTTCCTTGTTCCAGTGAAGAAAGCATTGCATGACAAATTGAAGAGGAATGCACCATGGAGGCTAGAGAATACCACCGAAATTTGGGCATTGCTATTCATATTAATGTAATATCTTCAACTAATAATTTGCACATATATTTATATTCATGATATGGCACTTCAGTGATAAATTCAAATATTAAGAGCCATTAAAGCAAAACGACTAGCAGTAATATAATAGGTATAATAATTACATTAACTATAACTAATAATGAATAATAATAATCTGAATACTATCAATATATTTATTAAGTATGAACAGCAATATTTAAGTACAATATTATAATGATATGTATTTATATTACTATTAATAACAATGTTAATTATAAATATTACTTAAAACATTTATGTATATTACTACTAATTGTAGATGACATATGGCTCTAGAAGGGGGTGAATAGTGAGATCTGAAAAACACAAATAAAGAACTTGAGTGAAGTGTAATATATTCATATTCAAATGAGTTAATTAAGCAAAGGAAATAAACAAGCAATAATAAGAAAAGAGAAAGAGCGAATGAATATTTTTTACGTGGTTCAAATTCCTATTTGATAGCCTTTGCAAGGTGTGACTTAACCCATTTTAAACCATTATCTTTTTTCCTTTTGGGTATCTTCCAAATGCAGAGAAACCACTTACAAAGAGACTTGCAAAATGTAACAAGTATAGAGCTTGAAGGTAAAAAGACCTTAAGCTCAAAATAAAATAAAATAAAGTAAAGCAAATACAATTGAACAATGGAATAGCAAGAAAAAGAGCACTTTGATGCAATAGAATTATTGTTGGGTGAGCTCCCCTTCCTTTTCTTTTTATAGACATCAAAACGATCTCAGAAAAGCTCTAAAAGTTGTTTTGTATTAATATTAATCGGCTCAATCATATCTAGTGTTCGAAAAAACGTCATAGGCGGCCCATAGGCACCGCCTAGGCGTTAGGCGGCCACCAACCACCCCAAAAACCCAATCTATAGCCAACCTAGGCGGAAGAGCCGCCTAGACAGTCCTATGCGACGCTAGGTGCCGCACAGTGGCCCCAGGCACCGCCGCCTCGCTAGGCGCCACAATGCGTGCGATTGTGCCGGAGGTGTCTCGCGACGCATACAACGTCGTGGGACCATGCCTTCGACGCTGGAGGCATCGCCGGAGGAATCTGACGCCGCCGAAAGTCTCCGGCGACAAGTCCAGCACCGCCGGTAGCAACATTTTTTTAAAATTTTGTTATTTGTATTTATTATTTTATTTAATTTAAATATTCCTCAAATAAATAGTTAATTAGAATTGGATTCTCGAAATCCTAATTAAATTATATAAAAAATATATTTAAAATTAAAAATTTTAATAAGTTTTATTAATTATAAATCTTATTAATTATCTTATATTTAAAATCATATTTATTAATTATAAATCCTATTTTTATTCAAAATTTTATATTTAAAATTTAGAAAATTTTAATAAATTTTATTAATTTATATAAATCAAATTTATATTCTGATAATTTTATTTTACTAATTTATATATTTTTTTATTTATTAATTTCAATAATCTTAAGTCTTAAAATTCAAATATTTTATATTTTAATAATCACACAAGACATATCTACTATACTACCATCTTTAATCAACTCAATGTCTTTCCAGTTGACTCAGGTTCAAAGCAATCAACTCAAACATTCTTCAAGCGGTCCGCTATGATCTATGTACATTGAAAAACATTAGGGCTATAAATAAACCAAATATTTTTTAGCGAACTTGTTTTTTGACTTAGTAAGAGCTTGACTTTGTTCATTTAATATGCACAATGTTAATAAATATGCAGGTAACAACTCATTAAATTGAATAAAGAAGCTTGAATACACATATGTTTAGCTCGTTAATGTTCATGAATAGAACAATGCCCACAAACAAAGCTTGTGAACTATGTTCATCAACAAACCTCTTATCAAACTTGTAAATATACAAAAAAAACAAAAAAACTAATATCAGCTCACTAATCAACCAAACAAGCTTTAAAATCTAAAATTTCATACAAGCTCAAATTAAGAGCTTGATAACATCTAAACGACCAAGCTCAAGCCAAGTGCAAACCAAGCTCGCCCAAACCAAACTTGAACAACCATTGTAGTAGTTTAGTTAATTTTAGGCTCAACTACCTTATCAAATAAGCTTAATACAAAGTTTAGTTCAACTTGGCTCATTTACAGCTCTAAAAAACCTTATTAATCCATGCTTGTTAATCGAGTTAAGTAGATAAAATCTTGCTCAAATGGTATTATTTTTTAATATTGTGCATTACTTAAGTCCACTACCAGTGAACTAAATCCACTTCAATCACCTACCCAGTTGACTCCGCTCTAAACAATCGACTAAAACCCTCAATTAACTTTACTAAATGCAGGTTAAGTCAACTCAACTGAGAATAGATCTTTCTATTCACAAAAAGTAAGTCTTTAGCCGATTAAACTTACTTCAATTGATTTCCTAGTCAACTAAGCTTGAAACAAATTTTTTTTTTAAGAGCAAAATTTCTTAGTTTGACTACTTAGTCAACTCAAAGTGTTAATCAACTAATGTTACCTTCGTGTCGTCTAAATAATCATTTCACTATGACCCCAAAACACGTCTAAGTGAAAGATCAACCCAATGCCAATTACATGTCACTCGTAGAGACACACACACACCTAACATATCAAGAAAAAAAATTTCCTTTGACTCTTCTCATGTGTTGGATATCTAGTCACCCTTAACCTAGAATGACTTCTCGTCTACAAACATCTATTGGATTTCAGGTTCACTACATCCTAATATTACTTAAACCTTATTTAGAATTTATACATTTACCAACACCTACTAGTCATCCTTTAATGGACTTCTTCTCTTTTGCCAAATATTTAACCAACAACATTAAGCTAACTTAACCCTTTGCAAACACATCAAATCTGTATGGTCAAACTCGACCACTTGGAGCATAATTGTACCAACGTTAACATGGTTTTTGTTATAGATAATACCAATATTTATTTGTCTTAGATAATACCAATATCATTTTAATATCTGATATATATTATTATTGATATGATTTTTTTAAACATTAATACTAGCACAAATTTTATCAATAATTTCAGATTTGTAATACATAAAACTGAGTTTACAATATTGATAAATTACATTAGTGATCATTGATTATCAGAAATAGTTAGATATTGGTTTTGATTATTTGATTATCCAATAAATATGATGATATTGCTTTGATTATTATTAATATTAAATTGTTAATTATTTTATTTTACCAATTCAAATCCAACCGATCCTACCAATCCCACATTGATTGATACATGCATTCAGAACATCTGATACAGATACCAATTAGAAATGCATGCCCTCGAAGCTCGATTTCCATCCAATTTTCTACTACTACCAAAAGAAAAAAGAACAGTTATACTTCAGAAATTTTTGCCACATTGAAAAAACTTCAAAAATTACATAGAAGAGGCAGTACAGTGAATTTGCATCTGCATCAGTAAGCGGAATCTGTTGCAATTATAATGAAACCTTGCAATTCTTTCAATATCTTCAACTAAGTCGAATCCATCTACTTATAGCATTAATTTTTGTAAAAGATGCTATTACTTGATTACTCACACATTGTTTATCACTTTTACTTCTAACAAACCTATTATGGCCTCACCCTACACAAAAATAGGTCACCGATGTTTGTATGGCTCAGTCAAAATGATGGGAGAAAATATCCTCAACTATTTGACATTCAGATTCAGAGTCTAAACTATTAGTCAGGTATAATCAATCAATCTACACTATTAGTCAAGTTTATTCCGGAAATCAGGGCGATTTTAAACAAGAGAATCTAATATCTGAATAAACAGTTACAAAACATCATAAGCTCCATGAACAATTATCTTTGCGCTACCTGGTAATTCATGAACGTCTCGATCAGTTCAACTGTCTGAAATGATCCCATTAATGTGGATTGATACCTGGAAATAGAAGTCAATAAAAAACAAGGACTAAGGTACAGACTACAGCTTGGAATGTATAGTTGCTATTAGATACTATTAGCAAAATATTTCTCAGAATAAGATGGAGCTGTTGAAGATTTTGAACAACTTATGTAATCCAATCTATAAACTTCCAAAAATAAGAAGATAGTTTTCGGTTCCAAGATAATTCACTCATAAATTTAAAATAATTTCTTAACCTTTTGCAATCAACATAAAAAGTTCAGAATTTGATTGAATTTCAAAAGGTTTGTTAATATCTGACTAGTGAGGTAGCTCTAACTACCCAAAGCATATCTGAAAAAATATGCATCCATAAATCCAAATTTGTAAACAAATATACTGATTATTTCTTTATTACTGAGAATAGGACAATATTTTGTGCTTAAGATTAATCATCTACATGGATAACTCAGTTTCAGTTGGGAGAATAACCTCTCTAACACAAAGGTATGGATCAGATATTGAGCCTCAAGCATTCGACATTAGGAAGCACGTTTGTGCATTTGGTAGCCAGCAAGAGGACAGACCACCAAGCAAGATACTCTGTTTGCGGTAGTGTAGGACAAATGTCTACCAGAGAAGCATCAATTTTAAGGCTAAAAAAATGGCTGCACAGTTGGTCCATAGTGCACAATCTTTTGGAAGAATTTTCCTACATCAAGTCACTTCTTTTTCTTTTTATAGCCTACATCAAGCCTACAGAGATTGAACATATTTTTTATGAAATGATATCATGTCAAAACACCTCCTTATACTTGAGGACATTAAAATAGTCCTAGATCAACTTCACTCCAGATCAGGCAAGATGAAAAATTTTATATTACCTTACTATATCACACCTAACGAAATGTACAATCTCAAAATAAAGAATATGGCTACAACTTATTAGCGGATTAGGTGTACATAATGGGAGCCAAATTGCATATAATTTGGAAAAGTAGTAAGTTTCTAATATCTAACAAACAATATCATACCATCCTACTGTATTATTGTCTACATTGACCTCCCTCAGACATCTCATCATCTCCAGTTGATAGTTGGCTCCATCAGCTTCAATCTCCTCTTCTTCTTCTCTTATCTAAGACATGTTCAAAATTTATAAAGGAAAATTAGAAAAATTAAAGCATCATAAATGCTAGCCTCAGTCAGCTACCACCAAAAGTTATCCCTTCATACCGGGAAAGGAAAACAATTTGTCACTTCAAGTACACTGCCAACATCCAACCCAAGAAGTTGACCTGTCACAAGCGCTGGTAAGAACTCCTTGCAATGCTTGATTATCTTTAGGACAGCCTGCATGATCTCCAAATATCATAACTAGAGAAAAGAGTGTCAACTTCAAGATATGAAACATGACTAACCCAGATAATGATTCAGTATCAAAAATGGAAAAGAAGCATCACGAATGAATTACTCAAGCAATGTTGGTTCAATATTTCATCTAGTAAACCATCACTCACATGATTTATAATCAAAACTTTCATGTGATGCAAACACGAGCAAGATGTGATACTTCAATGACATTATACTATTTTATTATATGTATGACTGAAGTACTATCTCTTTGGTCATGAGAATACTCAAAGACATACATTCACCTCACTTAGCTTTCAACAAAAGTGTGCCTAAAAGGCCCTGAGAAAGGTTTCACAACCAATTTCAATCAAAATCTCTAACACCATTAAACTCCACCATGGTCCGTCCCAAGCCTACGTAAAAGAGGAGGGTAGCATGAAGTTGTCAGCATCAAGCAAAGGCAAAATTATGTATGGATTCATCAAATTATTGTGTTAATGTTAGGTTGTTCTACGGGAAGAACACGTTCTAGAGTCTGACTGCAATGTTTTGGCGAGAACCACTGATCTCCGTGAGAATTTGGGTGTGGTGTTAAACAAGGTATTAAGTATCAAGCTCTCGTGAGATAAAACACTGTGAGGTTGTCGTGACTTGCGGCAACCTCACGAGGTCGTCATGAGTCGTGGCGACCTCGCAAGGTTGCAGAGGCTACTGCGATTGCATGGCAGCCTTCGTGAGGTCGCCGAGGCTATGACGACCCTGCTGCAACCTTGTGGCAACCTTCGTGAGTCACAACAACCTCCACAAGATCACGGAGATAGCCACGCCCTACTCTTTTTTTTAATTTTCTTTTTTATTTCCTTTTGTTTAATTTTAAATTTTTTTAAAAAAATATTTTTTTTCAATTTTTAATTATAGGAAAAAAAATGTTTCCTTCCCCTATTAATGTTTTTCTTTTTAATTTTTTCCTCTTTCATCCATTAATTTTTTCCTTTATTATTAATTTTTTTCTCTCTATTCATTCATTATTTTTTTTCTCCTCCATCCATCTATAAAAGTAAACATTGAGAATAAAGAATACATCATTAATCTCTTTAAAGATGGTTAATCATTTTCTCTCCTTCATCTCTTCACAAGGAGGATGTTTTTCCCTTCTTCATACGTCTACGAGGTAAACATACAAAATTAAAAGGAATTGATTATTAAGAAAAATAAATAAATAAATAAATATAATGTAATTTCTAACTTTATAAAATATATTACTAATAAATTAAATTATTCTATATATAAATTTGATTTAATTTTAAACTAATCAAAAGTTTAAACCTACTCAATCTTGTCATGTCTACAAGATGGACTTTAGTTAAATCTAAATCGATTTTTAATCAACAAGCACTAAACATTTCACAAGATAATATCAAAATTTAAATTCAACATTCAACATCTAAAATATAACTCAATAATAAGCATCTACAGTAGTCAAATATTAATAAAAATATTCTTTAATTAATATATTTGATATTTAAAAAGCACCAAAACCGTATTATTCCAATCATAAATTGAAACTGCAGCATAGCTCAAAATTTTAAACTTAATATTAAATATGCTAAATTTCTCACATCCTAAGTTGGATAAGGACGGACATTATAAAAATATCGATCGTCTTAAATTTGAAACATAGAATCGTTCACTAGAAAAATAATAGAAGTAGTAAATACGATGATTAGGAGAAAAATTAATATTTTGTATTTACAAGAGGCAAAAATGGATTGAGGAGAAGGCATCTCAAGTTAAGTTATGGTACAGAAAAAAGAATAAAATGAGAAATTAAATAGACATTGTTGTAGATAGTTCGTTAAAGAACAAAGTAATAAGAGTAGTTAGAAAGGAAGATAGAATCATAACTCTTAAGATAATAGAAACAAAAGAAACTATTAATAAAATTAACGTATATACACCCCAATAGAATTGAATGAAAAAATCGAGCATAGATTTTGAGAGGATTTAAATAGGAGGAGATCAAAATGGGCATTAGGAGTAAAAAATAAGAAATATGATAGAGTGCATAAGAGATTGGTTTTGGACCAAGAAATGAAGAAAGAAAAGCTCTAGTGGATTTCGCAATAACATATGAACCTATAATAGTTAAATATTTTTTCAAGAGAGAGGAAAACCTAATTACGTTCAAAAGTGAAATCAATAAGTCACAAATCGATTTTCTTATGGTTATATAGAGAGATAGAAATGTGTAAAAATGCCAAAAATATATATATAAGGAGTTACTCGACGACTCGAGTCGACTCTAATATGAAATAAGATGATATCAAATTTGAAAATAATAGCCAAGAACATACTAGGTGAGTCAAGAGGGGGTGAGCACCACCAAATAAAGAATCTTGATAGTAGAATGAGAAGTATAAGAGAAAATGGTGAAAAAGTGAAATGCCTGTACACTTGTAAGATGAAGAAAACTTAAAAAATTATGCAATAGCAAAAAACGATGCCAAGAAAGTTGGGAACTTTCTTGAAGCAAGAATGAAATTTTCAAATGCTTGATGCAAAAGGAAAGAAAATAAACATTTATAGAATAACTAAAGCGTGAGATTGGATAGCAAGGGATCATAACCTAAATAAGATACATTAAAGATGAATCTGATAAGATACTAGTAAAGGATGAGGAAACAAAAGAGTGATGGAAAAGGTATTTCCATCAACTTTTTAATTTTAATGAAGATTTAGGTCATAACTTAGCTTAGAAAACCTAAGTAGGTAAAAGGAGTAAAAATTTAAATCTTTATTAAAAAATTCAAACTTTAGAAGTAGCAAAAAATATTAAACGTGATGAAAAATGAGAAAATGGTTGGACCCTATGATATTCCAATAGAAATATAAAAATACCTAAAGAAGCAAGGGATTGAATGGTTAACTAAGTTATTAATCAAATATTGAAAATGAAAAAAATATCAAATAAGGCTCTAATCAACAACAACAACAACAATAACCAAGCCTTATCCCATTAGGTAATAAGGGCTCTAATCCCTTATATAAAAATAAAAAAGACATACAAAATTGTGCAAGTTATAGGGGAATTAAGCATACCATAAAACTTTAGGAAAAAATAATAGAAAAAACAATTAAGGAGACCAAGGTGACCAGAAATCAATTTAAATTCATGTCTAAAAAACTGATAAAAGTTATACATCTAATCAAAATAATTGACTAAAAAGTATAGAGAAAAAAAACAAAACTTACAATTTTATTGACCTAGAAAACATTTATGACGGAGTCCCAAGGAAATTATGTGGAGAATTCTAAAAAAGAAAGAAGTTAACATACATATATTGAAATAATTATATATATATATATATATATATATGTAACAACAAATGTGAAGACTCTAAGGATATTAACTGAAATCTTTCTTATAAAAATAGGATTACATCAAGGAGCAGTTTTAAATGCATACCTTTTTTCACTAATCATAGAGGAATTTAACAGACACATCCAACATATGTTACCATAGTACATTTTGTTTGTAAATTATATTATTTTGGATATTGAGATACTTGAAGGTGTAAATGCTAAGCTCGAATCTTGTCAAGCAAAATTAAACATAAAAGGTTTTAATTTGGTAAAATAAAAACGGAATATAGTAAATTTAAGTTTAATAGTATTAAACGTAAAAAAACAATTAATAAGCTATGAGATGACGAGTTACTTGTAAGTGAGAGTTGTAGGCATCTAGGATCATTTTTGCAAAAGGATAAGAGGGGTTGATATAGATATTTTACATAAGATACAAGCAGAATGATTGAAATAGTGGAGGAGATGTTTTTTTGTAATGGTAAGGTACCTTTAAAGGTTAAAGGAAAATTCTACGAAACGAGAGCTAGACTCATTATCTTATATGAAGCTAAATGTTAGATTATGAAACAAGCACACGCGCAAAAAAAAAAAAAAAAAAATATATATAAGAATGTTAGGGTAGATGTGCGGGCATAAGATTACAAGGATAAATAGGATAAGAAACGAACGTTAGAGAGAAAATCATAATTGCACCTATTGAAAGAAAATTCTGAGAGATGCATTTGAGATAGTATGGATACGTACTTAAGACATACTTTTTGAGAATCTTATTCTCTAACTTATTCCTAGGTCTTTAAGACATACTCATAGTGTGTGTGACCCAATAAGTTCCCAATTATATTGGGCGTTCATAATTAACCATTAATTATGAATCGATCATGAGTGTCACCTAGTAGTACATCATAACTCCCAATTGATCGAAAAATCACAATTGATTTCAAAATATTTTCTGAACTCTTCAAGAACTTTAGTTATTAGTGTGTTTATTCCTTTTACTCATCTATACACACTTGGTTCAGGGCATAGTCTATGTGTCATTCTCACTAGGCTAACTATGTCACACCTAGCTTAAGTTATAATTCTTTGTCTTATAGATTCAAATTACTCAAAAACACATGTCCAAGAATACCATCCTCTTGACGTGTTTACATTGGTCAAAGACTTATGAGTAATAATCCTAACAAGAGACAATAAGGTATATATCTCCTTGTAGGAGTGGTGAATCCTCTTTTCGGTATTCAAACACCTTCAAACATATTGATTTATACCAATCATCCCAGACTTACACCTCCTAGAAGATATTTGTCAATATGTCAAAGTATAAGCCCTCATGACCAAGATGACTTGAATACCTCAAATCTAAGAAAACTTGCACTAAGTTGTAATGAGATCTTCATCGACATATAAAAAATCATATGAAATCTCATAGCAGATCATATCTAATAAACTAGTTACTCATAACTAGCATTCACAAGTTAACTCTCAACATCCTAATGTTTCCGGCCAGCGAGGATCGGCTACTTAGATAAACCAAGTATAACATATATTAGTCTCACAGAATTGATGATGTTTAATCTCATCAATTCATTAACTAAGGAAGGTTTCAATACGTGCATACTAATTGTGATCCAATCACAATTTCTCTAATGCTATATATTATGGACTTCATTAATTGAGTTTAATATCAAATCACATACATATAAAATGCACACTCAAATAGTAAATTTTAGTTATCAAATAATAAAACAATGTTAAAGGCTCACCTTTAGGGCATCTCCTAAATAAAACATACTCCCACTTGGCCTAAGGTCAATCGCCTTGGTATCTAATATCATAGGTCTCAACATGTCTCTCAAACTTATTTTGTGGTAGAGGTTTTTTTAAAGGATCTGTTAGATTTTTAAAAATTCTCTCAATTTGTATTTCTTTCCTACTAATGATCTCCCTAATCAAGTGACAGCGACGAAGCACTCGAAGATTAGTAATGAATTTCTTGATCCAAACCGCTTCTTTTGCCGCCTCTAAAGCCGCAATGTATTTTGCCTCAGTGGTAGAATCAGCAACAATTTCTTACTTGGAACTTTTCCAATTTATTACGTCACCATTTAAGGTGAATATGTATCCAGACTGGGACTTAGAGTCATCCTTGTCCGTCTGGAAGTTGGCATCAGTATTCCTGCATATTACTATATCACTTTCTCTACATACCAAGAATAAGTCCTTAATTCTTCTTAAGTACTTAAGAATTGCGTTGACAGCCACACAATGATACTCAGAGTATACGATACATCTGTTGGTCTTGGGATTCCTCCCTATTTCCCCGGATTTAAATTCTATAGATTAGAACTAATCCGGATAGGGAAAGAAAACTTCCCGAACGACCTACTTCATCATCATGCTTTTCAATTGAGTGATCGCTTGAACAAACTTGTTGTTCAAGCAATCAAGCTCCTTTATCGATTAGCAGCGGAATATAAGATGAAGTTTGGATCACCGGTTCTTGTGTTTGTTTCGAGATCCAAGAGAAAAACAAAATACAATTAAACTATAATGAAACCAAAAGTATACCTCTTGATCTTCTATTGTATTCCTATCCTCTTCTTGGACGTCGTGTAGGTAACGATCTTCCAAGAAACAAAGCCACCGAAACCTTCTCCTTTTCCTTCCTTCTTGTGTTGGCCCCTCTCCCTTGCTTGTTGATGTCGCACGCCCAAAGAGAGGGAAGAGAAGAGACGAAGAGAAAGAAGAAAAATCTAACTCTCTTCTCCCTCAAACCCTAGCCGCCCGCCCCTCTCCTTCTTGTTGTCGGCGCCACACACCACCAAAGAGAGAGAGAAAGAGAGAGGGAGAGAATAAGAGGCTTAGGGTTTTTGCTTCATGGCTTATGAGGGTATTTATAGGCTACAATAGGGACCATGAGGGGAAGTTGGTTATGGTCTCCTAACGGATCTTTAACCCGACCCATTAATAATAACCCGCTCCACTAAAGGGTTATTATTGAACTACCGTACCAACTCCATAATAAAATATGGGCTCCTTTTTATTATGTGTACATTATCTCCCCGTGTTTAAGATATCGCATGTCCGTTAATTAATTAAATTACTGACAATTTAATTAATTAACATATAACTCCAAGAGTAGTATCACTCAACTTTATTATCATGTCGGACCAAGTCCACCTGCAGGATTTACATGATAATCCTTATGAGCTTCTCAAGGGGACAACATCAGCCAAAATAATTTAGGACACGGTTTTCTTCTATAATCAACGGCACACCATATAAATAATATTATTTCTCAATTTACCGGGCTTATTGACTTAATGAATAAATCTCGCCCATTGATAAATTAAAGAAATAAATATTAAGTACATGTGCCCGTTATTATATCGGGATTAAGAGCATGTACATCTGTAACAACCGAGGTCTTGTTCAATTATATAGTCAGTATAAATCGAACAACCTCAAAACGGTCCTGCTCAATACACACAAAGTGCACTAGTATAATTCTATAGTCAAGACAGTCTAATACCATATTACACTACAACCGTTCCAATGGTTTGTCCAAATTCATCTTGGTTGTGAGCCAGTACTTATACTTTACAAGAAACTGATAACATGATCTTCTGTATAGCACCACACACCATGTTATCTATAATGTGAAGTAATGGGCAATTGCATACATATAACAAATATAAAAATGCAAACACATGACCACTGTAATTCTTATTCCAAAATAAATGTTCATACAAAAGCTAGGTTTATAGTATACATCTTAACAACATCAAGTCTAGTACATAACATAGCATACATGATCGATCCTATAGTCGACGCATATAGGATCTGAGTCATGTGCATCCTCTCGTCTTGTATGCTCGAACACATATTTCAAAAGGTGATGCTCATGTCTCATGGAAAGAAAATCTTTTTTGTATTCTTCCATGCAAAACTGTTTTAACATTTTATCCAAGTATGTAAACTGCTAAAGACCAAGCAACCTTCTCGATCTATCTCTATAGATCTTAATCTATAGGATATCGGTTGTTTCTCCCATGTCTTTGGATAACCAAATTTTGACTAAATTTAGAGCAGGCACATCGTTTCCTATGAGCAATATGATATCTACATATAGCACTAGGAATACGACCGCACTCCCACTAACCTTCATATACACACAGGGTTCATTAGGATTTTGTGAGAAATCACAAACTTTTTGATTGCTTTATTAAAATGAATGTTTCAACTCTTGAATGTCTGCTTCAGTCCATAAATGAATCATTGAGTTTGCATACTTTATTTTTGTCAACGAATGTGAAACTCTTAGGTTGTAATATATACACATCCTCAGATAGATTTTCATTTAGGAAAGCAGTTTACACATCTATTTGTCATGTCTTAAATCATAATGAGTTGCTATATCCAAGAGTATCTGAATGGATTTAAGCATTACTACTGGTGAAAAAGTTTCATCATAGTTTAGCAACTAGTCTTGCCTTATAGGTAATCACATTACTAGCCATGTCGGTTTTCTTCTTAAAAACTCACACCCAATAGGTGTTATGCCTTCGGATAGGTCACTAAGTTCCAAACTTGATTTTCATACATGGAATCTATTTTCGATTTCATGGCTTTTAACCATGTGTCCCTTTCTAAACTTTTTAGAACTACTTCATAACTAGTACACTTCTCAACGTCTATAAGCAACACATCTTTCGATTCACTTATGAGAAATTCATATCTCTCAGGAATTTGACATGTCCTACTAGATCTACAAAGAGGTGGTGTACCAACAAGTTTAGGCATTATCTCATCTTTATGAGTATTTGGCTATGGTTCCAAACTAGGCATCTCTTTAATATCTATTGGAGTCTCTTGCACTATCACAAGTTCAACTTCAGTCCCACTGGTTTCCGATAAGAGAAACTCTTTCTCTAGAAATGCAGTATGCTTTGAGACAAACACTATTTGTTCCAAGGGATGATACAATTGATAACCCCTTGTTTCCTTAGGGTAACTAATAAATAGACACTAATCAGACTAGCTTATAAGATATAGTCCTCTTCAAATAAGCAAGGCAACTCTATGTCTTCAAATAAGACAGTCCATATCTCATATGGAATAGTAGAGGTTGTCTTAGTCGGGACCTGTTTGACAAGTAAATAGTTGTCTCGAATGCGTAGGCCCAAAAGGATTTAGAAGGCTTACATGATTTATTATCGACCTAACCATGTATAATAAGATTTGGTTTCGCCTTTCTGACACACCATTGTGTTGTGGTGTGCAAGGCGGAGTCCATTAAGGCTAATGTCATTGTCTTGAAATAATCCTGAAACTCTTAGCTTAAGTATTCACCATCTCGGTCTGATCGAAATATTTTGATATTTTTGCTAAGTTAGTTCTCTACTTTATGTCTATATTCTTTGAACTTTTCAGAGGCCTCGGACTTATATCTCAAGAGATACACATACCCAAATCATTGATCATCGATGAAGGTACTGAAGTAGTTATAATCTCCTCATGCATGAGTTGGCATAGGTCCACGTACATCGGTATGTATAAGATCCAATATATCATTCTCCTGTTCATCTTTTTCATTTAAAGGTAACTTAATCATCTTATTTTTTAAGCATAAAGCACATGTATCAAATGAATGTAATTCAAAAGATTCCAAAATGTTAACCTTTTGTAATTCGGTTATGCGTTTCTTGTTTATATGGCCGAGGCGACAATGTCACGTGTAGGAAGTTAAATCATGAAAACCCTAACTATTTCCGCGACACCTAGATAATTCGACCGATTAATAAGTGCCTAGGGTCACGTATTCCCGCCTAGGCACCTAAGCTGGCTGACTAGGATGTTTTCGGTACAGTTGGCTGGCGCTTAGCACCTAGGCGGTCGCCTAGACCGATTTTTAGAACATTAACCAAAATCAAACCTATATCTCATGAATAGGACTAATTTTTCTACAAGAGGTATGCTCCCCATTAGCGCTTCAATCGTAATAAATACTTTTACATATTTGCCCTTCGTTTGGTCCAAACAAACTTAATCTCTTTCCCTCTTTGAGAATCTTAATCTCTAACTTATTCTTAGATCTTTAAGACATACACTCATAGTGTGTGTGATCTTATAAGTTCCCGGTTATGTTAATCATTCATAATTAATCATAAATTATGGATCGATCATGAGTGGCACTTAGTAGTACATCATGCCCCCTAAATAATTGAAAATTCACAGTTAATTTCAAAACATCTTCTGACCCTTTAGCACCTACAGTTACACTCATCTTATACCTACTTCGTTCAAGGCATGTTCCTACTAGGTTGACTCCGTCACACCTAGCCCAAATTATAATTTCTTATCCTATGGATTAAAATTATTCAAATACACGTCCAAGAAAATCATTCTTTTGACGCGTTTGCTTTAGTCAAAGACTTATGAGTAATAATCCTGGCAAGTGGTCGTAGGGTATACGTCTCCTTATAAAAGGAGTGATGAATCCTCAGTGGGATATTCAAACACCTTCGAACATATTGTCTTATACCCAATCATCCCAAATCTACATCTCCTAAGAGATATCCTACTAAAATATCAAAGTAAAAGTCTTCATGATCAAGATGACTTGAATACCTCATGTCTAAGGAAACTTACACTTGAGCTAAATTGAAATCTTATCGACATATAAAGAACATATGAAATCTCATAGCAGGTCATATCTAATGAACTAGTTATCAATAACTAGCATTCACATGTAACTCTCAATATCCCAATATTTCCGGCCAACGAGGATTGACTGTTTGGATAAACTAAGTAGCATAACATATGCTAGTCTTAAAGAATTGACGATGTTCAATTTCATCAATTTATTGACTAGGAAAAGTTTCAATATGTACATAATTACATATGATGAGATATCCATTAATTATATTGTGGACTGCATTAATTGAGTTTAAGATCAAATCACATACATATAGAATGCACACTCAAACAGTGAATTTTATTTATCAAATAAATAAGACAATGTTAAAAACGATTACCTTTAGGACACCTCTCAAATATAACAATAAATAGATAGAATCAAACATATATAGATAAAACCTAACCCAAGCCAAACATATAAAGAAAATTTTAAAAAAAAACCTAGTATAAGGTGCATAACCCAGAAAAAATTGGCAAAAAACAAATCCTGTCTATCCCTTTACTTCCATATGTGCATTTCTTTTCTCTTTTGATACCAAATAAAGAAAACTAAGATTAAATGAAATGATGAATATCTGGAGAAACATACTAAGACCTAGTAACAGATTAAAAAGAGATAAATTATTATTGTGGTGGCACCCGAAAACTCATCGACTTCAGATTGAAACAAAATGTATGCTCTCAGAGAGAAGATCAACAATCCTTGAGAAAATAAAAGCCAGCAAAAAAATTTAAGATATACCAGCCCTTCAATCTGAACAACTCGCAGAGGTGGCGCAACCTCCTCGGAGGTGGAGACTGCTTGAAGGAAAGAACGAACCATAGCTGCCAAAATTTAAAACCAATGCAAAACGATAAGACACAATAATAAGAGAGCAACATAAATCATTCAAACAGATCAGGACG